>CM062291.1:242504494-242736994 GCA_031216915.1 Pictodentalium vernedei
ATATCCGACACATCTACAGCTTTCTTCAAAATATCTGTTATGTCGTCTTTCTCGTCTTCTGGCACTTCAGAAAATGTATTTTGAGTCAAAAATATGTTATTTTCTTCAGTTGCTTCGTATAAATCTAGCGCCTGGCTTAAAATATTGTCGGAATCGTAATCGTCCATTTCGGTGTTGAGATGCAAAATTTTGAATAATGAGCTTCTTTGGGGGAAATCACTAATGTGGACAAGCACGATTTTTTCTTTTTATTTGCAGATAACTCCAGGCTATTGTTTCATTGTTTTGATATGCTGCCGTTATTGTGAAAACATCTCATGGCCAGTTTGTACGTTACAGTCGGAACGAAAACAGTACAACAAAAAACGAAATTTTTTTCGGTGTGGCCCAGTAACAAATTTACCTCTGTTCAAATTCCCCATTCCCCAACATATAAATTGTATGGAATGAATTTAAAATTTAACTTTATTTTCTCCCTGTCCCAGGGTGTAAGTCAGTTACCAACTTCGTTGTCGGTGTTCCTGAATATGAACAACCTGGGCACGAGCTGTAACACTTCGCGCTTCGCGCTCAGTGTCACTCACCGCTCGTGCCCAGGTTGTTCATATTCAGGAACACCTCCAACTCAGTTGGTAACTATTACTTAATTAGCACCCATTACAGCAAATTTGAGATAAGCCACTAGTCGCTTTTCAATAGAAACAATGAATCTGGTTTAGGATATAAGGCACTACACAGATATTTGAAGAGGAATCGCCGGGCGCTCAAGAGATACAGGATGAAGTAGGGTTACTATTTGTTTTGTGTGGTCAGCGATCGGCTTCACTGCTATCATTTGGATAACAGGATATCAAAGTCATATGGACTCTGAGGAAGCCGGACACCTGACACTAAGTAGTAGTAGTATTAGTATATTATAATGACATTTGTAACGACTATGCGAGATAATAAAGCTAATTAGCTATTCGTTATTGTGGTTTAAGGGCACTTTCAGCAAAGAGGGTCGAATACCCTAGATAGCGGCATATGTATTGTTAAGCGAGTGAAAGGCATATTACGTTCAACGAAGGACTCGATGATTTGAATAGTTTCATTTGACAACTAATTGGTAAGCGCGGATAGGTGTAACTGAGTAAAGTAATAAGTTTGCAGAAGTTTAAATGTAGCACCAATATTTCTCTACGAATTCGAGTTTGGGAAGCAATTTAATTATAATTATATTATTGGGCATTTTTATTGGGCACAGTGATCGATCACATGTTTGAAGGTGCATAATGTTACAAGTATAATTCATAGAAATAATTGATAATGGGTATGTAGATAGTTATTGTTGGTGTATAATAAATAGTTAATCTTTATTGGCTTTTCGCGTATGAGCTCTCCTCCGCTGTTGACCATTAATTATAACTGCGACGCCGTGTGATGTCTAGCGAATAATTAATCGTTATTCGCTGGACAGAGCTGGCACTTCTAACCCCAGGTTTACATCAGTTTAAGCCCTCACCCCTGGTAGAAGTAGCAGCCGGTCGCCCTGACCGATATTCCCACGGTCATACTACTTTGAGATCTGGTGAGGTGACATTTAGAATACACAGTTCATATTATTTTCAGGCAGTTTATTACATTTATGACCGTTTATTATATTTATGACCCTTTATTATATTTATGATCGTTATTACTTATTACATTTATGACCGCTTATTACATTTATTACCGTTTATTACATTTATGACCGTTATTACTTATTACAATTATGACCGTTTATTACATTTATTACCGTTTATTACTTTTATGACCGTTTATTACATTTATGACCACTTTTTATTACTTTTATGACCGTTTATTACATTTATGACCACTTTTTATTACTTTTATGACCGTTTATTACATTTATGACCACTTTTTTTATTACATTTACGACAGGTGAAGTTTAGTCTCCCAAGATGTAAAGAACAGTTCTAAACAAGTTTAGGACAGGTTTTCGATACTTTAGTATCAAGTTAGGTAACACTGATACTACTACTTAGGCAGTGGAAGTTCATATTATTTTCCTTACTCGTCAGAAGTGTTGATATACTAGTATTACTGATCTATTCTATTGAGTTGATATTTCACCACTCTGTCATTGTTGTCTATAGATAGAGCAGGTAAGTTGATATAATGATTCCAAATACCTGTTTCCGATAATAATAGAAACGGTATATCCAACTTGCTCCTTCCTTTAATTTCCCTGTTTCAGTGTTTAAGAACTGTTCAAATATAACAATTATCTACAATATGAACAAATAAGTTAATGCACATTGCTTCTTATATATGTTAAAATTAGATTTATTTTGTTGCATATGAATATGCTAGTTTCTTCGAAAAATATGTAATAAAGCAAGGAATTTGCAAACGAGCTTTTTCTGTCCAATAATAAAACAATAATTGTACAATAGTGTCTTACAGTTATGAGTACAATGAAACAACGAGTCATAGGATATCAGTATATCGAATATTCATAGTAGACTTGCCTGTAAGAAGAAAGTCATGAGTCATAGTACCTCGACATGTTCAGTGCCTAAAGAAGGCTGCCCACGAGGTGATGGTTACGTGTTGAGAAATATTAACCCTTTATCTAACATGAAAAGCAGACGACACTTGCAAAAAAAATTCTTGAATAACTAATTTTTTTCATTTTTTGTCTCAAAAACATAGGTTATGACCCCTCTTTCGAACGAGCTCGACGAGCTCATTCCAACGAGGGGTCATAACCTATGTTTTTGAGACAAAAAATGAAAATATTTTGAAAATTAATTGGCGATTTTTGAGAATAGCGCTGGCCGGTTTTGGCCGTTACGTTGGGTAAAGGGTTAACATAGTGAGTATCATAGGGAGTTTGCCGGCAAATTTGCGGATGTTATTATCTCAACACATGTGCACATAGTTAAGAAATACTGAGAATTTATTCGTTGTAGCACATTTGTTTTTACAGTACGTGGAGTGTGATTCACCACTAAAAAACCCGTGGAGTGAAGTTTCCACCCAGACAATAACAGTAGGCTCCTGAGGTAATGCATGAAAAGGATAAACACAGTTTTAGCCATGGACCTCCGGGTTCAACCCTGACTCGGAGGTCCCTTGGTTGAAACTTTGCTCGTCATTCTAATGCTTTTTTTCCAGACAAAGAATTTTTTTGTTTTAGTGGAGACACTACCCTACGAGTGATTCATTAACAATCCTCTCTCCATGTCCTGCAGATTGCACAATACACCAAACTTTAATTTATCGATAAACCCATGTCGTTTTTCGCATTTCTACACCACTCTGCATGGAGAGGTCATTAATTAACTATAAAATGCACTTACCGACGCATCTTGCGGGCTGTGGACAAGGCGCATTAATGCACATCATCTCAAACGACTCCACGCAAACTTTGCCTACTTGGCAAATCTTGGTCTGTCAAGAAAAGAAACGAGAACCGTCGGTCAGACCATGTATAACATGACAATGAATTTAAACCCCGATTGTTGTGTGTATCCAACGTTACCCGATACAATACCGAAATTGAGAATTGTTCTATGTACATTACGCATGGGATCCGGCCGTCATGTAAAAACGCCCTGTAAGAACGCATCTGATTGGTTGTTACGCATCTGAGTGACGTTATGACGTGAATGAATTCTTTGACACAGAACGGTGTCAAGTGGGAATGTAAACAGACCACCGAAGGTAATATATTGCTTTACAAATATCAGCCCCATTCACGTAATTCAAATTAAATCGTGGTATAAATACTGAACACAGCTCGGGTAGAGTACGATAATAGGAATCAAAGACCCTTGTGGTAGTTTCCCCGTATTTCACGCGCGCCTCAAGCACTCTTGAAATGCAGGAAAATCTCCAACTCGGCACGTTGATTCCAATCCCCCGTACTCCAACCTCGTTTTTTCTGTCATATTTGGTCGAGTAGACAAGACCAGGAGCCAATACTATAAAACTTACGAGTGTATTTTCTGGAATTGTATTTTCTACATATTAATATAACTGACTAAAATGAATCATTAGCATTTTAAACGATATGGCAATTTGCCAACTGGCAAATTGCCAGATCTTTGGAAATGCTAATGGTTCATTTTATCCCATTTAAAGTCATAACTAGAAAAAAACAATTCTAGAAAATACAATTGTAATAGTTATATAGTATTGGTCCCTGGTCAGCCAGTTCAAACAAGACGCCGTTGGCGTCGTGTTTGATCCGACTGGTCTGGTGTCGTCATCGAGACGGAATATGTCTACCCAGGCTGATTGACTGCTATAATAATTTGTTCATTTTATGACAGTGAATATTTAATAAGTGCATAAGCGACACCCGAAGTGTAAACAAAAAATAAATGACGTTTTAGTTTTCCGGCGAGCCAGATATTGAGGTGTTATTTGTCATAGCTATATTATAAATACGAATCGTTGTTGGTCCTCTCGAAGAACTCATGTCGACAGAAACGCAAGCATTTAGACGAAGCAACTGGCAAAGGACATGGCACTTTTGCATCAAACGAACGAGTTTGTATACAGAAGAAATATCCTTGTACCCAGTCGAAAAGCTATGTAGGATGAAACTGCAAAGAGTAGTTTAAGTATTCCGTTTACAAAAAGCGGACAATAGAAATTCTCTGTCCGCCTCCCACCACATAGCACTACCACACCACATTGTAGAATATCACTCTTCCAATACACACGTGAATACACTGAAAGCCAGATGATGTTTTCGTTTGTTTTTCCTGATTTGGTCTTTCTTGATTTTGAAGTCTTTGAATAAGGAAATTTAGATCACCGGTGTAAGTGAGAAGCAACCCTCGTTGTGCTCTGTTATTATTTAATCTGAAAGACCGCCCTAAAAGAGCCCCCCCCCCCCCCCCCCCACACACACACACACCCATTTCCACCGTCATGGACCCGGCCATTTCTCAGATGTATGCCAGTTTTCCAGCTTTATTGTTTGCGGAAGGATAACGTGTCCACGGATTAAAAATAATGTAAACAAGTAAACAAACGATGCGGAGAGTCATATTACTGTCTATTAAAGCATATCAAAAATGTTAATTCCAGAACCACATTCGTCTAAACATGGGTTAAATGTCCGTATCTGAGAAACGCTGGAGATAACAGCTGTCCGTAAAAAATTATATTGTCCGTAAAACCTGGATAGCATGCCTGCAAATGTTTTACACGCTACAATAGATATTTCGGAGATATTAATGGAACGAAAGACTGCATTCTGGTGTGAGTACCATCAGCAAAGTTGACATAGTGCATATAATGCCCGGCGTGGCGTCGAATCTAAGCATCGTAACTGGAATTGGCTTCAGATTACATGAATAGGCAAGTACCTAAAGTAAATTTCTTGACCTTCACACCAACCGATATATCTGCTGCTTTGATAATTTTCTGTTTATATCTTAACCTTTGTCGGAAACCGGGCTTTGTCGCTGCTGGGGGAAATAGATTCACGCCGCTTATTCAGCCAAAACTCAAGGAGTGTTGCCTGAATCCGTGCGTGAACGTATGTCTCGCCGTAACGAACCCGCCCGTTTCACTTTTGTTGGGGTGATTCTTATCCTGAAGGGGTCAATAACTTTTCTCCGAAAAGCATAAATCAACAGGGGTTCACCGAAAACAACAATTTTAATACATATACATATAAATAAATATGGTAATTTGTGACTTACATAGAATCCAATGAATATGATAAACAAAACGTCAACCACCCCCTACCCACACATTTTTTGTGAGTCACTTGCGGGCCCGCATACTCTGCTGTCGCTGTTTTTTTCCTCCTTCTCGTTGGTGTTTGTTCTTTGGTCGCCTCTTCACTTCACTCTTTCACGGCCGACGCAAGTCCATTAACGTAATGTCACTTTATCCGGACGCCTTTGCTCTAACAAGTGACGGAATGTCACTCTACCACTGCCGTCGCACGGCCACTAACGTATTGTCACTTCACTATATCGCATTCCCTCCAACAAGTGACGGAAAGTCACTCTACCACTGCCATGCACGGCCACTAGCTTATTGTCACTTTACTTGTCTCTTTTCACTTAAGAAGTCGCCACCAATGGGGTTAAACGCTCCCCTCCATTTATTTCAGAATAATGTTCATACAGGCAAAGCCTACTCTGCCTACGTATGGCTTGCCTTCTAAAACAGGTAATGCCGTTTACCTAATTGCAAATAGCTCCCTGAGATCGTACTTCGTGTTTCTGATCCTATTCTCATATATCGCCACCGACTTGGCCCGCGACTGCTCCTATTTTAAATATGAGCTTTGAGGCTCCCCAACATCACAACGTGCCTATACTTTCGCGCCGATGCGGCACCTCCTCTAATCTATAGCATGGGACGTCTCCAGCCGCTCGCCTCGACCCAGTACACCCTTCAGACTGGAATGAATTTCTCGAGAAATCCCCCGATTTTTATTTCCATAGCCAGAACATTAATTCTCAGTTTAATCGCTTCTCTTGAACTCGGCCGCTTAGATCTATCTTAATTTAATATTCGCTTTAAAGTTCCTTTGAAAGACTCACATTTCGGAATATCCTGACATTTCGGTGACAAGCTAGCTGCGTAATATGATAGCGTGTCCAGAACATGTGCGATGTACTGTTTATCCAACAATTACCTATTAACTGGCCATAATTATGCAGATAACGACGACAGGAGAGAACTGACCCCACTATGTCTAGTCTCTCAACACATGTCCCATTATAGCGTTAAACAGAAACGCGGTAATGGACATAAGATTTCATGCTTAATTAGCAGCGCTTGAATTATTGCTGGTCTGTTTAAGTGACAAATCGGTTTTCGGGGTTAACAACAAAATCAAAAACCCAGGCTATCACCTTGACAACCCTGACTCTGTCACCGTGGTAGATTCGAACTGCCTTTGTTTTCTCTCTCTCTCTCTCTCTCTCTCTCTCTCTCCCTCTCTCTCTCTCTCTCTCTCTCCCTCCGTCACTCTCTCTCTCTCTATCTATCTCTCTCTCTCTCTGTCTTCTCTCTCTCTCTCTCTCTCTCTCTCTCTCTCTCTCCCTCTCTCTCTCTCTCTCTCTCCGTCACTCTCTCTCTCTCTCTCTAGAGAAAGAGGGGGCATCTCGAGGGACAGAGACAGAGACACAGAGTTAATGAGATAGAGGGAGACTTAGAAACAGACTGAAAAGGCTCGAATCGGACGTGGTGACAGAGATAGGGTTAAGCCATTGCCAATTGAATCAACATTCTGTTCTCGTATTTTGCTAATTAAGCCAATATTCGAATTTGGTCGTACTGTCAATTATAACAGACACATCCATGACATAATTTTTTCACACTGACCATCGACAACACGCCAGCACAGCTGATTAAAACTTCCAATTTATTTTTGTCTCGCAAACCTTTCCATAAAGAATGACAAATAATAATAATAATTCAGACCTTACAATTTCAATTAAGAATTGAATGCAATTTTTATAATCTTTATTGGCGTATGAACGTGTGGGAATGGGTACAAATTATGTATGAATCCCGAAGATTATAAAAAAAGCATTCAATTCTTATAATATCATTCCGTAACTGTTTAAACTACTTTTTCCCTCACGAATCGTCATTCGCCATTGTTGAAAATCATACGGCTTTCAGTCGTTGGAATCAAGAACTAGCGCAGGCCTGTGTTCCGTCTAAATGATATCCCAAAGACAAATAAGCTTTAATTTTCTCAACTTTAGAAATGGAAACGAGTATTTTAGTAACGGGCTTTATGCCACAGTTGGGAAATGTCACCAAAGAAACAGCAGCGGAGTTGATCACTGCGAGAGGCGCTAAAAGTTAAAAACCCGCCCAAACACCGCCCGAATTACCTTCTGTCAGCTGCGCTCTACCGTAAATGCGGGTCAAAGTTCGACCAAATGTATTCATTGGAAAATGAATTACATTCGGTCATGACGTTTTCACCCAGCCGACCAATGGGAATTGAGTATTTGGACCCAAAACGTATAACTACATTAACAGTGTAATTATATGAGTATACAGAGAGTTAGTGACGTATGTACGGAAAATAGCGCCTATGGCAAACGCAGATCAATAGAACGGCATGCTGGTTCCATCTTAAAAGAGTTACCACCAAAATAAATAAACAACTAACGTGTGATCTCGCTTCGTGGTTTAACAATCCGGCCACACTAGTGCCTCTTACCCATGATAATCAAAGACAGATCATACATCTGAAGAAAATTCTTTTTTCAATATTCGAGGATGTCTTGTCTGACTTTGATAGAAACTGCTCAATGGCGCCCCTTCAAGTGGGCCTACCCTAGGTTCGCCACTGCACTGAGTGTTTACTTCACAAACGAAAGTAGAACCTCAGATTCATTTTCCGGGCAATTAGTGTTCAACGGGTACTTTTTTAGTGTCCTGGGGTGGGGTGGAGGCTGACAGAAAACTTAACAAGATCACGATTGGGTCGCGATACGGTCTTAGTTCTCTGCCCATGTTTGTTATCGTAGTACGTTGATAGCAATATAAGTGCCCGGAAAATAAAGGGTGGTGAACTAAAACCTGTATACAAATTATTACAGCTATTGACAAATTAGAGAAAAATATGAAATATTAAACAGAATACACAAAATCATTTAAAAGTTCCTGGAGCAATGTTAACATCTAAAGAAACAAATAAAATATTTTTACATGAATAAAGTCATGTGGCCATATACAAGTGAATAAACTTTATTAATAGCCTAATCACATTATCTTACTGTCATTGAATGATGTGTAATGAAATACTATTGATTTTCGGACATAAGATTGATGGATAATATTTTGAAGCCCCCTGATTTTTTCTGAATTTAATGAAATTGTAGTCTTCACTATTCTTAATTATTAGTTGTTTTCCTTTTTTATGTTTGAAATGCTTATATTTTATTCACACATACATTACAATTTGAACCTGACCGCTATTATTCAACCCTTTTGAATAACAAACAATTTGTGAAAATAGGTTGAACATTAACCACCTCCCCCCCCCCAAAAAAAAAAAAAACAACAAAAAAAACATGTTGGCCATGTGCCCCAGCAGAGGGGACCTTTTGCATTCTAGGTGTTGATTGGCACACTTGATTTACTCGCCGAATCAGCAGTGATAACACTTCGACTAGCTAATGATTTATCGCGGTTTTTAGATGAAGAAGCTTGATTTTCTTGCTCTCAGATCCGAACGCTCTCCATTCTCCAAACCAGAACTCCCCTGATTTGGACAAAGATACAAGCATGGAGCCAAAAAAGAAGGAAGCCGCGACTCCACAGAAAACTGAAGCCACCAGAAGAATCCACAAAATGCTAGCTGAATCATATTTCACACCAAATCAAAACAAAATGGCTAAGAACATGAGAGCTTTATGGTCGAATTCGAAGAACAACAAAAAGAACTCAAAGAGCAGATTTCTCACTCCGGGCATCAACAATATCAATGACACCAACACCGATTAAAACATCTGCAAAGCCTCCAACAAAAAAAGAAGAAAAACAAAAGTACAAGCCATAGACCAAAAAACACAACGGTGGATTGAAAGATAGCCACACATAGTCTGTTCAGATGTCTCTCCCAGGCGCCTGAGACACCTAAAGCAATATATCTTGATATTGATCTTATAAAATCACCCTCGGGTGGTCGACTCACAAATACTAGTATCTCATAAAACAAAACACAGGACAAAAAAGCATTGCAAGTTGAGGAAATACCCCCAGCCCATCATGGGACTCAAGCTGAACAATAGCTTAACCCTTTACCCAACGTAACGGCCAAAACCGGCCAGCGCTATTCTCAAAAATCGCATATTAATTTTCAAAATATTTTCATTTCTTGTCTCAAAAACATAGGTTATGACCCCTCGTTGGAACGAGCTCGTCGAGCTCGTTCCAACGAGGGGTCATAACCTATGTTTTTGAGACAAAAAATGAAAAAAATTAGTTATTCAAGAATTTTTTTGGCAAGTGGCGTCTGCTTTTCATGTTAGGTAAAGGGTTAAGCTAAAGTTTAATTCTTTGTCTAACACGAACATAAGACGACACTGCAAACAAATTCATGTACAACCTTGTACAACTAAAATTTTCATGTTTTGCCCCCAAAACAAAGCTTCTGATCCTTCATTGAAACAAGCACAGTAAGTTCATTCCCAAAAAGGGGTCATAAGAAATGTTTTTGAGGGAAAATTGAAGAACTAATAGAATTTGAAAGGTAATTTTTGTGAATAGCGCAGGCATTCCCGACAAGGTGATGGCACTAACCACCACCACACCACCCCACCCCCATTAGTTTCGGACATATCTTGAAAATTCTGAAAATTCACTTCCAAATGAGCTTTGACGAATCAGCTCTATCTGAACAAAACAGGTTTGCTTCCAACTGAATAAGGGACACGCTTGAACAATATGAGACTCTCAAATATGTGTTCCAGATCTTTCCAACATAGTCTAAATATGGGTTTTAATTACGTATTCGGCTGGACAATTCTCGCTTATTTCGGTGCACCTCTTGCAAATGTGACTGTGAACCTACAGCTCAGTATGGTATTTCACAAGCTCTCAGGCCACCAGTCTAATTCTGTAAAAAATTCGAAGCTGTTATGGCTTGGAACCAGGCTAGAGCTCAAATAGACCGTCGTCTATGTTTAGATTCACTCGATTGAATCTGAAAAGATTTAATATCTGTGAATCAAAGCTAGAAAGGTTGCCATCAAGACTTGATTTGATCGACATTTTGTTGACTTAATCAGAAATGAAGACTCAACACAGCAGTAGTGTTATGATTGCACAGCGTATAATTCCACAAATTATTATGCATATATCTTGAATTAAATACTTATTGATTGAAATATCTATAACTGGGGCTGTGGAATACCTGTAAATCTTTGTAAGTGAAGGCACACTATATTACATCTACGGTCGTCTGCGCGCAATTTCCAGAACAAACATGGTAAATAAACAGCCCATTGCAGCGTTGGATTCCAATCAGAATTAGACTGGTGACCTGGTAGCTTGGGTATTTCAATGCAATTGTTAAGGAACATGCTACAGAAAACAAAACAATATGATGTATTTTCAAAGACTGATAGCGACAGGTCGTTGGCCAGCAGGATGCCTGTCCCCCGTCCCACTACGATAGGGAATTTCCTACAATACATTTTTCTCAAAGTCCAAAATATGAAGAGCTCGTTCACATTTTCTGCCATCTTCCGATTTGGGCGTTTATGAAGTACAGCATGTGATAATCGTTTACATAAAAAAATTGCTAAAATCTGAAAGTGAAAAATTATAACGTCATTCATTGTCATATGCAATCAAAATAAAAATTAGAATGAAATATACGAAAATTGCCATCGTAATCTTCTTTATTTGCAAGAAAAATCTTATTTTTTATTATGTTGAACACAATTTTTTATAATGGCCGTATGGTTCATAATGACTCTGAACAGTATAAAATACGTGGGGAGTATATTATCACTAAATCACCCGTAGAGGGGAGATTCCACCCAAGCAATAATTGCAAATTTGTTGCAAAGCAAAACAAGCACAAGCAAAGTTCCAGCCAATGAACCTCCGGGTTAAACCGGAGGTCCATTGGCTGAAACATTGCTTGTGTTTTTGTCCATATGTACAGATTTGAACGTGATACTTTGGCTAATAACTCCACTCCACGAGTGATTCCACATACTGTAGAGAAGATATAAATACTCGCTTTCACGACGTCATTTCGAACGAATAGCCACGCGAGTAGAAGTTTCTGGATCACCAAACAGAAAGTGTTTCGAACCACACTGTTTAAGAGTATTGAGGCAACTCTTGGAATTTGTTTCTGTGGAACCGATTATGTATAACATTGAACGCTTACTGCGGGATCCACAATACATTGTACATTGTTTACTAGTATTAGACACCATCTGATATTGCAGGTGAGGTTTAATGACGACGCCGTGTCCTTATCGATTTTAGGTATATAATAAATAGAGGATGTGGAATGAGTGTTTTGGTCACTCGACATCTGTGAAACGAGTCTAAGAATTTTCCTGGAAAAGTTTCATAAATATCGAGTGACCAAATCACGAATTTCATATTCTGTTTATCATATGACACCATAGTTACCAAAAACACATCTTTTAGATAGAAAAGAAGGGTTAAAGAATGGAATTTCACCTTGAACGTCTTGCATTTGACTGACGCGTCACAGCTGCACGCAATCATTCGTCATAACCGCAGTAATTTGACAGATTTTTTCGGTGATAACCAACCAAAAAGCGTTCTTTTGAAATTGACCAATCAAATCAACTGAAGGTGTTATGAACCACTAATTAATATTTATTGAAAATATGAAACGGTAATAATCTGAGAAAACGGAGAAGTCATATGATAAATAGAGGATATGGAATGAGTGTTTTTCTTATATAATATTTATGAAACGAGTCTAAGAATTTTCCGTTTTGGCGAGCCTCTGGCGAGCCCAAACGGAAAATTCGGACGAGTTTCATAAATATTATATGAGAAAAACACTCATTTCATATTCTATTTATCATATGACACACACACGCTCAAATTAGCCACTTAGTATGACCTTTTTAACCCATCACCTAACTTGAGTTGCAGACGGCACTTGGAAAAAACAACCCCGTATAACTAAAGATTTTGGTTTTTTGCTTCCAAAACATAGGTTATCATTGAACTCGTTCCAATGAGGGGTCATAACCTATGTTTTGGACGCAAAAAGGGAAAATATAAAAAAAATGAATGGCGTTTTTCTTGTAGGTAAAAGATTAATTCAATATAACCCACCCTAAATAGAACAGATAACGTAAATTCTCCCTACTGAAATTATGCAAATATGACCCAGTTGTATTTTGTTCAGCCAATCAAATTGTCTAGTTTTGAAATTGACCAATGGAATTGACAGAAGGCTTTATTTATCACTGATTAATATGAAAACAAAATATCAAATGTTTAAAGTGAACAAAACGGAGAAGTCATATGATAAAACTTGATTCTTATCACACGCTCTTGAACGTGATGACGAAATGTTAAGTTCAGATGCGCGTTTAATAAGGACGTTTAATGAATATCTTGATCGAGTCAACTGACATTTTCATTTTGTAGTCACACTGTGGAAAAAGCACATGAAACACATCCAAAAAAACACGCTTGGGCACGTGTACATACTCTTCAGCAATACAAAATGTGGTTTTATGCTGTTATAATGTAGACGAAGGCGATATCAAGACAAGAGGTGAAAGCAAAACCGCGCACAGAAGGCCATGGAAAAGTGAATATTAAAACAGAACACAACGTGGGTAGAGTACAGGGGACTTGAATCAACGACCCAAGGTGGAGTCTTTGCTGCATTTCACGCGCGTGAAATGCAAGAAAAACTGCACAAAGGGTCGTTGATTCCTCTCGCCCGTACCCTATACTCGAGTTGTGTTCTTCATTTATACCGCGATTAAACTTGACTTAAGAAAAATATTACCTTCGGCAGTCTGATAACTTTCATCCCTGGCACTGTTTTTTATCGAAGCATTTCAATCACGTCATAACGTCACTCAGGCGCGTAAAGTCCAATCAGATGCGATCTTACATGAAGCTCTTACGCGTAATCTCGATACCACGCGTGGTGTATCAAGAACATTTCCCAGTGTCTGTATTGTATCGAGTAACGTTGAATACCCACAGCAAGCGTGGTATAAATATTGCAGAATTAACCAATTATTGTACAATGATGAAGCTAAATCCAATCGAAATAACAATAACACCAGTCCTACCGTTATCATAAAAAACACTGGAAAGTCAAACTGGTAATATTCAGACAAAATGTATATTATACTCGAATTCAGTGTGATGCTACGGGTCTACTAAACCACCACCCAAACAGGGGGGGGGGGGGGGAATTTGCAAAACACTGATGCCGGGGTGGGTGGGTTGTCAAGGAGGACAAAAAAATGTTTTATCCGATGCTTGCAAATTTTTTCCTCAGACACTTTTGGGCAAAATTGTATACCATAATCAGTGAAGTATCGTTCAAGAACCAATAAAAAGACACTCAAGTTATCAGGGGGTACCTGCCATGGGTTATATACGATTATAAAACTGTTATTGCGGCTGACCTATGATTCGGCTTATAGTGGTACAATGTATGACATATTGAATAATACAAGTTAAAATGCATCACTAATTGCAATTATCAAACACTGCACTCTAAGGATAAGTTATCTTGAGGGTGTTCCGTTTGATTAAATTTCTAATTTGTTCACCCTGGTGAGATCGGCTGGCTTAGATCAGGAACAGTTACAGATTTCTGCTGCAGGAACAATTCTGTACAACGATGTATCCAGACCTATTACGAAAACGCCAATGACTCTTATTGCCATTGTAGGAAGTATGTAACACAAAAACTACTAAACATTGAACCTGATTGAACTGCTAATTTATTTCAAACACATCTGAGAACACAGGTGTCAACAAAATCACGTACCAGACCTTCTAGGGCTGGACTTAAAATAAGTAATAAATCCCCTCCTCCAACCCAGCCATGCCCCACCCAAACCTTCATAAAAAAATCAACAATTTGTATGATATTTTACAAAGCTCTCTGAACTCTGTCGAATACCATATATATTGTTGGTTTCTACAACATGTCTGAACACATGGAGAGATAACTATAGGTAAAAAGTTAATGGTATGACATTCAAGAGTGTCAATGAATTACAATAGAACATGCCTTAAGAGACCGATGTCTTTGGAGACCATGCTTTATATGGACATACCTGGACATACCAGCTTTGCTCTATGTTTGATTTGTTATGGGAGACCATCTGCCTTAAGAGACCACTTTGGTCTGATAAAACGGACGTTCTTTCAAGACCTGTCCTACTGTACAAGGTCAATCACTCAATGCTGTATGATAAAATTGGTTATGGTGCAGTTTGGTGGGAAGGATGATGCAGAAGCATGTATTTAGTGGGGGTGGGTGGTTCAGATAACCCCGGGAAAAAAATTGTAAAACTGGAAAAAAATTACATGGGGTGGGGGGGGGGGGGTGGGTGGGTCCTCCGACCGGTCAAAAACAAAAAATCGGCATCGGTGTCTGCAAATTTTTTCCTACCCCCCCACCCCCCACTTCCACCCCCCCCCCCCCGACTCAAAGGAAAAAAAAACTTACGGCACATGGGTCTCTGTATGAATGCGCTGAAAATAAAAAGAGAGAAACTAAATGTACACTTCCAGAACAATATAAACATCTTATGTGTGAAAATACAAAAAAATAATTCGAAGCAATGAGTGCAAAAGATGGCGACTTAACACTTTCAATTCTAGTGCCCGCAGTAGAGTCATCTAATATACTGCTGTGCATGTATACAGTGGAATGGGCCTCTCTTGCATTTGTGAGGACGTTCAGTAAAATGTAATACCACAGCCCTACAGGGCTGAAGGAGTAAATTATTGTTGGTCCTTCTGTTCAGCTACGTGTTTATTAGTTGTCCATTCAGTGGCGGTTTTTCCTATGGATCAAGATGGACGAAAGCCAGCCCCCCCCCCCCCCCTTGGGAATAGAGGTCCATTGACTCAGTTTTTTTACGATCGTTACTCTATTGGTGCACTGATTGTATATGTCCGTCAGTAAATAATTATCAAATGTTTGCGTATTCAGTTATCACATCGTCCTCCAATTAACAGCCCATTTGCCAGTTAAATATGTAGCCAACTGATGCAACGCCAGTTATCGAAAGGAAAATATGGGGCATTCGGCTCAGTAATATACACCACTCTTTAGACTAAGTCTAAAGTGAAGGATTTTGCTTCTGTTTACACCAATGATTTAAATTTTCTCACACCGGACCGAACAATGGTCGGCCCAGTGCGTTAAGTATCCAACGTTCACGCGTACGTTCTGGATAGACCCCCCCCCCCCCCCCACACACACACACACACACACACACCTCCCCTCCACCAGCGGACTCGGGGAGCCACTGCGTCAAGCTTGGGCTTGATATAAAAAAAAAATCCATACCGGGTTGATAAGGTTAACTTTGGCTTGATGGAAAAAATATCCATGCCTCGTTGATAAGGTTAACTGTCAAAATCTTCAGAAGTACGAGCTCTCTTCAGTTTAGTGAGCTCTTTAAGTAGTCTTGATTTTAATGGTCGGATTGGCCGTTTATGTTTTCTTTTGAGCATCATTACTGGTTGTAATTTTGTCCCGGGGGTTCACTGGTTAAGTAATTAGTTTGTTAGGTTGAAGTAGAAAATTGCTGTCGCTTGATGTATAGTAAGGGGGGTGGGGGGTTGGGGGGGGGGGTAAGGGGAAACTCTTAACGTTATTTTTCTGTATATCGTAGAGTGGTAGTCCAGACCGTCACTATGGGGTATTTACACGGGTTTTCTTAAAACAAGTTTTCTGCTTGTGCTACCAAATAACAGCCCGCGCTATTCTCAAAAATCGCCAATTAATTTTCATGATTTTTTCATTTTTGTCTCCAAAACATAGGTTATGACCCCTCATTGGAACGAGCTCGTTCCAATGAGGGGTCATAACCTATGTTTTGGAGACAAAAAATGAAAAAAATTAGTTATTCCAGAATTCTTTTTGCAAGTGTCGTCTGCTTTTCATGTTAAGTAAAGGGTTAAAAAAAGTGTCAGTTCTACCCCATTGTAGCATCCACTTTTTTAATATGAGGCACATTGACAACCCATAATTCGTGCTATACTCGTGTGGAGGTATAAGTATAATTGTTTTCCAAATGCATGGTAGGGGATCGAACCGTGGACCTTCCGCTTTGAAGTGCAATGCCGTAATCACTGAGCCACGGTGCTTCCTAGATGAATTATTAAAGATAGTTTTACTTACGTTCGCATGTTTTGTGTATAGTTGGTGTGGTTGGGGGACTTACATAACAGTCATGACATCTCACAACGCATTTAGTTCCAGTTCCACATTGGATGGGCTACAAAATACGAAAAGAAAATAATCAATGACGTCTGCACTCTAAAATCATTTGGGTTGAAAATCAAACCTCACCAAAGTCAAAAAGTTTATTATTCAGTAAAATTATTTCTCTTTCAGTTATAGCTTTATGAATTGGATTAAAGGTTAGTGTGCTTGATTGCAGTTGTAAGTACCCAAGTACGAAATTATCTATTAGCCTCTGTTTTGCTGCAGCTTACCCTCACTCACGGGTTAAAGCAAAACCAATCCAAGTCAGCGCTGATTGTTTTTTCCATTTCTTGTAGGTCTTTTATGTCCCTTTCACCAACGATCGGATTTTTTATTGCAATGGTAGAAAAATAACTACCATTTATGTTCATTAATTAAGGAATTTACGACTTTTTTCCGTTGTAGCTTAACTTTTAACCTGCTGAGTATTTTCAAGTTATTTTTCTTCAAATCTAGTCAAGGCTGCTTCACAGCAGCCATGACTAGGGTTGATGGAAAAGTCGTCTAAATTTAACTCAAGAAAACATTGGTGAAAACATCCATTCAATTTACAGGGAAAATTTGATTAAGTATTCCCAAATTATACTAATTTCAGTAACAAGAGAATCCTTGTGCAGGGCAGGAATATCACCCGCAGCATGTAAGGTGTTAATGAACTAGATTAATGTTTATCGCGTGGGCTAAAACTTGTTTTTCATCAGGTAGTGGTTTGCTGCAATTTATTGGCGAGTGCCTGACCACACTCATCGGTGGATTGTAAGAAAACCATCGCAAGTCAACACTGGTTATTTTTTCCCTCCTTGTAGGTGATAATTGATATTCTTTCTTCCCCTTCGTGAATACCAGTATTTTAAGGTGTGTAGTCAGGTGTTGTGGGTAATTTTCAGTGAGGCTTAATTATTATTAGTATTTTATAAAACCATAGCTCATTGAATCTAATACCGACACACGCGCGCTGTATTGTATAAGAATTAATCCATATGACTAATCGTCATTTTGCAACTTTGATTTGCTTGATGAAAAGTTGACTTAATTTTTAGAAAATAAATTGCTATTTACAAAGTGTTTGTTACAGTTCGACGAAGCGTGCCAACACGCTCTCTGAAGTGGGCCGTGGCAAGACAATTTAGGACCAACAAACTGTTCTTTTCTTGTTCTGAAATTTGAACTTTGGCCACCTTCCATTAATGTTCTATCGTTGTTGCTACAGATTCGAGTAGAGTCCAGCACAATACTACCCTCGTGCCAATATATTCTACACGCCAAATAAATTCTTGAGTTATGTGACCCTGAACTTCATTCGCTAGCTTTGATAACAATTTCTCTTTTTGGGCAGGTAGAATCTGATCTGTGATCAACCATCGGCAGATGCAGCGGTATCAAATTTCGCATCTACCTTGTTGAATTATGTTAAATGTGTGTTTCCGACAAGAGATTGCAATAAGAAACTGCGACAAACTTTGGTTTGATAGCTCTTTGATGTGTCAAATCCCTCAACGCGACCGACTAGGTAAATCTCCACTAATGCATAATACAGTAGCACAGTAGGATAAACATAAAACTATAAGAAACAAGGTCAATAATATGAAAATATTTGCGAAAAAGAAATATTATGATAATTTAGATGAATCACTAGTTCCAAATACAGAACCGAAACATTTTTGGCACATCGTTAAAACGTTTCTC
This sequence comes from Pictodentalium vernedei, assembly GCA_031216915.1. NCBI lineage: Eukaryota > Metazoa > Mollusca > Scaphopoda > Dentaliida > Dentaliidae > Pictodentalium > Pictodentalium vernedei. The sequence goes on from CM062291.1 coordinate 242,523,162, forward strand.
AATAATTTTATGAATACGTCTGAGATCCCTATGCTTCAGCAAATTTCGATTCTGGTGTAACAGTTATCGAAGATGATGGTAAGAAAGCCGAATTGTTAAATGAAACTTTCCCGTTGAACAGCAAATTAAACTACGTTAACCCTTTACCTAACATGAAAAACAGACGACACTTGCAAACAAAATTCTTGAACTATTTTTTTTTCATTTTTTGTCTCAAAAACATAGGTTATGACCTCTCATTGGAACGAGCTCGACGCGCTTGTTCCAATGAGGGGTCATAACCTATGTTTTTGAGACAAAAAATGAAAAAAATAATGAAAATTAATTGGCGATTTTTGAGAATAGCGCTGGCCGGTTTTGACCGTCACGTTGGGTAAAGGGTTAATCATTCTCTACTCCCTTTTTGGATCAGATGTGAAAATGCAATTCCTGAAATCCATGTTTGGAAATCCGACATATATAATATCTTGGCCGCAAAAACTGTAAAGAAGGCTAGTGGACACGATGGCATGGGCCAAAGAATATTGAAATAAACAAAGTCTACTGTACAGAAATCGCGGTTTCTTATGTATTAAAAATCTCGCGACGCATGTGTTTTTCCAAGTGAATGGAAACTCACCTACGTAACAGCAGAATTCAAGAATGGGGACCCCAATGATCCTAAACAATTATCGCCCAATATTTTTGCTCAGTTGTATTCCAAAGTAATGGAATGATTAGCGTTCAAAGCAATCCCATTTTTCAGCTAATAGAAGTTTACGATAGTTTATGTAATTCTCGAGATAAAAAGCAAATTACATGCGGACTATTCTGTGACATTTCAAAAGCATTTGGTAGGGTTTGTTCTCGCGGTCTTCTTTTTAAATTAGAAGAGTCTGTTGCGGTGATCGTCTGTAAGAGTAATGTAATGATTTTTTTTAACCATATTGCATTGAATTTTCTAACTGGAGTCCAATATTTCGTGAGTTCAACAAGGCACCAAAGTATTTAGACAACACTCATTAATGTTCACGAACAGGCTGGTAATCTAAGCCAGACCTGTTTGATGAGAGTACTTAATTGTCATCAAGCAATGCCCACAACCAACAAATAGTAAGCCTTTTACAACGCCATATTCCTAATTGACCAAGAGACTTCACTGACTTGAGAATTTTGGCAAACTTTACATTGTTACCTAACATTACCTAAAATTCACCAATATTCACAATAAACCATTTTCAAGCATGTTCTCGTGAACCGACGACACTGAACGACACCAAGCCACCCACCGAAGATTGGAATTACCAACATCCTTTCATCCCAAGGACCAATCTGTTGTTTCAGTGCCCAGGCGATCTTGCCATAAAGTCCAATATTTTATCCGGTACATCTCCCCCTCTCGAAAAGAATAAAATGTCTAATTGCATTGTCGTCCGACCGGGACTTCATTTTCCTTGAGTTATTAGGCTTTTCCCTCTGGAAAAGACTATTGTTTTTCTACGGATTATTATTTTTTTTTTTTTTTTTTCTCACACATTTTTGTCCGTACGATTCAGAAGCCATTTTCGAACCGATTTTCACACAATTTGTCACACGCATAGAGGGGCAAAAAATCTAAAAATATACCAAAGCGGAATTTTCGATTTAACCCTTATTTCGCCGGAATTGGCAAAAAACTGTAAAAATTGGGGCTTATCGGCACTTTCTCGAAACACGTCTTGTAGATTTTTTTTAAACATTCATCATTGCTAGACCTACCCATGACACGACCTTTGATCCACACGACATACTAGGCGATACACATGGTAACCCTCCACAGGCTGCCAAACATCGAAATTTTGATGAAATGGGCCGTTTTCAGACCCCCACAGCACCCAAACAATATTCGAGAGGTAAACATAACTTCCTTTATTGGAACTGGAATTCACCGAGAATCATTTTTGTAAGTAATAAGGGTGTTCACAAAACCAAGCGTTAACCCACTTTGGGCTGGTTAAACAGCAATACCCCCATAAAGCTCAAAAATTCATGTTTTTCGTGGATTTATCTAAACGAGTCTTATAGATTTTCAAGAAAAATTTGTCACTCCCAGGTATTGGGGTGACAATAGAAGTTGCATGGACAAAATACTGCGGTGAGCATTTATTAACCATCCACGGGCCGCTAAAAGTTAAAATTGTGATAAAAAGGGCTGTTTTTGGACGCCAACAGCACCCAATGGGTACGCCACAAAGAAAAGTGCCTTCCTTTATCGAGCACAAAATCTATACGCAAACATTTCTTATCAACCTACCTCAATTGTTTACAACAGGTTTGCACTACAGTGGAAGAACCTAACTCGGATAAAATACTCTCTATTTTAATCTTTCCCAAGATTTGGGAAAGAAAAGTGGTGTAAAAAACACCACGAAAAAATAAGCCAAAACTGGGCCGAGCGCCATCGGCGCACACCCAGTATGGGACGCTCTTCAATAGTACAAATCCATGACTTCCGTCACAGCGCGCAATGCATTAATTCGTCATTCTTTTTCTATCCGAGGCACGAGCAGGATGCGTTTCCGCCATATGCATTATGAAACAGTGATAATTCAACTCGTGGATAATGGTTTTCCTGTGACTGGAATTATGGATCTGAAGATCGTATAATAACAGGACTGTGTTTTATATATTCTCGTTTATATTTTCAACCACATTCTCATTGTTTATTAATTACTATTCCGTTTTCGCGAATGTTTTGCGACATCGTGTCATCGCGATTCGACAATGAATTTTTTCGGTTGATAAAAAAATTTATTGGAGTCGGTGTCGGCCTTCTGGGTTCTGCCACCTTCTCTCGTAGTTGAGGGTGTTCTTCTACTTTCTGTTTCTGTTGAGTTCACCTTTTTCTTCTACTGCTCTCACCTCTGTTCTTTCCAGTTCGGTTCCTTTAGGGCAATTCCTTTTGCCCTCGCCATTGGTGCGTTCTCGTGTCCGTTTCGTCCGCACACGCGGGTGGTGTGGAATGCAGTCGTTTCGGGAGCCTCCCGACTCGACCACGTCTGATGTGAGTTTACTCCCTCCGTGGGGGATGTGCTGCTCCTCCCGCACCCGCGGGGGGGGGGGGGGGGGGGCACTGTCGTTTCGGGGCCCCCCGACTCGACCACGTCTGGTGTGAGTTTGACCCCCTCCGTGGGGGATGTGCAGCTCCTACCGCTCCCGCGGGGGGTGGTGAACGCTTTCGTTTCGGGTCGCCCGATTCGACCACGTCTGATGAGAATTGCTCCTCCTTCGTGGGGGATGTGCAGCTCCTCCCGCACCAGCGGGGGGTGGGGACCGCTTTCGATTCGGGGCTTCCCGATTCGACCATGTCTGGTGAGAGTTATTCCCCTTCCGTGGGGAATGTGCAGTTTTTTTTACCGTGGTGGATACTGCGGGAGCTGTTGGTTTTCTGGTGTAGAGATGCCTGGTTCCGGGACTATGCGCCCTCTCCAGTCGACATCTGAGGCTGTCACTAAGGTTGTGACTCCTCCTTTGGAGGCCGAGCTTGGTGGCTCTCTCCCCTTTTCCGCCAGTTCCAACAGCTCCCGTCGTATCTGCTGCTACTGCTGTTCCGTCTACAACGTCATTGGGCACCGTTTTTAGCCGGCCTCGGCTTCTCCCTGCCAGGGTCTGCAGAGATGTCTGTAGTATGGTTGTGGGGTTTCGGCCTCAGCCTTCCAAGACTTCCACGAAGTCAATTGGGGCTGCCGACTGAACCCCATACTGTGTCCTCTGAGCACAGTAGTTTTATACCTGCAGTGGTCTGCTGCGGTGTCTGGTTGTGTAGACGTGGGGGTATCGGCCTCAGCCTTCCCTGACTTCAACTCGGCGAAGTTGGAAGTGGCCGGACCCTCTCCTGTGGTCTCTGCGCCGTCGAGCACCACAGTTGTCTTTGGACTCGGTTGTTCTTAGTGGGACACTATGAACTCTGTGGCGTTTCCGTCCCTCATTCTGGCCACACGACCAGTTTTGGGGGTCCAAGGTCTTTTGTGCAGCCTGGACCTTCTGCCCTGCAGAGGTCAGCGGTGACTCTCATGAGTTCCTGCTATGTTGATCCTCGGGGTGTGTCACACCCCTATACACGTCTGGCTTCAGACGTTTTCGGCTGCCGCCCGTCGTCCCATGTCGGGTCTTTTGGAGGATCGTGACCCTTCGCTGGTTCAGAGGGTCAGTGGTGAAGCCACTTTGCCGGTTCGTTCCCCTGTCGAACCGGCCAGTACGGGCAGTGAGCTTTGGGAGGCCCTCTCCTTACTCACTCAGGTTCTGTCAACGAGCCTTCCTGTTGCTTCCAGCGAGGCAGCGAGTGGTTTCCAGGCGCCTCCTATGGCGCCGCCTCCCGGGTTTGGAAACAGGCAGCTTTCTGATCCCCTGGTGTTCCGACACCATGGGAGGCGTCGGCTGGTTTGCCCACGATGGGTTATGTGTCTTCCGACTCAGGGGAAGAGTCAGACATGCTTGATGTCGAGAGCTAGCAGTCTTCGGACTTGGGGGCAGCTCTTGATTTCGTGTTTGGGTTCTTTCCGGATCTCAAACCATCTAACCAGTCGACAGTGTCAGCCAGGCCGCGATCATCGGTCGTGTGCCAACAGTCTATGGAGCAACCTGCTTCTGGGCGTCTTCGACCGTGCCCTTCGGTATAGTTGGTTGAAGCATTTTCAGCCTTGGACTCCAAGCTAAGTTCCAAGGCTATGAAGGCTCTGTTCTTCACCAGGGTTGACACCTTTTTGCCTCCGGTGAGTTATCGTTCCTACGATTCCGCCAATCCGTCGGTCTACCGGACTTTGACGGTTTTGGATCAGGACTCTAATTCCCTCGGGCTTTCCAAGTCCAAGTCTGCCGTCATTCCGATGACGACTCTGGAGTCCACATTGGGCTTATCGAGAGAGATGCATGGTATGATTTCTCTCTCCGATCACGTCGTCTCAGCTTTTGCTGCTTATCTGCCTTCAGATAAGATTGACGAGGTACAGGCTTCTTTGCGTGTGCTGTCCAAGGCGCCCATGCATCTTACTCACACGCATGCCTGTAACACGGCTAATCTGGAATTAGTTCGAAAGGACTCTGTGCGGGACACAAGCCGATCCCTTCCAGAGGAGCAGTACGCTGCTGTTCGATCTGCTTTTTTGACAGGTCCGCAACTTTTCCATGATTCTGTGTTGACGGTCCGGGATGACGTCCTACGTCATTCCAACGATCAGCTGCTGTTTCTTCAGCTTGATCAACCTTCTAGGGTAGGCACGGGCCGTTCCAAGCCTAACAAGTACCCTCTGCTTCCTCTGCGAAGCAAAAAGGGTCTGATCCTTCCGCCACCGCTTCTGCTTCTTACTCAAGGGGTAAGGGTAAGCATCGGCAGTCTTGAGGGAACTCCCAGGATTCTTCATTCAGTAGAGGTGTTTTCTCCTCTCGCGAGCCTCGTCGGGGTTCGCAATGAAGGTCCTCACCTCGACTCGTCCCAGGTTGGAGGAAGGATAGCCGAGTTCGCAGACTGTGGGCCACCATCACATCCGATCCTTGGATGTTAGATGATGTTTGGTCCGAGCTGCGAATATCCTTCCGACGGCACTCCACTCTGTCCGGGGTGCCTTTTCCAACCACAGTTCCTTCAGACATTTTACGTCGGGAACTTTTGTCCACGGAGATAGACAATCTCCTGACGAACGGGGCGATTGAGGTCATCAAGAACATTGGTCAGTGGGTTTCTATTCCCGCCTGTTCTTGGTGCCGAAGAAGGACGGCCGACTCCGACCGGTTCTCGGTCTGAGTTTCCTGAACCAGTCTATCATTGCTCCCAAGTTCAGCATGGAGACTTTCAGGTCGGTCCTCCGTTCAATTCACCAGGGAGTTTTCGCTTCCAGCTTCGACCTGCGAGACGCTTACTTTCACGTTCCGATTCATTGGGCGTTACGGAAGTATCTCAGGTTCATTTTCCTGGGGCGAGTTTACCGGTCCAAGGCCTTGCCTTTCGGCCTCAACCTGGTTCCTTGGTCCTTCACCAGACTGATGTCGCATGTGATAGCTTTCCATCGCACGCAGTCCAGGGTGACTACTTCGGCATATCTGGACGATATCCTCCAGGGGCATTCCAATGCTGCCTTCCTAGAGTCGGATGTCGCCACTCTGTTGAGCTTGCTCACGTCGCTATGTTTCAGAGTCAACGAGAAGAAGTCGGACCTGGTCCCTTCTCAGTCGTTTTTATCATCTGGGGATGGCTTTCCGCACACAATTCAATTTGGTGGCGGTTCCCCAGGCCAAGGCTGTGATTCTCTCAGCTTTTGCTCCGACTCTGTCCCAGTCCACATCCACGACGGCTCGGAGTTTTCTCCGGCTAATCGGTCTCTGCTGTTCGGTGACGGATCTCATTCCTCTAGGTCGGCTGCGTGTCAGACCTCTCCAACACTTTCTGCTCAGTCGTTGGAGGCCGAATGTAGATTTACTGGATCTGGTGCTTCAGTTCCCAGACTATCTTTATCCTCACCTTCTCCTCTGGGCGGATGTCCAGTGGCTTTCGCAGGGTGTTCCGTTGGACTTACCCACGTCCGATCGCGTTCTGACGGCAGATGCCAGCGATCTCGGATGGGGTGCGACGTTGGATCCTCTAGGTCTTTCCATTCACGGGATGGTGGACCAGGATCGTGCAGCTCTACACATCAACCAGAAGGAGCTTCTTGCTCTTCTTCTGCGTTTCAGGCAGTGGATCCCTCACCTGTCGAATCGCCAGGTCCTTCTGTTGTCCGACCATTCGACGGTGGTTGCTTACATTCGGAACCAGGGCGGCACGCACTCTGTTCCAATGTACGAATTGGCTTGGGATCTTATACTGCTCGCTCAGGATGTCAACGCCGGGGTGGCTGTTCGTCACATTCCCGGTCGCCTGAACGTCCTAGCCGACTCCCTGTCCCGTCGGGGCAGGGTCATTTCCACCAGGTGGATGCTCCACATGGCGGGTTCCATCGATCTCTTGTGACTAGTTGGAACCATCAGGTGGACACTTTCGTGTCCCCGTGTCCAGATGCTCTGGCTTTCGCCGTGGACGCTCTGGCCCTCCTTTGGGATGGTCTTGTCGGCTACACCTTCCTACCGGTTCCGATTCTGCCTCAGGTTCTCACCCAGATATGAACCTGCAGTCGTCGAATCCTTTCGATCACACCCGTCGCTTCGGTGGGTGTGGATCATTCTGGTCCGCTCTCTGTTAGCGGCGGTTCCGGCATGTCTCCCTCTACCTCGCGACTTTCTTTGCCAAAGTCGCCCGGGAGGTTTTCAAGTTGACCCGACTTCATTGTGCCTTCGCACATGTCTTTTATCGGGTCCTGTCTCCTCCGTAGTGGTTTTTCGAGACACGCAGTGGAGTTGCTTTTCTTCAAGGAGGCACTCACTCCACTGGTTTAGCCTCTGTGGCTAAGTGGAAGGTTCTTCTGTCGATGGTGTGTGATCACTCTGTTGATTCTGTCACTCCTTCGATCACACTGCTTGCGGAGTTTTCTGGTATATGTTTGTTTCTGGGGGTCTCCAGCTATGTGTACTTGTCCATGCTTCGGAGACATTTTTTCCTATGTGATGCCGCATTGTTTCGACACTCATCCTTGCCTCTCCAAGCTTGTTCAGCTCTTTTCCTTGAAAAGGCCTAGGACTTTGCAGTTTACTCCAAGATGGTCACTTTCTTGGGCGCTGCTCTGCTTGGGGGTGGGGGGGCGTTCACGCCTTTATCCTGGATGAATATGCGTTTTCCCACATGCCAGATCTCTCCTGCATCCATTTCTTGATGGCCTTGTCTTGCTATTCGTGCAGCTTCCGCTCGTCTAGCTACTGGTGATTGTATTACCTATTGTTTTTTCTGCCAGGAGGTGCGTGCATTGTCTTCCTCTTTTCATAACTCGGTCATGTTGTCGGATGACTGATGTTATACTGGCAGCCTTCTGGAGAAATGCTACATTCTCCTTTTCTCTGCGACAGTTGCAGGAGCCGACAGAGACCCTTGGGGCCCTCTTTTTTCGGCTCAGGATGTTGTCTATCCAAGCTTTCAGCTTTTTTCAAGGTCGGTTCCAGCTTTGTGCTGTTACTGCTCTTTCTGTCTGTGCATCGCACTTCACCATACGCCTCATCTTTCATTGGCTTTTCTAATGTTTGTGATGCTATGGTTTGATAGGCCTAGGGATCTCTTCCTCTGTCCATGGTCCCAGTGCTATTGAGTTATGTGTGGGTTGGTTATGTGATTCCCTCCAGCCTTTTGTCTATTCAGCCTGTTGTAAACAATTGAGGTAGGTTGATAAGAAGTATAAATTTTATAGTAAATTTCCTTTCTTACTATACCTACCGAAATTGTTTACATGGAGGCCCTCCCGTCTTCTTATTCGGGTAAGAATCCTTCCTCCCCGCTGATCACATAACTCCTGTGTTGTTCGGAATCAAAAGAATGACGAATTAATGCATTGCGCGCTGTGACGGAAGTCATGGATTTGTACTATGAAAGAGCGTCCCATACTGGGTGTGCGCCGATGGCGCTCGGCCCAGTTTTGGCTTATTTTTTCGTGGTGTTTTTTACACCACTTTTCTTTCCCAAATCTTGGGAAAGATTAAAATAGAGAGTATTTTATCCGAGTTAGGTTCTTCCACTGTAGTGCAAGCCTGTTGTAAACAATTTCGGTAGGTATAATAAGAAAGGAAATTTACTATAAAATTTATACTTTTGTAATAATAAGGATATTCAAAAGTCGAAGTCTTAACCCATTTTGGACAGGCTAAAGAGAGAGACCCCTTAAAATCTTAAAATTCCCATTTTCTGTGGATTTTTCTAAAAACATTCTGTAGGTTTTCAAGAAAAATTGACTACTCGCAGGTCTTTGTGTGATATTACAAGTTGCATGGACAAAATATTCCGGTGAGTGTTTATTAACCCTCTAGAGGCTGCCAAGCATCGTAATTTTGTTGAAATGGGCTGTTTTCGGACATGCACAGCACCCAATGTGTACCTGAGAAATAAACATAATCTCCTTTGTTGGAAGTGGAATTCATCGAGGGCCATTTTTGTAAGTAATAAGAGTATTCAAAAAACCAAGCGTTAACCCCTTTTGTGGTTTTCAATTGTGATACCCATCAAAAGCTTAAAAATTTATGTTTTCCCTGGATTTCTTTGCAAACATCTGGTAGCGTTTTCAAGAGAAAATGGCCACTGATAGGTCTTGGTGTCACATTACCAATTGATAGGATAAATTATTCCGGGAAGCATTTATTAACCCTCCATGGGCTGCTAAATGTGAAAATAGTCTGTTTTTGGACACCAACAACATCAAATGGGAATGCAACAGAGATGCATAACTTCTTTTACCGGACGCAAAACTGACAGGGAAACATTTTTGTAAGTAGTAAATGTATTCAAAAATCGAGGTCTTAACCCATTTTTGACTGGTTTAGGAGATATACCCCTTAAAAGCTTAAAATTCCAGTTTTCCGTGGATTTCTCAAAAAAAATTTCAAGAGCAATTGACCATTCGCAGGTCTTCGAGTGACGTTACAAGTTGCATGAACAAAATGTTTCGGTAAGCATTTGTTAACCCTCCAGAGGCTGCCAAGCATAGACATTTGGAGAAAATGGGCTGTTCTTGGGCAACCATAACACCAAATGTGTACCTACGAGATAAACATAACCTCCTTCATTGGAAGTGGAATTCACCGTCGATCATTTCTGTAAGTAATGAAGATATTCACAAAACCAAGCATTAACCCTTTAGAGCTTGTTACATAGAGATACCCCTCAAAAGGTTAAAAATTCGTGTTATCTGAGGATTTCTTTAAAAACATCCCGTAGATTTTCAAGAAAAAATGGCCATTCTCAGATCTTAGTGTGACATTACAGACTGCATGTACAAAATATTCCTGGAAGCATTTGTTAACCCTATGCAGGTTCCCAAACATCAAAATGTTGATAAAATGGGCTGTGTTTGCATACCCACAGCACCTGAATTTGAGACGAGAGATCAAAATAAGTGGAAGTAGAATTCACTGAGAATTATTTTTGGAAGTAATAAGAGTATTCAAAAAACAACACTTAACCCGTTTTGGGCTGGATAAACAATGATACCCATCAATAGCTTAAAATTCATGTTCTCCCGGGATTTCTCTGAAAACATCTTGTAGATTTTGAAGAAAAAATGTCCATTCGCAGTTCTTGGTGTGACATTACAAGTTGCATGAATGAATATTCTTGTTAGCACTTGTTAACCCTCTACAAGCTGCCAGACATCAATATTTTGGATGCATTTGAGATAAAATGGACCATTTTCAAATAGCCACAGCTCTACGTGGGTATGTGTCAAACAAACATAACTCCTTCTGTCTGTCATTAACTTGTTGGACGACGATATTGACATTAACCCACTCCACCGTTAATGATGGTTTTTACCTGAACAATTTTTTTATCAAACTGAGTCGTTTGAGACTACTATACTCACCTTTCTCATAACATCAATGAGGGAACTTCAGTGAGACAGTTAAAAACAATTCATCAGTCACTGTGGGGTCATGAAAAACCATGGAATCTCATCGGGAAAAGCCATGATTCTCCGGAATCATAAAGTCTAGTTTTTTCACTGTTGTTTAACTGTAGAATCATCGCGTTTTGGTATGCTTGATCCTCGCGGACGAGCCAAGTTAACCCTTTGAACACTGGTGGTATCTACCATGTCAGTTTAATGGAAGGAATTGGAAGAGTCCATGTTTATTATTTGGGGGTACACTAATTAATATTTTCAATATATTGATTGATTTACCCCACACTTTAACTAAGCAGCCATCCTACTTAATCCTTTACCTAACATGGAAAGCAGGCAACACTTGCAAAAATAACCCTTGAATAACTTTTTTTTTTCATTTTTGGTCTCAAAAACATAGGTTATGACCCCTCTTTGGAACGAACTCGACGAGTTCGTTCCAAAGAGGGGACATAACTTATGTTTTTTTGAGACAAAAATTAAAAAAATAATGAAAATTAATTGGCGATTTTTTAGAATACAGCTGGCCGGTTTTTGCTGTTACGTTGGGTAAACGGTTAACGAAAATATTACGCATCATGTTCCTTGGCCGGAAAAGTAGTCTCTCGGGTTCAAAGAGTTATCGTCGTCATGTGAAAATATTGGAATGGTGGCCAGCAATTTACTGTTATAGTTTTCTGTGCCATCTTTCTGTGTGGTTTTTGCTCTGGAATCTGGATCCATTGTCTCCTAATAGTTCAACAGTTCGTCCCCTGAGTTCCAATGTGTTCTGTGTGCCTACTGGCACATAGAACATATTGGAACTCAGGGGACGAGTTGTCTTCTGTGTGGCTGTTTCAAAATTATTCGCTTTGAAAGCATGGATGGTATATAACTAGAGCAAGACTTAGCGACTGCCGTAGGAGGTACCACTCGGGTTTTCGAAAGACGTGGCTTGATTTGTCGCGGGTCCAATACCAAAATGATCCTTTTTTGGTCGTGCTAGACTTTTTTTTCCTTTTGGGCGGGGAGGGGTGGATCCCACGTGGAAATAATTTGCTGAGTGTTGGAGATATACTACATCAAATCTTGCATGTCTTCGTGTGAAAAAAAGACATGAATGTGTCAAACGAACAGTTTTTTCTCACTTGGCGTTGTGTAAATCTTTCAGTTTTTCGTTACTTGACCATCTGCCAGATTGCTCCTGTCTACAGAATAGTGAAAGAGCACCACGCAAGATCTTTGATATCGTTCCAGTAAGATATCTTTAGCTGCACGCTGTAAACAAGAAAAAATGAAATTTTTGTTCTCATTTATGGATAATTATTGCTGGCTTAGTTTTCAAGAAATGTTAGGTAACTGGTTGTTTTACCCGTAAATACAACAGCATGTGGAATTTCCATGGCCGAATGATGTTATAGCCCATGCAACGTGCATATGGTATATGTATGTTTAAGGAGGGGGCGAATCCGGTCTCATTAAGAATACTGCTGGAATACCTGTTTGTCGAATTCTTTTTCCTCGAAGCTTGTTTTATGGTCCTTTTCCGCTAAAATAAGTGACAACAATTAAATAAGGTCAGGCAGACGACACAACTGTGTACATTTATGAGCATGTTTCCAATGTGAGAGGGTAAGGTGAGGGCGCAACCCATCTTGACTGGGTGTGTGGTAGGAATCCATATTTCCCAATCCCATAAGTGTTGGTACCATGATTGAAAGGCTTCATATTCTGTCAATGCGCTTCGCATTGTCCAAGAAGCGAATTGTTTGCAGTGTTCGTTCACTCTAACAGAATAATAATTGATATTATAACTTTTTACCACCAAAACAGTCGAGCACTCTTCCGGTTAACATCGTTAAATCGTCTGTTACTGAAATTATCTAAGAAAATTATCGCTGCAACAATCCTGTATCTGACATGAGTTATTGCTGTCACTCACCCAACAACTCCAGCACAGTCACCACAACCGGAAAAGGGTTATTTACTGATGCCCCCTTGTTTGCTTGCCTGTCTATCTCTGTCTCTCGTTTTGATCGACGTAGAGCAGACTTCACTTGCAAAAAAATGTCTAGCATCCTCACAAAACCCACTTCGAATGCTTCAGCTCTTCAGCCATAGTGACGGCCAAACCCGATTAGTTCAATGCACAAAATAATCGCCATTAAATTTTTAGACTTTTTCAACTTTTACTCCCACACACGGGTTATGACCCCCTCATTGGAACGAGCTCTTTGAGCTAGTTCCTATGAGGGCTCATTATCAATGTTTTTGAAACGTGTAAATTATAGTTAGGTAAATTGGGAGCGCGGTGGCTGAGATGTTTCGGCATTGGACGTTAAACCGTAAGGTACACGGTTCTATCTCTGCCAGCGGTGGGGTAACTGCGCTGTGTCCTTGGGAAAGGCACTTAATCCCGATTGCCCCTGTGGGGGAACGGTGGCGTTGTGTACTAAGGCATACAGCACGTCGATGGTGCACGTGCACTTGTCTTCAACCAATGCTAACCCTGCTTGTGTGGAATTAGTACGTTGGGGAGTTGCTCGCCGTTGCTCAAGTGGTTCCATCCGGGTACTCCAGTTTCCTCCACCTGTAAAACTGTCCGACACGAGAAGACCCCGACTTTTGAAAGTGTCGTTAAACCCAAATGAAAAAGTTAGGTAAAGGATTAAATTCCTATACATGAACAGATACATAGCTGTATACTTACGTCACATCTGCGGTCGTTTGCTGAAGACATGCCTCTCAACAGAAGACTCCAGAACAAAAGATTTAAATTTATGCGAGGTGTCATCATCTTTTGGTTAATTCCAAATCCCCCAGGAGTCAAAAACCGAATGTCCGGTACGATGCCCATTACTGCAACAATTGGCGAATTGCAAATCACCAAAGAAAACAATACAAGCACCTACAGAAAAAGAACAAGTAAACAATTGATCATTAACCTAACATTTTACGAGCACTAAATACATTTATTCAAATGCAAGGTTCAGAGGCGAGCGGAGGAGATGACAGAGGGCATATATCCCCCCATACTTTTTTCCAAAGAAAATTTATATATTTACACAAAGAGCTTAACATTTTGAGAGCATGCAAAAGTGCCAATAAAAGTCATTTCTGTACTATACTGAACAGCAAAAGAAAAGCCCAATATTATTTTTTAACCTTTAACCTAACGTGAAAAGCAGACGACACTTGCAAAAAGAATTCTTGAATAACTATTTTTTTTAAGTTTTTGTCTCAAAAACATAGGTTATGATCCCTCGTTGCAACGACGAGCTCGTTCCAACGAGTGGTCATAACCTATGTTTTTGAGACAAAAAATGAAAATTAATTGGCGATTCTTGAGAATAGCGCTGGCCGGTTTTGGCAGTTACGTTGGGTAAAGGGCTAATTGTATTTATTTTCTAAAATGTATAGCCTGTGATTTGTTTTATCAACGATTTGACACCTTAAATGACTCAAGCGCTCTTTGCACATGTCTCCCTGATTTGGCTATGTCGATGGCCAGGAATGTAAAGAAGAAGTGAAGAAGGGAAGTGAAGCAGTGATTATTCACTCTGGTGAACAAGCTCTATTTGACTGGTAAAATAGGACCCAGGCACCAATGTTAGGGAGCGGAAGTCCTCTAAAACAGGCAACATGGGTATAAACAATTTACTCAACTTGACTTTATCTCCATGCAGCGCTCACGATTAGCCATTGTACAAAAATATGTGACCTTAAACACCAATAAATAAATTAATAAGGATGCATTTCGAATTTGGAGGTGCACGAGGGCACCCACACATTGATTCATATCAGTGGTGGCCTATATGCAATAGCGGCATTTGAGGAGTATAGTGCATATACAAAGATTTGTTTGGGACTCACGCACCCCTGCACTGAGAAACACGCCCACATGTGGCTCCATATTGAACATTTGTTAAATATGGAGCAAATAACGTGTATTTCATTTTACTTTAAATGCCGTGCTAGAAAAAGATAAAACAAGGGAATCTTCGGCCACATGTTAAGCGTAACGAGTCTACGCACACCCTTCCTGCCCCTCTGATTCTCTATAAGACAGCAATGACGAGGTGATAAAGATAATGTCAAACTAAACTCTGTCTCTCTGCCGACCTGTCTTAAACGACTCTGTATTGAAACAACTTCCCATAGGACGTGCAAAAAATCCTTGCATGATCTAACATGAATAATCCTTGCATGACCTAACATGAACATTTTTGTAGTAAATGAAAATCAATGATGTCAGTCCTGTCTCAGCTTGCAGTTGTCGGCCCTCGGTACCCAACGCCATGCTCGACTTGGACATTTCCGATTTGTTGGTATCCGTTCGGCAGCTTCAGAATGGTTACAATTCATGGTAGGACTACTACCCGGGTGCTCATGTTAGCCTCAAACATGGCCACGACACCAAATTGTTGTTCATTACGTAACGTAAGCATGAATATACCTTCACACAACAACTTCGTTCAGTGAACTTTGAACATTTTTGGTGACCGACGCCGTTAAGAATACAAACATGTATGTATTCTTTCGAGCGGTTTATGCACGATAAACTGTTTGACGTGTTCAGAAAACCAGTGTTACGCTCGAGTGATTCATCGCGTCAGTTTGTTTTGTGTACACTTGGTAGTTTGTGCCCACTCGGACGCGCATTTATACCAAAACCACAGACTACACGCTAAAATCCGCTGGGTTAAAAATTAACCCAAATCAGCTGTGTTAAGTGAAAATGAACCCAACTGGGTTCATATTCACTCATCTCGGTTGATTGGGTTGATTTTTAACCCAACTGATTTTATAGCGAGTAATCGCTTGACAGGACTGGTTACGTGAAATAACTCATGAGAGGTGAGGGACGTTGTACAAACACGAGTGCGCGAATGCGCACTTGTGTTTTACAATATAGTCCCTCACCTCGAATGAAAATAATAGTTATTCAAGAATTTTTTTTTGCAGGTGTCGTCTGCTTTTCATGTTAGGTAAAGGGTTAAAAAAACCAAAACAATGAAGTCCCCATTATACCCACGGCAAAGCGTCTTCGTTTGCGTCACGGATACATGACCCACCTGTTGATTGCATAATTCACTTGTGAAGTTATCGTTTATAATCAAACTGGGAAATCCCAACAAATCACACTTTGGAAAGTAATAAATAGTGTATACTGTTAGGATCATAAAATATAAACAAAAAGTGTACAGGTGCAATTCTGTTGATGTTCAGCGTATTTTCTCGGTTAATGTAAACCAATTAAGTTGCTTTTACTTTATGAATTCCACCTTCAGGGGTTTTCGGCCGGTTCGGTCTAGTTCTAAAAATAACCATGCACTATTCCCCTTCACAAAAGATTTTCTATCAATAGCCTTGGAATATTCTAGTACGTTGGACTGAAGTAACACAACGCACTCTTTATGAGATTTTCACGGGAGAGCGGTGGTTCAGTGGTAACGGCTTGGACTCCACACCGAAAGGTCCACGGTTCGCACCTGCGGCAATCGCGTTGTGTCCTTAAGCCAGACGCTTCATCCCGATTGCCCATGTGGGGGCACGATGGCGCTGTGTACTAAGGCGTACTGCGCGTCGATGGTGCACTTGTCATCTACCCGTGCTAACCCGACTTGTACGGAGTTGGTAGGGTGGGGAGTCAATGAGGGGTCATAACCTATGTTTTTGAGACAAAAAATGAATGTAGCAGATGTGATTTTAGCCATTCTTTTAAACTTGACTTATTATTTTACTTTTGTTTATTTACCAGGTCCGTTTAGTGGCAAGATATGGGAGTGAGCCATAAGAGCAGAGCTTATAGATTGTCCTTATAGGTATTCGTATTTTTTACCTTTGAAGCTTTGAAGGATTTGTACTTTTCGCGGGTTTCAGGTCACGTGATGTAAACATGACAAAAATTCCTTGGTGATTTCAAACGTTGGCTGTCCATCTGATATTGTTAAAATTATTTCATCGTATATATTTAATATGTGTGTCTTCGTAAATTTGATTTGCTAACCTGCACAGTGGGAGAAGTGATGATGGTATGAGAGGAGTGAAATGGTGTGATGGAATTTTGAGAGGGGAAATTGGATCCACAATCTGGTAAGAGTTGTTTTATTGTGAAGTAAGATATAAATATGTGAGGGACTGTGGTAATATGTATATAGCTATTATTTTTATTCTACTGCTATGGTCAGTGATATTTTTAAATGTGAAAAGTAGGTCTGAAATCTATGTTTACTGATAATGAAATAATATATTGGATTATTGGTATGTACAACCACTGCCAAACATCTTCAAGTCTGGCTAGTATCTGGCGATACCCAGATTCTCACTTTGCTTGTGACTGGTTGGCAGGTTGGATACCTGGCTGCTGCTTAACAGCTCTCAGTGATGTATTTGTAAAAATAGGATTTGTAGATTAGTACTGCAATATTAAGTGACAATCACATAGGGTATTATGTGATGTGGATTGTTGGGATTGTACGGGATGTATTTCACTTACTTTATTGATTATTATGGTTTTTAATGTTATACCAATTTCATTTCATAGCTTACAAGGTGATAATTGTATATCAAATGTATAATTATTAACTATTATGCATTTCAGAATCCCTGTTAATGATGACTGAATAAATGGTATTGGTAATATAAGCTACTGAGTTGGTTATGGCACAGTCCGCCTGGACGTTATCCATCTATATGACGTCCTTAGTAAGGCCTGTTTCACTGGCGCCCAAGAATTGGTTTCGTAACCCATGGATGTTCGATGAATGCCGGCATGACATCGTCTTCACTTCAACACTGCAGAAAGAACTGTTTAATTTAGTGACATTCTACCTGATATTTATTTATTCACCTTAATGTGAGATCATGTGACTGGTATTTTTGTAAACAACAATACATTGTGGATCAGTGAAGTGTGATAGCTATGGTGAGTTATGTAGAACATATATTGCTTTGGCCACATTATCTTTGAGATATATATATTTTGTACGCTGCTGATATATAACTAAATCTGATAAACATTTACATTGATTGTCAACTGCAGAAAAGTTTGGTTTGGTTTGGAGCATTTCCATGGAACTGTGATAACTTTACAAACATAAGCGGTATTAAATATAACATTCTTGTACACAAAACAAGAAAAAAGCGTTAAATTGAACATTTGAATTTAGCATCAATAAAGTGGCAGTCCGTTAAATTGAACATTTGAATTTAGCACCAATAAAGTGGCCAAAGTTATTTCAGTAAACATGTACTGGTAAGAATGAAATTCACTTTATAATTTCAAATGTAACTTTTTGGTGAAGGGACACTGGTGAAGGGTTATTTTGCATGTGAAACACACGTCAATTGTTTAGGTTGTATTTTGAATTTCGCCATCATTGTGTTTTGGGAACTCAGCTGAAACAGCTGTTACTACAATGTTTACTATAGTATTTCATTGAGGGAATCAGTAGTAGCTTTTCATAGGCTGTAGATTTTGAGGTCACCACCTGTTTACATTGTTCTTGATTTTGATTTGCTGCTTCGATTTTTAGAACTCTGACACTTGTAGGCGTCACTGGCTATTTCGAATTTTCATTGGCTGTTACATCAACTGGATTATATATTTTCATAAATTATTATTTGTACAGGAAAAGTCAACTGCCTCTGTTAATAAACATTTCTTGGTTTCATTTCTAGACCTGAAGATTCCAAATTGTTTTTGAGTTTACCGGTTGAGAAAAAAAAATCACACTTTGATATTTTTTTTTTTATTTTAGAAGAGATTAGTAATAATGCAATTTTTAATAATTCATGCCATAGAGGACCCCTGCAGCTGATGTTTATTTTCGTTTTAAGACTTGTAGGTTGTTTGCAGTGATAGGTTCACAGTTTCAAGAAAAGAGATCACTTGATATTTGATAACAATTTGTCCTGAAAATTATTTATTATTGTTGAATCATTGCCCTCGATTGAGACAACTGTTGATGGAGAAAAACATAAGCACACTATGTGTAATTTGCCCAAAATATCTTTGTTTTATGGAGAATCTAACAAAGGTGAGGTCAATTATTTGACATGGAAGTATGAGGTAGATTGTTTGGTTGCCACAGGAAATTATTCTGAGGAGCAAGTATTGACTGGAATTCGTCGGTCATGTAAAGGGAAAGCTGGTGACATTTTGCGTAGAATGAGAGTCAAAGCAACAATTGTGGACATAATGAAGAAATTTAATTCTACGTACACCATGCTTGAAACTGGTGAGTCAATACTTAGGAAGTTCTATGCCTGTAGCCAAGATTCGAATGAAACTGTATCGAGTTATGCTGCACGAGGGAAGATATATTCTCCCAAGCAGTGGAGTTAAAGGCAATGGCACCAACACAAGAAGATATTTTGAGGAATGTTTTATATCAAGGACTGAAACCTCATATACGACAAATGGCCACATACAAATTTGATACAGTCCTCGATTACGACAAATTTAAGGTGGAAATAAGGAAAATAGAAAGTCAGATGGAAGAAGACATGGCCAAAGAGACTAAAACAAAGTGTCAAGCAGCAACAAAGATGGAAGAGAAAAGTGAACTTGCACAAGTTAAGGATTTTTTGCTGAAATTAAGCAAAAGAATAGATAGGCTTGAGAAAGAAAAAGATGAGACAAAGAAAGATGAAGCAACCGGTTATACACCTTACTATCAAAGAAGAAATACAAGAGGTTACATGAGAGGATATCGTGGACGATGGAATATGGGCAGAGATCATGGTCAGGATAGAGGCAGGGGTCGTGGTACTTATACACCAACTAGACCAACTGCAGGAAGAACTTTCAAACCACGATGTTATAAATGTGACAGCGAAGAACATAAAATATGAGACTGCCCAAACTAGCATGTGCCTCTGTTGCGGGGTTGAACCGTGGCACTCAATTTCAAAGGAAACATCAAAACCCCAAATTAGTTGGAAATTCTACAGAAGCAGAAGTAGAAATAAATGGTATTCAAACCACAGCTTTAACTGACAGCGGAAGTTGTATTAGCATGATTGCGAAGCCATTTTATGAGCAATATATGAACAACACACCCATTCAACCACTCACAGAAATATTGAACATTGAATGTGCAGATGGAAGTGAACTGCCTTATCTTGGATATATCCCTGCTACCATATCAACCAATGGCATACCAAAATGTCAGGAAAAAGAATGTTTATTTTTGGTAACACCTGAAACCAACTAAAGTTCACACACACCTATACTTTTAGGAACCAACATACTTGATGAACTCCTGATTGATTGCAAGAAAAATTTTGGTGATAGTTATTTACAAAGAGCCAGTCTTCATACGCCATGGTATCTTGCCTTCAGGTGTATATCACTTCGGGAGAGAGAACTTAAGAAAAACAAGAATAGAATTGCCATTGTAAGAGCAGCAGAGCCTACTCAAATCATAATAGGACCAAATCAGTCAGTTAACATGAATGGTTACTGTGATAAGGAGTTGGAGTACCACCAAACAAGTGTGATATTACAGGAAGCAGAGGAATCGAATCTGTAGACATCACACCAACAGTCATCAAATACAGTTATAAGAGAAATGGAAATGTTCTTGTAAATATTTCGAATGTCACCACTCAAACTGTAGCCATTTCTCCCAAAGCAATTATTTGTGAAGTACAACCGGTAGCCATTGACAAATCAGTGTTTGAGAAGATTGAGAATGAAACAGAATCAGAAGTTTTGACACAAGTCCACATTGAATCTGATCTTACAGAAGAACAGCAAACAAAGTTGACAGCTCTTCTGAAGAAACATGAGCATATATTTTCAAACGATGACAAGGATATTGGTCAATGTGATTTAATAAAACACAGGATTGACCTCATCAATGACCTTCCATTCAAACAAAAGTATAGATGCATACCGCCTGCTATGGTTGATGAGGTCAGACAGCATCTCGAACAGTTACTTGCAGCTGGAATAATTCGTAAAAGCAAGTCACCATGGGCATCGAATATTGTATTAGTTCGAAAGAAGAATGGGAAACTACGAATGTGTGTCGACTATCGGATGCTCAATAACCGTACCGTCAAGGATGCCTATGCCTTACCAAGAGTGGAAGAGGTGTGTGATTGTTTAAATCATAGCAAGTATTTTAGTGCCATAGATATGAAGAGTGGTTATCTTCAAGTAGAACTTGAAGAGATGCATAAAGAAAGAACTGCATTCACAGTGGGACCACTAGGCTTTTATGAGTTTGAAAAGATGCCATATGGTTTATTGAATAGTCCCGCAACCTATCAGCGTCTCATGGAGGAATGCTTAGGAGATATGAACATGAAAATCTGTGTCATATACCTGGATGACCTCATTATTTTCTCTGACAGTTTGGAACGACATTTAGAGTGGATAGATCTGGTATTGACAAGACTTCATGAGTGCAATTTAAAGCTAGCAGCAGAGAAATGTTTTTCCTAAAGAAACGAGTAAAGTTTCTTGGACATATTGTGAGTGAGAACGGTATTGAAACTGATCCGGAAAAAATACAGAAGGTAAAAGATTGGCCAGTTCCATCAAGTCCTGATGAACTGCGATCCTTTTAGCTTTTGCTGGGTATTATAGACGATTCATAAAAGATTTCTCTAAAGTTGCACGACCATTAAATGAACTTCTGCCACCAACAACACAGAAAAAGAATAAGAAACATCAGAAAAAAGAGTGGATATGGACACAGGTGGAAGAAAATACTTTTAACCAACTCAAAGAAATTCTAACTAGACCACCAATATTAGCATACCCAGACTTCAGTCGACCTTTTGAACTTCACATTGATGCCAGTACTGTTGCCTTGGGGGCAGTACTGTATCAAGAGCAGGAATCTAAGAAGAGAGTCATTGCTTATGCAAGTAGGAGCTTATCTAAGGCCGAGAAGAATTATCCAGCCTTTAAACTGGAATTTTTATGTCTGAAATGAGCCATGACAGACAAATTTAGTGATTACCTGACTGGAAACCATTTTGTTGTATTTACCGACAACAATCCTTTGACATACATTCTAACAACGGCAAAACTGGATGCTACTGGACATAGATGGGTTTCGGCTTTAGCAGCTTACAATTTTGATATATTTTATAGAGCAGGCCTTCGCAATGCTGATGCAGATGGTATGTCCAGATATCCATATCACAAAGTTATTGATAACAACAAAGAACTGGTTAAGATTGACAACAACACAGTTAAAGCTATTTGTAGTGGTACACAAGTCAATCAGTATATAGAAGTCTTACCTTCAGCTTCTATCAATATTATTGAAGCGACTGAATCTTCAGGTCAACTGGCCCAGATAGAACTGCGTGAAATTAGAAGAAATCAAAGAGAAGATAGCACAATAGGAAAATGGTTGAGAGCAAAAATGGATAAACAGCTTCCCAGGGGATATTATGATAGAGATGATCACACCATGAAAAACAATTTTAACCATTTTAAAGTCATTCGAGGCACACTATATAGGGAAGTAGAAGATAATAATGAAAAGATTTTGCAATTAGTGTTACCATCAACATGCAGAAAGACAGCATTACTGGGTCTACATAATGAAATTGGGCACCCAGGTAGTGATAGGACATTATCTTTATTAAGAGAGAGATTTTTCTGGCCAGGTATGTCGACAGATTGTGATTATTGGATAAAGAAGTGAGATCGATGTCTCAGAAGAAAATCAGATAACAATACATGTGCTCCACTGGTTAATGTAGAAACAACTCACCCATTAGAACTAGTTTGCATGGATTTCTTAACACTCGAGCCAAGTAAAGGTGTGGGTAATGTGTTGATTATTACAGACCACTTCACAAAGCTAGCACTAGCCATCCCTACAAGGAATCAGACTGCAAAAACAACAGCAGAAGCATTGTACGAAAATTTGGTATTCCAACAAGAATCCATTCCAATCAGGGAAGAAATTTTGAATCTTTCATTATTAAGGAACTTTGTGATTTATTTGGAATGGATAAATCCCGAACAATGCCATTCCATCCCAGTGGTAACGGAAGCCCAGAAAGATTCAATCGGACTCTTCTGAACTTACTTGGAACTCTAGATCCTGATAGGAAGCCAGATTGGAAAAAGTACATAGCTTCTCTAGTTTATGCATACAATTGTACCAAACATGAAAGTACAAAATATTCTCCATTTGAGCTCATGTTTGGTCGTAAGCCCAAATTACCAGTAGATGCTAAATTTGAAACTGATCAAGAAGAAAGAGTAGACATAACTACTGATGATTACATTCAACAAATAAAGAAGAGAATGAAATATGCAAGAGACACTGTGGAATCTCACATGATTAAGGCACAAGAAAAACAGAAGAAAAGTTATGACAAAAAGGCAAAGGCAGTAAGGATAGATATTGGTGATAGAGTATTAGGAAAAATATTAGGTCACGAAAGAAAACACAAGATTGCCGACAAATATGAAGAGGATGAATCTGTCGTAATGAAACAACCCAACATTGATATACTGGTATTTAAGATTAGATCGCCAAATGGGAAGGAAAGAACACTTCATAGAAATCATTTGCTCTTGATACGTCCAGGGAGACCATTAGATGCTTTAGGGATTAAGCCAGTCCCTAAACCACGTACTTCAGTTAAAGAAACAGACAATAAGCCTGTTCCTAAACCAAGGAATGTTTTGAGAAAAACTGAAGAGAAACCACTAGTAGAAGAGGAACCTGATAGAAAACAAAGTGACGTCGCAGTTGATTCAGAATCAGACGACGAGTATGTCATATGGTCATGCATGAGTGGGGATGCCCGCAAAACTGACTCTGAACATAAACAAACAGTGGAAATAATTGAAAGAAAAGAACTAATGTCAGATGATACAGATGTTGATGTTGATAACATTAACAATAGAGAAGACAGCATACCAGTAGAAAGAGATGAAGTGATAACTGAAGAGCAAGTGATGACAGAAGAAATAAGTATTGGTGAGAATCTTATCGGTGAGGAAATAAACATATCACCAACAGTTCATCCAAGGAAATCAACCTGAGTTAAAAAGAGACCCAAGTATCTAGATGCCTACCATTGTAGTGAGGTGATGAGTTACAGGCCAATTGACACCAAAACTGATACACTGGACAAATTTTTAACTTCTGGTGTATTGAACACAGTTTCCACGGAGATGGCCAACAGAATATGGAATGCTGTGATGATATGATTTTAATTTTTTTTCTCTTTTCTTTCTTCAATTTTTGTTTTATATTAATAGTATTTGATGATATTGCAGTCAGAACAGCTGAATATTCAAATATATGAGCTGAAGTAGCATTAACATCAGTTATATATGAAAATGAGTGTTTTGTATACCTAATCTATTTTTTTTTCAGGTGTGCTATTGTAGGGACACAGTTTTCAAGCAGGAGGAGCAAGAGTGAATTATTCAGCTTGAAATCAAATTTATATCATATTTTTTTCATACTAATTATTGTAGGATGAAAATGATGGGACATCATTTACCAGGCCAGGCAGGAGGAGCATGTAGCAGATGTGATTTTAGCCATTCCTTTAAACTTGACTTATTATTTTACTTTTGTTGATTTACCAGGTCCGTTTAGTGGCAAGATATGGGAGTGAGCCATAAGAGCAGAGCTTATAGATTGTCCTTATAGGTATTCGTATTTTTTACCTTTGAAGCTTTGAAGGATTTGTACTTTTCGCGGGTTTCAGGTCACGTGATGTAAACATGACAAAAATTCCTTGGTGATTTCAAACGTTGGCTGTCCATCTGATATTGTTAAAATTATTTCATCGTATATATTTAATATGTGTGTCTTCGTAAATTTGATTTGCTAACCTGCACAGTGGGAGAAGTGATGATGGTATGAGAGGAGTGAAATGGTGTGATGGAATTTTGAGAGGGGAAATTGGATCCACAATCTGGTAAGAGTTGTTTTATTGTGAAGTAAGATATAAATATGTGAGGGACTGTGGTAATATGTATATAGCTATTATTTTTATTCTACTGCTATGGTCAGTGATATTTTTAAATGTGAAAAGGAGGTCTGAAATCTATGTTTACTGATAATGAAATAATATATTGGATTATTAGTATGTACAACCACTGCCAAACAGCTTCAAGTCTGGCTAGTATCTGGCGATACCCAGATTCTCACTTTGCTTGTGACTGGTTGGCAGGTTGGATACCTGGCTGCTGCTTAACAGCTCTCAGTGATGTATTTGTAAAAATAGGATTTGTAGATTAGTACTGCAATATTAAGTGACAATCACATAGGGTATTATGTGATGTGGATTGTTGGGATTGTACGGGATGTATTTCACTTACTCTATTGATTATAATGGTTTTTAATGTTATACCAATTTCATTTTATAGCTTACAAGGTGATAATCGTATATCAAATGTATAATTATTAACTATTATGCATTTCAGAATCCCTGTTAATGATGACTGAATAAATGGTATTGGTAATATATGCTACTGAGTTGGCTGTGGCACAGTCCGCCTGGACGTTATCCATCTATATGACGCCCTGAGTAAGGCCTGTTTCATGAAAAAAATAAGTTATTCAAGAATTTTTTTTGCAAGTGTCGTCTGCTTTTCATGTTAGGTAAAGGGTTAATATATTTGCTGACATAAGATTATTACATGTGTAGAGTTTCTGAAATAAGATTATAATACGTGGTATGACAGGAAAGGACGGTGTCGGCCGTTTATTTATTTATTTATTTATTTATTTATTTATTTATTTATTTATTTATTTATTTATTTATTTATTTACTTATTGGTGTTTAAGGTCATATATTTCTGCAATTCAATGGGCCACACCATGGATATAAAGTCAAACCCAGCCAATCGTTTATACATAGGTTGCCCATTTTAGAGAGCACTGGTGACTGGATCCTATTTTCCCAGCAAAACAGAGCTTGTTTGCCACAGTAAACAAACACTGCTTCACTTCCCGTGGTTCGCATGGAGAGTTTCAATGGTTTAATACATTTAATAAACATTTATACACCCACCTCATCCCATTTTCTTTGAGCTTCTGTCGCCGCTATCTGTGTTCAAGAAAAGTGTCATCCAGTAAAGTGTCGTTCGTTATCAAGCTCACAAGCCACCTGTCAAATTATGTAAGAAATCTGACGCTGTTCTGGGCTGTTTGTTTACCCACTTTTCGTGTTTTTTGCGCACAGACAGCCTTTGATTTAATGTGACGTCCCTCTACTCACGAAGATGTACAGATATTCTTTCATGTACGGTTACACATATTCCAACCAATAAGTATTTAACCCTCGATCAAGATAGTGACACAATTGGTGAAACTACGCTGAGGAATCATACAGCTTCAGCTGTTGTGAGTATTAGTAAACACATATGTCTAAAAGAATTGGTAACGTCATTAAAGATTCGGTCAAATGAAGTCCCGCTTGAGAAACTTTTCTAGCATTGATTAAAAAACCGAAAAGTTTATAAGTAGTTTTCGATTCAATCGTCTGAAATATTTCGGTTGATCGGAATATATTTCAGACGATTCAATAATTACAGGCGATGACCTGGAGCCAATACTATAAAACTTTTACAATTGTATTTTCTAGTTATGGATTTAAATGGGTTAGAAAGAACAATTAGCATTTTCAAAGATGTGGCAATTTGCCATTTGTCAAAGTGCCATATCTTTTAAAATTCTAATTATTCATTTTAGTCAGTTTTATTAGTAGGTAAAAATACAATTCTAGAAAATGCAGTTGTAAAAGTTTTATAGTATTGGCTTCTGGTTAAGGGCTAGACTGCTTCCAGGTCATAACAATGTCGAATTCCCAAGAAAAAATGATTGGTGACTTGGTTTAAACAATATTTATTCATCAATAACTGCGTTAATTGTTTTCATCAAACAAGTTATTCATATCGGTAATGTACACCAAACAGTATATAATATAACATGGGATAAAAGAATATGTATGACGGGATTCGACAGTAAGCTTATGCTTATGGGTATCGTCTCCCTTGAGATTGGTGACTTGAAAGCTTACTGCACACCATTGCCGGAAAAACAATCTTGCAGTAAATTTACTTCGTTGAACGTGTTGAAATCTCATGATGCAATGTTGAAATTAATTAAATGTTTTGTGTATGTTATCCTATAATTGATAAGGTTGTCCCAATACATTATAGGAACATCGTCATCAATTAAATTAAACGTCACTTCAAAGAAACTATTAATCCAGTTACAATTTACCAGTGTGAGTTTATATTTAGATCTCAGCAGCAAGAAAGGAACAGTATAAAGCAAAATTGTCGATGTATTAGTCAATCTCCTCCAGCATTTCCCAAATATATTTGAAAAACTGGCCTAAAGAATTAATTAATTGTATGTTATAATACTGCTGTAATCGTTTAACCCTTTACCTAACATGAAGAGCTCGTTCCAAAGAGGGGTCATAACCTATGTTTTTGTGACAAAAAAAGAAAAAATAATAAAAATTAATCGGAGATTTTTTTAGAATAGCGCTGGCCGGTTTTGGCCGTTACGTTGGGTAAAGGGTTAAAAGTCAACCCACCACTGACACACTGTCAGTAACAAAAGCGGCGACTGAGGTGTTATCAACTAACAACACCCTCTAGTTAGTCAGTAGCTCTTATGTTCAAGAAAAATGAATCAAAAGGTGGCCGGGATTTAATATTCCCATTACTTGCTTTACTGCAGGGATTGTCTCAAAGCTGAGAGCAAAAATATGCAGAAAACTGTTAGTGCAGCTTATCCAAATTTTAAAAATATAACCTTACAGATATGAGAATGTTCAACGTCTTAAACCCCACCCCACCCCACCTCCCAACAAGTACTCAAGTTACAAAAAGTACACAAAATCAAAAGGATATGTGATCAGTGTTAGAAAATTTAGAGTCATTGGAAACTAAGAAAGTGCAAAGGCATAGTAAAGCTTTACCGAAACTCCAAAAGTCTTTTAAGAAGGAATTACAACCAACATTGTTTATTATTCCTGACTTATAACAAAAAGCAACATCGTTACGAGATTGTAGGAAAGGTCTCTGTCACTGCGAGCCAAATACCAATCTCATTATTATCTGTTTTAAAGACTCACCCACACATGAGTTGGGATGATCAAGGTATACCGAGTTACGACAGTCAGTAATATTCTCAGACTTCAACGCCTTTTAAAATCAAGAAGTTGAGAACTTTAGGCCTAAAAGATATAAAGAAACTACGAGATTTTGTTCGTATCTGTCAATGTTTTTGATATATGCAAAACCAGTACACTTCTAGGGTCAGTAATATTCCAGAAAGGGGCGTAGCCAAGGGGGCCTAGGGGACATGGCTCCCAGTAAAAAATACAGCGCCCCCCCCCCCTCAAAATGGGAAAATTAAAGCACTAGAGAGTCCCAGATTCACTCTGAGGGTACTCAATTTTTAAATATTCTCGGGAGCTCCCCCCCCAACCTCCACCAATAGGAGGGGATACCGTAGGCCTGAGGTTGGGGTTGCTATGGCCCTCCCATTGGTGGGGTTCGGAGGGAAGGGCCATACCTATCCCTGCCTCAGGCATACGGCCTTCGGATATCCCTGTGGCATATATCGACCTGGCTCCCCTAAAAACCTATGCCCCCCCCCCTCCCCAATAGGAAATCCTAGCTACACCCCTGCCCCTGCCCCTACCCCATAGTTACGTCGCTGCCTGGACAATTTTTAAGACATTTTCTAATTGGGACATTTCCATCAGGATATCAGGATCAGAGTCTAAAATTTAAATCTCTCTCTCTCTCTCTCTCTCTCTCTCTCTCTCTCTCTCTCTCTCTCTCTCTCTCTCTCTCTCTCTCTCTCTCTCTCTCTTTCCCTGAAAAGACTAGATTTGCTAGATTTGACACTGAGACTTGTGACACACACATTGTTGTTGGTATTCAAACGGAGGTCTGTAGTACCGTATTCGGACGGTTGGGGGTCCGCCATGACCAACTTGGAGTACCAATACAGTACGTGTTAATTGAATAAGAAGTTGCGTCACGACTCCTACTTGTCTATTTTATTCATTCACTAATAAATTTCCAAGAAGTTTCGAGTTTTTTAAATATTAGTCACCCAGGACTTGAGCTATCGCAGTCGCGACAAATCGTGTTTACAGCCAAACCACCCCCCCCCCCCTTCCCACATCTTCGCGACGCCAGTGTGTCCAGAAAAGAATTGGTCAGAAGCCTACTCGTCTCCAAAATGTAAAGGACACGGAGTAAACAAAGTACAGCCATATCTGAAAGGCAAGTTTGTAAAGCTTGAGAAGTGGGAAACCTTGAGATGATGTGTTATCTAAGTAACATTACGTTATAGCAGAAGACGTCCTATTTGTAAAATGGTGGTGCGCCAAAATAATGCAAAACAGATCGAACAAAAATTAGGGCCCGGCGAATCACGGTTTTTCGATCGATTGGAATGTCGAATCGAATCAGGCGAGATTTTCGAAACCGAATTGAATTTCGAATAGAATCCACTTCCCAACTGTTACAATACTACGACTGTCTTACTATTATTGTCTATCTCCCATGTGTACCCAGTATTAATATGCTTATTGATTAACCCTTTACCCAACGTAACGGTCAAAACTGGCCAGCGCTATTCTCAACAATCGCCAATTTTCATTATTTTTTGTCTCAAAAACATAGGTTATGACCCCTGGTTGGAACGAGCTCGTCGAGCTCGTTCCAACGAGGGGTCATAACCTATGTTTTTGAGACAATAAATGAAAAAATAAGTTATTCAAGAATTTATTTTGCAAGTGTCGTCTGCTTTTCATGTTAGGTAAAGGGTTAGGGTATTTCGTATACCATTTAACCGCAAGTTCAAGTGAATGGACGTATCACTTGTTTGTGAAAGGTTAAGGAATTTATTATGGCATCCAATGAATTTGCCAGGTATCGCCAACGTGGACTAAGAAAAAGACATATATTTTCGTTGAGTGGAACACGGCGCAATCTGTAATGCTTTAGCATTGTAGTTGGCACCTTGTTCTACTCAGTGGACGATATATTGTGCAAAATCGACGTTGTGCGATCTCCACTATCGCTTCTAATGACATTTTTAGGACTTTTCCGACAAATTTGTATTATCCAGTAAGGCAGGGTACAGTCAATCTCGTTCCACAGAAAACATCAGGATGATTGGTCACTTTCAGAAGGTCGCCAATAAAAAAATTTAGGAAATCGAAAACTCTCCTGGATTTGAATGTTTTCGAATAATGAAGATGTCTTTGAATCGAATCGAATCAGTATTAAACACGTATTCCACACGGATTTCCGTTGACGGACTATTTTTCCACCTGACGTCATAGATCCATCAACGAAACTAAACTCCGCCCATTTTCGAAATCGGCCAATCGAAATGTCGCAGTCTGACCTAGGTCAATTCGGAGTTGCTGTGACCGCCGAAAAATCGAATGTCAATTGGAAAATGTTTTTGTTCAACCAAAATTAACGAAATTAAACTTATTCTATAAATGGGGGATGATTTTATAACACCCAAGTTCTGACTTTGAAGAGAATATCTCTCAGATAACGGCAGCTAATTTCTTTAAAATACGCATAAGTAAAACACGCGTTTATCAATCACACCTGGGTTTTGTTTTTGTTTCAAGCACACGATCGATAAATAACAATAAGGTTTGAAGTTTGAAATTTTCTGTGTGTGATGTCTGAATTTTTTAAATGATGGATTCTATGTCATAGAGGCGTGTAATAAACGCACATATAAATACCACGATGTGTGAATGTGTTCGTCAAAACAGCACCCATGCCATCAGGGAAGAATAAAATTCGAGACTGCGCCTCTTTTTCTATCCTTCTGCCCTGACACTCATGCGGTATTGACAAACGCATTCACACATCGTGACGTTCTATGTTTATTGTATATACACGTAGTAGTTTGTGTTATTAAGTAGTCGTAGTTGATATATATTCTTTCAAGCGAATCCCCTTTTAAAATATTTGAAACATCACAATAACAAATGAGATTGTTTTATGTAACACGTCTCAGTAAATGTTGAATACGTATATGTCCTGACAATATACAATGCTGTTTACAAACAAATTTATGGAAATCAATTCAAATTGTTAACAAACAATGACAAGTGGAATTAGTTAAGTGATTTTACCTTCAGAAGGATAATTTATTACAGAAGAGGAAATGAAATTTAACCGTTCACGAACTCGAATAGCAGATGACACTTGCATATAAATTCTCGAATAACTAAATATTTTCATTTTTGTCTCAAAAACAGAGCTTACGAACCATCGTTCGAACATTCCCTATGTGCTCGTTCCAACGAGGACCATAGGCCATGTTTTTGAGGCAATAATTGAAAAAGAATAACACTTGAATGGCAATTTGGTGAACAGCAATAGCCAGTTTTTATCGTTACGTTAGGGACGCCAATTTTAAAACTAGTAAATGTCTTTCTAGAGTCTGGCGCCTTTTCTACGAACATGAAGCATACTTTAGTCAACCCCCTTCTCAAAACACATCGCTAGACTGTCTATAATCTCGCTTTCCCATCTATAATCTCGCATTCCTATCTAAGATTATTGAGCGGGCGTTTGCTTCTCAGGCAACTTCCCATAGGTTCGGCAATGGCTGAACCGAGGTCTTCCCGTCTGCATACGGGTCGAATTGTAGCACCGAAGCGATCCCTCTAAGAGTAAAAAAATGACATTATGTTATCCATGGTTAAACATAAAATTTCTTGGCTTTCTTTGTCAGACATAAGCGCAGTCTTCGACACCATAAACCATAAAATTCAGGTTGAAAGACTGGAACAAAGAATATTTCTCACAGGCCACGCGCTTGATTGGCCTTCATCTTGTACAAAGCGTAGTCATTGAAAGCAAAGCATCAGATCAAGTGACACTTCGGTTCGATGTTCTCCTAGGGGCCGTGTTACGTCCATTACTTTGCACTATTTATGTTCTCCCCGTTGGTGAAATTATTCAGAGCGGTGGCCTTGATTTTCATTTTGTACGCTGATAACAAGCAGCTGTATAATTCTTCCACTCATGATAAAGAATATGATGCACGCGATAAAATGAGCACTGCATTTCAGACGTCAAGGCATGGATGAGGGGAAATTCCCTCAAACTGAACCTTGATAAGACGAAAGTGTTATTCATAGTCTTTCACACCAACTAACGAATATTATTAAATTGTCTTTGCATTATTAAAATTCAACCATTGTCCCCGGCAACTGTGCCCGTAATCTTGGTTATTTCATGGATGAAATTATGACAGTTCATGAACATGCCAAGCACGTTTGTTGGAGTTCATTTTCTCATTTACGTAATATCTGTAAAGTTCTACCTTTCATTAATACAAAAACATCAGCTTGGTCATGCCTTTGTTACTAGTCACTTTGACCATTGAAACTCTCTTTTGGTAGGTTCCAAAACCTACTCTCTTGAAAAGCTATAACACATCCAAAATTGTGCGGCACGTGTCATCACTCGGTCTCGAAAGTACTGTCACATTACACTGGACCTTTTAGATCGTCACTGTCTTCCGATTCAGTAGAGAGTTCAATTCAATTTTTCCTTCTCATCTTTAAATGCATCAAAAGATCTGCACCACCATATTTGTCTAATTTGCTTAGCACTCAGAAGCCACAAAGGTCTCTTCGATCATCATATAAATTTAACCTGGTTCAGCCTTCATCTACATTGGGCCCTGCTGGCGATAGTACATTTGCCATGGCCGGTACAAAGCTATGGAATTCTCTTCCAACCCTTCCTAGAATCATTGAAGCCATGAAAACGTACCTTCTCCATTAGACATTTTTCAGTTTTGTGCAGCCATAGAGCATCATTTGTGGATTTCATGCTATAAAATTATTATTATTATTATTATTATGAGAATCACACCACACAATCACACAGTATCGACTCCAGAACAAAACAGATGTCAGTATAGCTGCTGGGTGCTGATCGTAGTTAGACCCAGTCCCGACCGACTCATGAGAGTCGCACTGCAAATTCACACTACACTCGGACATCATCGACTTCAGAACAACTACAAAAACACAGATGCAGTCACACCGGAATGGATACAATCAGGCAATAGCGACGAACAGCATAACCTCTGTTCACCAAACCCCTACCTCCAGAACAGGTGTCAGATCTGGTTGTTGGGTATACTGCTTGTGACGTGACTCTGCCCTGACCAACTCACAAGATTTTAATAATCGAAGCAACAATCTATAATCTTTCTTTTTTTCAATTTGCAATTTTGTACAGCCATAGATCATCATGTGTAGATTTAAGCTATACAATTATTATTAACCCTCTGAACCCTGGTGGTATCTTCCGTGTAAGCTCACCGGCAGTAATTGGCAGAGTCCATATTTGTTATTTGGGGATAGACCAATTAATATTTTCAACGTGCAGCCCCAAGGCTGCACGTTGACAATATCGATGAGTCTAGTACACACATTCACTTAGCAGCCAGCATACTTAATGAAATAATGGCGTATCATATTCCTGGGCCAGAAAAAGCGGCCTCTCGTGTTCAAAGGGTTAAGTCACCCAACGAAGTTGGAATGACTTATTGCGATCGTTAGCCTTTTTATCTTTCCTTCTTGTTTTTGTTCAGCATACAGCAGCCACATTTTTAAAGATACAGTGACCAAATTTGGTATACTTATTAATGGTGACCTCTAGTGATACAATTAGGCATTCGTTTCCTGGTATCTGACCTTTGTTCAAAGCAACGTCATTTTTTTACGTTATTTTAGTACGTGGCAGTCCTCAAAAAAAGTTGAGAGATAGCTGTTTTTGACGTTTTTGCGACACTTCATAGTTTGATAAATCTACACATGTTTTTTAAAAACGCTGAGCTTTTTTAAGGTATAAAGACTTTTTAAGAAGTTTAAAATGATCATGTCTGGCAGACTTCCTACCAAATAACTCCGAAAATTTTGAGAAGCTGCTGCCACAAGATTGGCCACAGTTTACTGTTAATGGACGAGACTGTTATTCCGGTGTGAGATACGCTCGGCTTTCAGGTGACAGGAAGCGATGTGGGGCCCGTTATTCGGTGGCTTAGTACACACTAAAAACTAAAGTGTTAAAACTAACACTTTCAAGGTGTTAAACCCATTCTAACTCTTAGGATTTGATTTTAACAGTCAAAGCGCAATGTTTTAAGCACTTAGACATAACAATCGTCAGACATCTGAAACTTGAATGGATGGCACTTCCCATGTGTCTAGCATTGGTGGTTCTTCCAGAATCGTCCATAATTTGATTTGCGCTTGGTGGGTACATAATTAAAAGGACACAACGCAGATGACGCGGATCAGGCTCGAGAGTTCGAGCCTGATCCGCGTCATCTGCGTTGTTTCCTTTTAAGTGTCGCGTCGCGACATTACACTTGTCAAGTGGTATTATTGTAACACCTGTCAAGTTCTGGGATATCTACACTTGAACAAAGTGCTAGTTCAGCACTTAGTAAGTGTTAAATACAGCACTTCAAGTGTAGTTTTTAACACTTTAGTTTTTAGCGTGTGCGTTAAAAGGCAGTATACACCTTTTCCTCGTTGTTGGGCCCATTCAGTGATGGGCGTGTTTCGTTGGATTACGTCTGGAAATTAGCTAGCGATTTCAAAATAATCGAATTATTGTTATTATGGAAACTCGTATAATTAATTCTTTTTTGAAACGTCGTTCACAAATGTATAGCTTATGTTTAACTAAATATTTTATCAGATGTTTAAGTAAATGGCAGACATGTTAGAGATGTACGTCGTTCCATCATTTAAGAATAACTTAAACCTGCTTAAACGTATTTTTAATGAATCTAAAACAGTTTTCGACTTGGTTATTCATCTCGAAAATCCCATATAACAATAACAGGAAGTGGTGATGGAAAAGTCGTCATTGAACGAGTCTTCGTCAAACACTTGAATGGTTGTAAATAGATTTTTCTATTAATATTTCACAGCGCACCGAGAGATACACAGACAGAACGCGATGTGTATTTGAATCGGTGGGTGTTTTACACAACGAGTTGGAATGGCGTAGTCATATTTCGCGAAAGCCGTAGGCTCGAGCGAAATACGACTACGCCATTCCAACGAGTTATGTAAAACACCCACAGATTCAAACACACATTGCCTTCTGTGTTTATTACACACTCCGTTCATTAAAATTCATTTATATAAACAAATTTTAATTCCGATGTTTAAACCCAAAGGTGAAGAGTACCTTTGTTTTGTTTTCAGCTGTACTGATCAAATGGATCGATAGAAAATCAAAACAACCTTTTGGGAACCAGTCTAAATTACATTCGTTATCTTTTCTATTGGGCGTGTTTGTGTTAATTCGTATCGCTGTTTCTCTTCGGCTGGTGTGTGTTAATTCGTATCGCTGTTTCTCTTCGGCTGGTGTCCATTCACGCCTAATCATTTGGTAGCTTTACTGTTAGTAAAATATTTGGGCAGATTTGCAAATCAGCTGGGAGAAACATTTTTAAAAGACGTTCGAAGCATGTCAGAATGTCCGAAGATTTACCGAAATAAAGTTGACCAATTTAGATTTTACAGGATCCGTAGACGAGACGGCCACGGGACTGGGTTAATGTTGTGGTTTGAAATGATTGTTTTTTTTAATATTATCTCATTTTTAGTTAACAAATTTTTTTGTGAATAGATTTTATTTTCCTTTGTACGTTTTCATTTTCACACTATGCGACAGGCGATTGATAATTGTATACCGAAATTTGGAAACTTTTCGAAGCATAACAAATGACTCGACGGGAAAGGAACTTGTATAAACGGTGCTGGGAAAAAAGTTCAGGCCTGTACATCACCGGTTGAATACAGAAACATTTATGTCATAGCGGCGATTCCGTCAAATACAAGGGTTTAAAGTTTAATGGATGTGTAATAAAATTGAATGTTATGTAGTTATAAATATGCATTGCAATCAACTCTCTGGGGGCGCGGTGGCTCAGTGGGTAGAGGTGCAGGCTGCTAGCCGAGAGGCCCCCCCCCCGGTTCGAATCCCACCTGTGGCAACCCGTTGTGTCCTTGGACAAGATACTTTCTCACGTGGGGGCACGTTGGCGTAGTGCACTAAGGCATATTGCACGTCAATGGTGCAATTGTCTTCAACCAATACTAATCCTGCATGTGTTGAGTTCGTATGTTGGGGGGCTCGACGTTGCTCAGTGGTTCTCTCCGGGTACTCCGGCTTCCTCCACCCGTAAAACTGTCCGACACGAGGTGACCCTTCGCTATCGAAAGTGTAGTTAAACCACAATAAATAAATAAATAAATAAATAAATAAATAAATAAATAAATAAATAAATAAATAAATAAATAATTAACTCTCTATTTACCTGACGTTGTAGTCTATACATTTCTTGTGGACGTGACAACCGTTACTTATTCCCTTGTTCCTTATTCGAACATTCGCGTTATCAACCGAAATCGGATGATAACGAATGTCGAATAGGGAAATGGGAATAAGTAGCGGTTGTCACACCCAGTCATTTCCTAGTAATATTGAAGCATCTGTTTTATTAAAAAAAAAAATCATCACATTCGCAAAGAATTTGATGATGTGCATTATCCCCACTATCAAAGTCTAACTTTGCTTACCCCACCCAACCCCATTTGTTATACTACAGAGAAAAATGTAGAGCTGTGATAGACCACCTGCCGGGGTACATAGAGCAATGGTAGTGTTAATGCCGTGGTACACAAAATCCCGCGACGTTCTACATAGTCAAGGGAGATTTATTTATTTCTTTAATGGTGTTTAAGTCACATATCTCTGCACAATGGTGAATGGTTACCGCAGCATGAAGATAAAGTGAAGTTTAGTCAATCGTTTATACCCATGTTGTCCATTTTAAAGGACATCCACCCCAAGTATTGGTGACTGGGTCCTATTTATTTAGTAAACAAGCACTGCTTCATTTCCCGTGTTCCTCAGGGGTTCCCATGGGGAAGTCAAGGAAGATAAATCGTTTTGAAAACTGAACTGAGAAGATGACTTGAAATGTACAGAATCAAGTAAACATGAAAAGATTTGTGAACCATACAAACTGTAATTAAAGCTAGCTACTTCAAAGAATAATTGTAACACGGCAGCTAATATGTTCGTGAATTTTTGAGTGATAAAAAGAAAGACCAGACGCCATCTTTGAACGCGATTCAACAGGACGAGGTGATAAAGAGGCCTACATTATACCTTACGATTGAATGTTAGGAAGGAAATTAGAAAACAGCTGCCTTCGGTAGTTTTCCAGTATGACAAATTCATTTTTCAAATCATGGTAGGGTACACACAGCCCATGTACCACGTCATACGTTTATATACCCTGAGCACGTGGTTCAGGGTATATAAAATTTTAACAGGGTATATGAAACTGCTTACCCTTCCAAAGGTTTCAGCTGTACCTAATGTGACACCATATCTGCTAACTAAACGTCTCATAACTTATTTATTATGCCAGTCTTTGTTTTCGGAAATGTCATCATCAGTTGTGTTTGCAAAACCGGTTCATATTTTTCGTTACATTTTCCTATCGGCATCCATTTGTCTACGAAAGTAGATGGGTGGCGAGGCAGTGCAAGGGGAGTAATTCAACTTCTCATTAATCGTCAAAAATATTATTGATTTATTATCTCCGACATTTTTGGGCGCATTTACAACTCTACCTGCTTTCCGACGCGTTGGACTGGAAATAAACTTGTGCCAACTGGCCAAATTCAGACTGCGAGTTTAGTGGTAAAACAAAAATGGCCGACAATGACACTGTCGGTATATTGAATTAATAAGGCTCATTGTTAACTCTTATTGTCGGTGTTAACTCTTTATCATGCCACCTGTTTAATTTGACCAATCAACGTGCTCTAATGGCATCGGTGGACTATGCGATATTAGGTTATTCAATGGGGAACCGGCTATGGGATTGAGTCCATACACTGCCAGTGACCGTGTATAAGCCCATTCACCCGCTCTGCCGGGTGCCATTTTGTTTTCGAATTAATTTTCCCACCTTACGTTTTCACCTATTCTCGTGCAAATAAAAGACAGTTTCCTGATAAATATTCAAAATGAAGCGATTCGGATATTTTAAGGCCTCGCCTAATATTAATTTCACTTCGCCTCATATGACGCCATACCTGGCAAGTAAACGCCCTGTAACTTATAATCCTCTGTCATTAGTTATGACCGTTCATTGGTTAATCTATCCGGTGTAATAACAAGGCATACCTGGACAATATGAGCATGAATTAGGTTTAATATTTCGCACAGTAATTAGAAACTGATAAAACCAATAGGAGAAACGCACTTTAAATGACGCTTTTCGAGAAGAGAAAGTTTGAACATGGTACAGAAATTGCGATTGGTCGTACAGAACACAGAGCACCAAAAGAGGTATTTCTCACTCATATGGAAAAAGATGTTGTTAAATCGGTGATTTAACTCTTAACCCACTGAGTATTTTCAATAAAATTGTTCTTCAAATCTTTACAGCAGCCATGACTAGATTTGATGAAAAATTAATTTAAATGTAACACAAGAAATCACTGGTGAAAAAATCCATTCACTTTACAGGGTGAAAATATAATTGGTTGTGCCCAAATTATGCAAGAGAGTCACTGTGCTGGGCAGGAATATCCGCCAGCAGCATGCAAAGAGGTGCATTAGGTATAAAAAGACAGACACAAGAACCAAAATATCAGTCTTTGACCAGTTCTCAAAAAGGTAAGTTTCAGCGTAAACGAGCTCCTGTAAATCGAATTTCTGGACCATTCAATATATTTGAACTGGCAAGAATAAGTTAACTCTTTACCTAACGTAACTGCCAAACCCGGCCAGCGCTTTTCTAAAAAATCGCCAATTAATTTTCATTATTTTTTCATTTTTTGTCTCAAAAACATAGGTTATGACCCCTTGTTGGAAGGAGCTCGTCGAGCTCGTTCCAACGAGGGGTCATAACCTATGTTTTTGAGACAAAAATTAAAAAAACTAGTTATTCAAGAATTTTTTGTAAGTGTCGTCTGCTTTTCAGGTTAGGTAAAGGGTTAACAATCCATCGAGAAACATGACTTTAGAGGCCTCTATTATATGGGCTTCAAGTGGGTTAAAAACCTCAATTTTTCCAACCAAGCCAAATCATGGTTAGGCCAGACCAGATGGGATAATTTTCTACCCCGAAGAGCCTATCGGAGG
The DNA here is from genome assembly GCA_031216915.1 of Pictodentalium vernedei. NCBI lineage: Eukaryota > Metazoa > Mollusca > Scaphopoda > Dentaliida > Dentaliidae > Pictodentalium > Pictodentalium vernedei. The sequence continues at coordinate 242,561,856 of CM062291.1, forward strand.
TTTCTATGTGTATGTACGAACATGCAGACATACCCTACTTAGTCCCCGAATGCGGTACATATAAACGGGGTAATTATGGCCATGCGATAATTGGTCCCAATCCATGTGGACTATATAGTTATCTATACTTGCTTTCCTCTGATTGTTGAGTGATCCTGAAGTTCAAGGACCCCTTTGAAAGAGGAAGGGGATATAGAGAAAGAAATTTCCCTGTAACACATATGGTCCGTCCGCCTCTGGGGGATAGAGGATTCTCTGGTGTATCCAGACTCTGAAAGTAGAATTTGAAACCACTGTCATGTACACAGGGTTTGCCTAATTAGAAATGAGTGCAGGGAAGGACTGTGAGAAACTGCAGTTTCTAGGCATCTGAGATGATATATACAAATGGTACGCATTTAAGCGTGACAGACTCAGAGTTCAAACGTCTTGAAAGGATCCTATCATGCACCCCAAACATTAAGAAATCCGAATTGTCCTATGGGCCAAGGTCTCGTCCCCTCGAAACCCCACACTCTTCACGTATGTGTGATACCCGGCCATCTTTTTAATTGCTTCCGTCGCGCCTGTAACCTTGATTGGGCACACATATTCATGATCCCACAAAATCACAGACGGGCCTATGGGGACAATTAGGACATTTATTCTTTGGGAAAGGTTTAGTGTCTTCGGTTAGAGTTTTGGTTACAACATCGTGTAGTATCTGGCTGTTAATGGCTGCATCTACTTCTTCCGTCCGTACATTCAGAGAATTCCATTCTTCAAGAGACCGTGCAATTCCGTTAGTTAGCTCAGTGTTCAGCGTTCAACATTCGTTCAACATTTGTGTGAAGTTAGCTCAGTGTTCAGCGTTCAACATTGGTCCAACATTCTTGTGAAGTTAGCTCAGTGTTCAGCGTTCAACATTCGACCAACATTCGTGTGAAGTTAGCTCAGCGTTCAGCGTTCAACATTCCCCAAAATTCAGTGTGCCATATGTCGAATCTGGGCTTTCACCCGAGGTTTATCCTTTATGCGACCGACTGCCCATCGTTTACATCTACAACACCCATATCTGGGCGACCATTCTCACCTGAAGTGATATTAGTGACTTTTACTACTCCAGTTCAGCGTTCAACATTCGACCTATATTCGTGTGAAGTTAGCTCAGCGTTCAGCGTTCAACATTCCTCAAAATTCAGTGTGCCAGCTCCGAATCTGTGCTTTCTCCCGAGATATAGCCTTCATGGGACCGACTTCCCATCGTCTACTTCTAAGAACAATCATATCTGGGGGATCCCCCTCTCGTCTGAAGCGATATTGGTGACTTTTAGTATTCCAGTTCAGCGTTCAACATTCGATTATCCTTCGTGTGGAGTGTGCGCAGCATTCAGCGTTTGGCATTCGGCAATATCTGGAGTTCGAAGAGAACACAACCATAGATAATAAGTGGGATCGGTGCAATCATCGCCGGGAGGGGCAATCCTCATGCAAACGACTGTCCGGTTATCCAACATAATTATATCAACACTCAAACCTACTGAGAACAAGCTCGGTCATAGGGCTACATATCCCGTGGGACTCCTGATTCAACCGGGACATGTTCTGAATAGCTTCCGTCAACCATTATCCTCATCTTACGTTGGGGCAGGAACTTTTTTCAGCCAGTGGTGGGTGTATTAATGCAATCGATGCACTTATGCAATCGATGTAATAATAAATAGGCGACCCCTCCCGCCTATAGCAGCATTAATTGGGAGCGTCGTGCATCCGAGCTCATCGTTCAACATTCGAATAACCTTCATATAGTGGGAGCACAGCAATCAGCGTTCAAAATTCGGCAGTATCTGAAGTTTGAAGAGAACATATCCCTAGATCATAAGTGAAATCGGTGCAATCATCGCTGGGAGGAGGTAGCCCTCGTGCAAACGACTGATCGAGTGTCCGCAGTCTACATAATTATAACAACACTCAAACCAAGGAGCCCCCCCCCCCCCCCCACCCCCCGGATGCTTTGATCTCTCTATATAAGAGGCAGTCCTTAGCGAAGCTGCGAACTTTTGATTTAAAGATGTCAGGCGGTCCGTTGTTGTGACATAAGTAGACAGTAGAGGTTCTAGGACAGTACCCTGTGGGACTCCTGATTCAACCGGGACATTTTCTGAAATGTTTCCGCCAACGACTACTCTTATCTAACGTTGGGTCATGGAAGGGTGGATGCACTAATGCAATCGATGTACTTATGCAATCGAGCGCACTATAAAGACATGTACAAAATAATACATGTAACAACACTCAAACCCAGACGGCGCCCTTTCGCCTACATTGGTATTGATGAATATGTGTATTCCAGCTCAGCGCTCAACATTCGCCCAACATTCGCGTGAAGTAAGTTCAACGTTCAGCGTTCGGCAAAAATCTGTGTTTGGGTGAAAGAGAAAAGACATATGTCGAATCTGTGCTTTCACCCGAGGTGGACTCTTCAGGCAACGAACTGCCCATCGTCCACATGTAATAACACTCACATCTGGACGACCCCGTGTCGCATGAAGCGATTTTGATGATATTTACTACTCCAGTTCGGCGTTCAACATTCGGCCAACATTCGTATGAAGTTAGCTCAGCGTTCAACATTCGTCAACATTCGATCAGTGTGCCACATGCCGAATCTGTGCTTTCACCCGAGGTGTACCCTTCATGCGACCGACTGCCAATCGTTTACATCTAACAGCACTCATATCTGGGGACCCTTCTCATCCGAGGTGATATTGATGACATTTACTACTCCAGTTCAGCGTTCAACATTCGACCAATATTCGTGCGAAGTTAGCTCAGCATTCAGCGTTCAGCGTTCGCGTTCAGCGTTCATCGTTCAACATTCGCCAAAAGTCAGTGTTCCATATTCCGAATCTGTGCTTTCATCCAAGGTCGAGGTATACCTTTCATGGGACCGGCTGGCCATCGTCTACTTCTAAGAACGCTCATATCTGGGAAACCCCCTCTCGCCTGAAGCAATATTGGTGACTTTTAGTATTCCTGTTCAGAGATCAACATTCGCATAACAATCGTGTGGAGTGAGCGCAGCACTCAGCGTTTGGCATACGGCAGTATCTGGAGTTTGAAGAGAACACAACCATAGATCATAAGTAGGATCGGTGCAATCATCGCCGAGAGGGGTAGCCCTCATGCAAAAGACAGTCCGAGTATCCATCTCTACTTGTAACAACACTCAAACCTAGGCGCCCCCCCTTAAATGCTTTGATCTCTCTAATTAGTAGGCAATCGTCAGCGAAGAGGCAAACCTTTGATTTATCGCTTTCATGCAGGTCGTTAATGTGGCATAAGAATAAGCTCGGTCCAAGGACAGTATCCTGTGGCACTCCTGATTCAACCAGGAGATGTTCTGAATAGTTTCTGTCAACCATTACCCCCATCCTGCGTTGGGTCAGGAACTTTTTCTGCCAGTGTTGGCTGCATTAATGTAATCGATGCACTTATGCGATCGATGAACTAATAAATAGGCGACCCCTCCCATGTATAGCGCAGCATTAATTGGGGGCGTTGTGCATCCGAGTTCAGCGTTCAACATTCGAATAACCTCCATATAGTGTGAGCGCTGCATTCAGCGTTCAAAATTCGCCTGTATCTGGAGTTTGAAGAGAACACATCCCTAGATCATAAGTGGGATGGGTGCAATCATCGCTGGGAGGAGGTAGCCCTCGTGCAAACGAATGCTCGAGTATCCGCCGTCTACATGATAATTATAACAACACTCAAACCCAGGAGCCCCCCCCCCCACCCCCCACCCCCCACCCCCGGATGCTTTGATCTTTCTATATAGGAGGAAGTCCTCAGCAAAGATGCGAACCTTTTATTTAAAGATGTCAGGCGGGCCGTTGTTGTGACATAAGTATAAAGTAGATGTCCTAGGATAGTACCCTGTGGGACTCCCGATTCAACCGGGACATTTTCTGAAAAGTTTCCGCCAACGACTACTCTCATCTGACATTGGGTCATGGAAGGGTGGATGCACTAATGCAGTCGATGCACTTATGCAATCGAGCGCACTAATAAAGACCCCCCCCCCCCCCTCCTCCCAGCATATATAGCGGCATTAATTGGTGTTTTTGAATATCCCAGCACTCAACATTCCGCAATATCCATAGTTGGAAGAGAACACAACCGTAGGTCGTAAGTGGAATCGGTGATTCATCGGATGGGTAGCTTTCATGCAATCGACTGTCCGAGTGTCCGTACTATACAAAATAATACATGTAACCACACTCAGAGCCCTTTCGCCGACATTGGTATTGATGAATATATGTATTCCAGCTCAGCGCTCAACATTCGCTCAACATTCGCGTGAAGTAAATTCAGCGTTCAGAGTTCAACATTCGGCAAAGGTCTGTGTTTGGGCGAAAGAGAAAAGACATATTATGTCGAATCTGTGCTTTCACCCAAGGTGTAGTCTTCGGGCGACGAACTGCCCATCGTCCACATGTAACAACACTTACATCTGGACGACTCCGTGTCGCACGAAGCGATATTGATGATTTTTACTACATGTACTCCAGTTCAGCGTTCAACATTCGACCAACATTCGTATGAACTTAGCTCAGCGTTCAATATTCGTCAACATTCAGTGTGCCACGTTCCGAATCTGTGCTTTCACCAGGGGTGTATTCTTCATGCGACCGACTGCCAATCGTTTACATCTAACAGCATTCATATCTGGGCGACCCTTCTCACCCGAGGTGATATTGATGATTTTTACTACGCCAGTTCAGCGTTCAACATTCGACCAATATTCGTGTAAAGTTAGCTCAGTGTTCAGCGTTCAACATTCGTCAAAAGTCAGTGTGCCATATTCCGAATCTGTGCTTTCATCGGCGTTCAGCGTTCGCGTTTAGCGTTCAGCGTTCAACATTTTGCAAAAGTCTGTGTTTGGAAGAAAGAGAAAAGACATATTATGTCGAATATGTGCTTTCACCCGAGGTGTAGTCTTCAGAGGACGAACCGCCCATCGTCCACATGTAACAACACTCACATCTGGACGACTCCGTGTCGCATGAAGCGATATTGATGATTTTTACTACTCCATTTCAGCGTTCAACATTCGACCAACATTCGTATGAAGTTAGCTCAGCGTTCAGCGTTCAACATTCGTCAACATTCGTATGAAGTTAGCTCAGCGTTCAGAGTTCAACATTCGTCAACATTCAGTGTGCCACATGCCGAATTTATGCTTTCGCCAGAGGTGTATTCTTCATGCGACCGACTGCCAATCGTTTACATCTAACAACACTCATATCTGGGCGACCCTTCTCACCCGAGGTGATATTGATGATTTTTACTACTCCAGTTCAGCGTTCAGCATTCGACCAATATTCGTGTGAAGTTAGCTCGGCGGTCAGTGTTCAACATTCGTCAAAGGTCAGTGAACGCTGGACGCTGAACGCTGAGCTAACTTCACACAAATATTGGTCGAATGTTGAACGCTGAACTGGAGTAGTAAAAATCATCAATATCACATCGGGTGAGAAGGGTCGCCCAGATATGAGTGTTAGATGTAAACGATTGGCAGTCGGTCGCATGAAGAATACACCTCTGGTGAAAGCATAAATTCGGCATGTGGCACACTGAATGTTGACGAATGTTGAACTCTGAACGCTGAGCTAACTTCATACGAATGTTGGTCGAATGTTGAACGCTGAACTCGAGTAGTAAATATCATCAATATCGCTTCATATGCGACACGGAGTCGTCCAGATGTGAGTGTTGTTACATGTGGACGATGGGCAGTTCGTCGCCTGAAGACTACACCTCGGGTGAAAGCACAGATTCGACATAATATGTCTTTTCTCTTTCGCCCAAACACAGACTTTTGTCGAATGCTGAACGCTGAAATTACTTCACGCGAATGTTGGGCGAATGTTGAGCGCTGAGCTGGAATACATATATTCAGCAATACCAATGTCGGCGAAAGGGCATTGAGTGTTGTTACATGTATTATTTTGTATACTTCGGACACTCGGACAGTCGATTGCATGAAAGCTACCCCTCCGATGAATGCACCGATTCCACTTACGACCTACTATTGTGTTCTCTTCCAACTATGGATATTGCGGAATGTTGAGTGCTGGGATACTCAAAAACACCAGTTAATGCCGCTATATATGCGGGGAAGGGGGGGGGGTGTCTTTATTAGTGCGCTCGATTGCATAAGTGCATCGATTGCATTAGTGCATCCACCCTTCCATGACCCAAAGTCAGATGAGAGTAGTCGTTGGCGGAAACTTTTTCAGATAATGTCCGGTTGAATCAGGAGTCCCACGGGGTACTGTCCTAGGACCTCTACTTTATGCTTATGTCACAACAACGGCCCGCCCGACATCTTTAAATCAAAGGTTCGCATCTTTGCTGACGACTGCCTCCTATATAGAGATCAAAGCATCCGGAGGGTGGTGGAGGGGGGGGGGGGCTCCTGGGTTTGAGTGTTGTTATAATTATGTAGACTGCGGACACTCGAGCAGTCGTTTGCACGAGGGCTACCTCCTCCCAGCGATGATTGCACCGATCCCACTTATGATCTAGGGATGTGTTCTCTTTAAACTCCAGATACTGGCGAATTTTGAACGCTGAATGCACCGCTCACACTATATGGAGGTTATTCGAATGTGGAACGCTGAACTCGGATGCACAACGCCCCCAATTAATGCTGCGCTGTCTGCGGGGAGGGGGGGGGGGTCGCCTATTTATTAGTTCATCGATTGCATAAGTGCATCAATTACATTACTACAGCCACCACTAGCTGAAAAAGTTCCTGACCCAACGCAAGATGTGGGTAATGGTTGAAAGAAACTATTCAGAACACCTCCTGGTTGAATCAGGAGTGCCACAGGATACCGTCCTTGGATCGAGCTTATTCATATGCCACATTAACGACCTGCATGACAGCGATAAATCAAAGGTTTGCCTCTTCGTTGACGATTGCCTACTAATCAGAGAGATCAAAGCATTTAAGGGGTGGGGGCGGCGGGGCGCCTAGGTTTGAGTGTTGTTACAAGTAGAGATGGATACTCGGATTGTCTTTTGCATGAGGGCTACCCCTCCCGGCGATGATTGCACCGATCCCACTTATGATCTATGGTTGTGTTCTCTTCAAACTCCAGATACTGCCGTATGCCAAACGCTGAGTGCTGCGCTCACTCCACCCGAAGATTATGCGAATGTTGAATTCTGAACTGGAATACTAAAAGTCACCAATATTGCTTCAGGCGAGAGGAGGTCGCCAAGACATGAGCGTTCTTAGAAGTAGACGATGGTCAACCGGTCCCATGAAAGGTATACCTTGACTTTGGATGAAAGCACAGATTCGGAATCTGGCACACTGACTTTTGGCGAATGTTGAACGCTGAACGCTGGACGCGAACGCTGAACGCTGAGGTAACTTCACCCGAATATTGGTCGAATGTTGAACGCCGAACTGGAGTAGTAAAAGTCATCAATATTTCCTCGGGTGAGAAGGGTCGCCCAGATATGAGTGTTGTTAGATGTAAACGATTGGCAGTCGGTCGCATGAAGGGTACACCTCGGGTGAAAGCGCAGTTTCGGCATGTGGCACACTGATCGAATGTTGACGAATGTTGAACGCTGAACGCTGAGCTAACTTCATACGAATGTTGGTCGAATGTTGAATGCCGAACTGGAGTAGTAAATGTCATCAATATCGCTTCATGCGACACGGGGTCGTCCAGATGTGAGTGTTATTACATGTAGACGATGAACAGTTCGTCGCTTGAAGAGTCCACCTCGGGTGAAAGCACAGATTCGACATATGTCTTTTCTCTTTCGCCCAAACACGGATTTTTGCCAAACGCTGAACTTACTTCACGCGAATGTTGGGCGAATGTTGAGCGCTGAGCTGGAATACACATATTCATCAATACCAATGTAGGCGAAAGGGCGCCGCCTGGGTTTGAGTGTTGTTACATGTATTATTTTGTATACTACGGACACTCGGACAGTCGATTGAATGAAAGCTACCCCTCCAATGAATGAACCGATTCCACTTACGACCTGTGGTTGTGTTCTCTTCTAACTACGGTTATTGCAAAATGTTGAATGCTGGGATACTCAAAAACACCAATTAATGCCGCTGTATACGGGGAGGAGGGGGGGGGGGGGGTACATGTCTTTATTAGTGCGCTCGATTGCATAAGTGCATCGATTGCATTAGTGCATCCACCCTTCCATGACCCAACGTCAGATAAGAGTAGTCGTTGGCGGAAACATTTCAGAAAATGTCCCGGTTGAATCAGAAGTCCCACAGGGTACTGTCCTAGGACCTCTACTGTATACTTATGTCACAACAACGGACCGCCTGACATCTTTAAACCAAAGGTTCGCATCTTCGCTGACGACTGCCTCCTATATAGAGAGATCAAAGCATCCGGGGGGGGGGGGGAGGGGGGGCTCCTTGGTTTGGGTGTTGTTATAATTACGTAGACTGCGGACATTCGAGCAGTCGTTTGCACGAGGTCTACCTCCTCCCAGCGATGGTTGCACCGATTTCACTTATGATCTAGGGATGTGTTCTCTTCAAACTTCAGATACTGCCGAATTTTGAACGCTGATTGCTGTGCTCACACTATACGAAGGTTATTCGAATGTTGAACGATGAGCTCGGATGCACGACGCCCCCAATTAATGCTGCTATAGGCGGGAGGGGTCGCCTATTTATTATTACATCGATTGCATAAGTGCATCGATTGCATTAATACACCCACCATTAGCTGAAAAAAGTTCCTGCCCCAACGTAAGATGAGGATAATGGTTGACGGAAGCTATTCAGAACATGTCCCGGTTGAATCAGGAGTCCCACAGGATATGTAGCCCTATGACCGAGCTTGTTCTCAGTAATGCCATATTACCGACCTGCAGTGCCTGACGTTAAATCAAAACTTTGTCTCTACAATGCCTTCTAATTAGAAAGACCAGAGAATTAAGTGGGGCGCCTAGGATTGAGTGTTGTTATAATTATGTTGGATACTCGGACAGTCGTTTGCATAAGGGTTGCCCCTCCCGGCGATGATTGCACCGATCCCACTTATTATCTATGGTTGTGTTCTCTTCAAACTCCAGATATTGCCAAACGCTGAATGCTGCGCACACTCCACACGAAGGATAATCGAATGTTGAACACTGAACTGGAATACTAAAAGTCACCAATATCGCTTCAGACGAGAGGGGGTCCCCCAGATATGATTGTTCTTAGAAATAGACGATGGGCAGTCGGTCCCATGAAGGCTATATCTCGGGAGAAAGCACAGATTCGGAGCTGGCACACTGAATTTTGAGGAATGTTGAACGCTGAGCTAACTTCACACGAATATAGGTCGAATGTTGAACGCTGAACTGGAGTAGTAAAAGTCACTAATATCACTTCAGGTGAGAGTGGTCGCCCAGATATGGGTGTTGTAGATGTAAACGATGGGCAGTCGGTCGCATAAAGGATAAACCTCGGGTGAAAGCCCAGATTAGACGTATGGCACACTGAATTTTGGGGAATCTTGAACGCTGAGCTAACTTCACACGAATGTTGGTCTAATGTTGAACGCTGAACACTGAGCTAACTTCACACGAATGTTGGACGAATGTTGAACGCTGAACACTGAGCTAACTTCACACGAATGTTGGACGAATGTTGAACGCTGAACACTGAGTTAACTTCACACGAATGTTGGACGAATGTTGAACGCTGAACACTGAGCTAACTTCACACGAATGTTGAACGAATGTTGAACGCTGAACACTGAGCTAACTTCAAACACCTATCTTTAGTTCTCATTGGTAATGGGGGACATTAGCATAAGTCTGCTTGGTGTATTCAGTTCAATGGATCGAATGTAAATTATTGCAAGCCTGCGCTTTGAAGAAATTTGCGTATCTCTGACGTGATACAAAACGTTACCCAATTTCAAAACATTTTCGTGAACTTTTCATTTCCTGGTTTTAAAGTCGGAAATTTAGGAAATTAGCATAGAAGTCCATGGGAAAGATACAAAATGTACTTTTCCATTGTAAGCTTGTACAGAGAAAAAACCTGTTTGGTCGACTCTTCTGTAACTGTTATATGATTGGCCTATGACTTGCAGTCTTGATCCTTATTAAACTGGAGGGGTTTATTACTATAAATCTCGCAGTTAGGGTTATTAAAATAGACCAAGGAGCATAAGAACTCATAACAATATAGTTCCGCGATACATTTTGAGGTCCTAAAAATATATAGTTCCATTCTTGTGTTATTAAGAGAAAATACTGGAAACGGCCTAGTTAGAGGCTAGTGAAGGAACTTACTAAAATAGGCCAGTAGGAACTCATATAATTAATTAATATAGTTCTACAGTAGAGTTAAGGGCAAAATTTAGTTAGGATTTGATATTGATGGGGAAAGAGGTTAGTTGGGGGTTGATTGAAACTAAAATAGATTAGTAAGTGGAGTACTCGTTAAAATATAGTCGGAATTTAAGATAAGAGTAATGGGTAGAAAACGATGATTCTGGATTAATCCGAGCAAAATAAAGTCAATTTCGCTACTTGTCAAACTCCAGTTTTATCGAACATACCTCTGGGTGGCTTCACAGTCCTATAGCACTATGTCCTAGCATTCCACTGTGGCTTCTGGGAGATTCAGAGCCAAATGAATCCACTTGCGTAAAACAGGATGCGTTTCGGTGATTTTTGGCATTTGTCGGGTTGGTTATGGCAATTAGATATGGTCCCATCAATGGAACATACACTCCGAATATACCCCGACATATTGTACGACTTTCAGTTATAAGGTAACAACGTGATAGGGTCTCTGGTAAACAAAATGGACGACTGAAACACCCTCACAATACGCGATGCGCACACAACTATCACCATGGTGTGGGCTACCATGACTCTCCGCATGGCGTAACTAGGTCAGGTGCCTATGGGAGCATAGATGACATCCAGCAAATATAGATCGTCTGAACCCAGACATACTACCCACGAACAATACTTTTGGACATTTCAAGTCCATTTTCCGTCGGACGAGTTTATACGGGGCCGGGACGCCACCACCACCCCCCCCCCCCCTTGCCCCCAATCCAACTAACCTTGGTTCTATCGACTGTTCATGAATGCAGATTTGCCTGTTGGAGACTGAGGTTTCTGCTGGTCTAGAATGAAATGAAGTTCACCGCCAATTTAATTTTTTACAGCCTGATTTAGCCTCCTCTCCATTAATTTTGTTAAGACCTTTCTTCCTCTTGATACTAAAATGTGATCAGTAGAATAAATCTAATAATTTTCACGCCACACCCTTAGACCTATCTAGACTAAGGGCTTAGAGCCAGGTTTGTCTGGAGTATGGTGTAGAAATCATTAGATACATCTTACCTCTTACAAGTATCTGGGAATTCCATTGGTTCAAAACGTCACATGCAGACTGCATATAAAACCATATACTGCGAGTCAACATCAATATACGCTGACAGCTATGGGTAATCTCCCGTTTGTTCATTGATTATTCAAAATGGCGGCAGCCGATAAACGCTTCAAGTTGAAATATTGATTGTTGGAAGTCCCTATTTGGTCTGAAGTGCAGGTTAGACAACTTAAAAGGCTTCATATTCTGTGGATGTGTGTCATGTTACCTTCGAAATGAAACTGTTTGGTATGTATGAATTTGCCTTATTACAATTTATTGGAGAGTGCCTCTCCCATAAATTGTAACAAGGCAAAGACACGTGAACACATTGTGAGAATTCTCTCATTTAATTTTGATCGCTGTTGTTATTAGTTCTGTGCATCGATGCAGCAGTCGGTAAGATATATTCGTTACACAGTTTGTTGGTGGCCTAATATGGTATATATGGTGTCAGTTAATTCCATATTGGACGAGAGCGAAGCTCTCGTCCAATATGGAATTAACTGACACCATATATACCATATTAGGCCACAACAAACTGTGTAACTAATAATATCCTACTGCTTATATTTCATTAAGGTGCGCGAGAAAGAGTGAACATCAGTTGCAAATCATGTTCGTTGTTCGATAACGCACCTCAGAAATAAAAGAAACCACATAGTATCCTCATACTCAGGAAAATCATTAACCCTTTAACCATGAGACCCCGAATAGCATCATATTACCGGCTTGAGGTTAAGTCATAATTTAATCCTTATTCAGCCCCTCAGGGGCTGTAGGATTAAATTATGATTTAGTCTCCCCTCCAACTGTTCAATATCGTGTCATCTTATCCTTTCTCCTTCTTTTTTCCTTCTCGCAAAAAGTTATGTATGCCGCATTGAACACCTTTTTAAATGGTATTTGGTATATTGATTTGTAACTATTCAGGGGTGGTGAAGGGGTGACACCCCCACTCACCCCACCCAACCCCTAATGATTTTCCAGTCGGAACATTTAGTTTATTTTTTGTATTTGTAATTATTTCTTCGCCATCAAAAACTCGTGTTCTTGGTTTGTTTTATGTTTTAGGCATCACAGTCTACAGAAAAGCATGGGTTGTGGTGTATTTCATCCCTTGAGTGCAAAAAACCTTTGCAATGTTAAAGCATTGCAAAGCCTTGTTGCACTCAAGGGACACATTTATCAATTTTATTAACTTGGGTAAAATATCAGACATAAATCATTTAATTTTTATTTTTTTAAATTTGAATTGTTATAAAAAGAGAGCATGTGGCAGCCAAAAGGACCATGCAGAAGGGCCTGAGAAACAGATCTTCAACTTGTTTATGCCTTAGTCAATTGTTTATACCTCTGCAGCCCACATGGGATGACGTCTACTCCAGGCTTTGTTCTGGGCCCTATTTCACAAGTAAAACAGAACATGTTTTCCACAGTAATCAAGCACAGCCCCACTTGCTGGCGTTCCCACAGGTTCCCCGGGATGTCGGCTGTTTTAAACGGCTGAAAGTCGTGGGAAGGTTTTTCTTTGGCACGGGACTCCGACGCTGGTGGTGGTGGCAAGAGTACGTAGTTGCATAACTGACAGGTTCCATTCATATAAAAAACTCCACTTGTTCCAGTTGGTTGGTTTATCATTTGTCTTTTCTGCATCGTGGTGGTCACGATTATCTTTGGAGAAAAATGAACCATGCACACAGAAATACAGGTAATAAATTACCTAAATTGGAAGGAAATAATTGAGTAGTTATTATCAAGAGAATGCAGGAGAATGCTTTTCCTAGCACTAAGTTAAAACAGATTTCTAGGGGAGGATCACCAGATCCCCTGCTTATCGCTTCGGCGCTCGCAGGGCTAGTAAGACCCGTTCTACACATTGCCCCCGTCCTCGCTCTCGGCGGACCTGCATCACACACGCAGCTGGGCCCATGTAACTGGAGGTCAGTGGCCGATTCGGGCCCAGCATGACCAGATTTAAGTCCGGCATGTGCTAATAAAACAAGAAATTGGGAGGCCCACGCGTCACAACCACACGCACAACAAACGAATTTCCTGAGCTTTTGAATTATAATCCCGACTGACAAAACATTCCAACTACATTTATTTCCAACAACATCATCAAGGCATGCCTTCTTCGAAGGCATGCCTTAATGATGTAGTTGGAAGTAAATTTATCAGACGGGATTTGAGTTATGCCAGTCGAGACAAATAGGGTTTAAAACTACCCTCTATCACCCCCCCATCGACCGGTCATCTTTGCCACGCCCCCTGGATACCTGCAAACGGAGGTCCTTATTTTTTGATACATAATGCTTGGTCTGATATTGAAATATTATTATTACCGTAGATGCAGAACGACGTGCCCACAACAAGAACCACACCCACGATTACAAAAGGATTATAAATATTGATTTCGCGAAAAACGAATCAAGTAAATTATCGAAATACGTTCAAAAGGGGCTTTTCTTGACTTAATAAAATTTCGAGTTTGAACACGTGCAGTGGCCTAGAATTCAATTTCAGTTGTACTTGCGCGAAACCCGTTATATCGTAGCAGAGAATTAAAAAAGGAATTTCTCATCACACATTGCTAAATATAAACAGTCTGGTAAAAATACTCACAAAAGCCAGATGCATTGATAGATTCATGTTTTACTCCACAAACGGATAACTATCGATTAAAAAATTAATTAAAAAATATCTATATTTATTTGTAAAGTCGTTTGGAAACAAATTGTAGTCAATCCATCATATCCAATATAATGAGGAAATTATATTCTTGATGTCAAATTCTAATTAATTCCTTTATTAACTGAAGCTGACAGATGAGTGAATGTAACACTTTTTAGGCTTGTTTATAGGTATACATGTAAAAAAAACCCACTTTCATCCTCTTACCTATTTAGGATATATGTCAGTTCAGGTGAGTGGTCGAACCAGAGGCAAACCGTCCTACCGGGTTAACCAACTTTCCCTTAGTACTATAGTCACGTGGTTTGGAGTTGTATACGACTGCTTTATTTGCTTCAGATTGTCTTCGAATCCGCATCTCTGCCTACTAAGGTTTAATACCGGGAACGGGGATTTAACGGCTCTGCGGCTCCCGGTACTGAAGGCCAATCACGATACCCGGAAAATTTATAGACCCTGGTATCAATGATTGTGTTTTATAGTTTATGAGATTACGGCGAACATCAATTTCTTCCGAGACAAGCGTCGCCGTTGTAGCAATTGGTTAATCTCGCGAACGGGAATTTCCCGGTTCTGAAACTCAGTGCTGCTGCCTGGGAAATTCATAGACTAGAATCGGGAATCAAAGGTTGCGCAGCGCAACCTTTGATTCCCGGTTCTGTCCTATGAACTTCTTGGGTATCGGGACTAATATTCACAAACGAGAACCGGAAATTCCCGGTATCGAGACAGACTTTCACAAACGAGAACCAGAAAATCCCTGGTCCCGGTATTAAAACGCACTGCCTACCAGTGTGCGCTATTCTGTTTACTGATATATTGTTTCGTAACCAACATCTTGATTCGTGGAAACACGTGGTTGATACTTTTTTAATTGGAGTTCAACGACACTTTCAACAGCCTCGTGTAGGACAGTTTTACGGGTCTAGGAAGTCGGCGTAACCGGGAGAGAAGAACCCCCGAACAGCGGCGAGCAACTGTCAGACTCCCCGGCATACTAACTCCGCACAAGGAAGGTTAGCATTGTTAGAAGACATGTGCACCATTGACGTGCAGTACGCCTTAGTACATAGAGCCACCGTGCTCCCGCGGTGATAATCGGTATTAAGTGCCTTGCCCAAGGACACAATGCAGTTGCCTCTGGTGAGGATCGAACTTGGGACCTTTTTGTTTGAAGTCCAGTACAGTAACTACTGAGACACCGCGCCCAACGTAGTTAATATGGGATCCACGTAGCTAGAGACCCTTTCACATGCCTTGTGGTACGTTCTTTTCAAAAAGAGTATTTTCCTGGTTCGGATTCAGCACAAATTCTCGATTTTGACCTAGCATCTCTCATCTCTATTCTTTTTGGGCTTGGTTCTTTTCTCTGTGCGTTTGCGGTGCCCATCATTTTACTGGTTTTATGGGCAGTACGTGCTGATATTTAATAAATTACGTGGTTTCAGGGTTTATTCGATTGTTTTTTGTTTTTTTTTTGGTAAGATTTTTGCAATGCTTGTTTTCTTCACGCCATTGATTTTACTGTGTTTATCCGTTGCCATTATCTACCAACTCAGAAATCTTTATTGTCTACCGTTTGAGACTTGGTCTGGGGTTGAAAGGCTTTCTGGACAATGGTCACCCGTATAAAGTCAAGTTTATCCAGTCTTTTATACTTTAGGCGGCCACCTTTAGAACTCGCACCTTAGGCGTAGATCGCCCAACCTAACTGTTTCATGTTTCTTTTTTACCATCTTCTTTGGGTTGGAGGAGATGGCCCTGTAATACCAAACTCGGATCGCTTCTCTCGATTTAACCCTTTACCTAACATAAAAAGCAGACGACACTTGCAAAAAAAATTCTTGAATAACTAAATTTTTTCATTTTTTGTCTCAAAAACATAGGTTATGACCCCTCGTTTGAACGAGCTCGACGAGCTCGTTCCAACGAGGGGTCATAACCTATGTTTTTGAGACAAAAAATGAAAATATTTTGAAAATTAATTGGCGATTTTTGAGAATAGCGCTGGCCGGTTTTGGCCGTTACGTTGGGTAAATGGTTAACATTTATTTATTATTCGTCGTCCTATAACCGATATGGAATTATCATAAAGCATACGGGGCTGTACCCCAACCAGAGTCTTTAGGTTAGTGACTCCGAAAGGGATTGTTTGAAACTATCAGCAAAGCAAAGAGTTCTCTCTACAAAAAAAACAATAACATCTCCATCTTCGTGGTAAACAATAACACCATGACCAACAGATAAACTACCGTGCATCACCCCAAAGACAATTACAACCATGGCCTCGAGCGCGTATCCAAGCCAAGTTGTAAAAACCGCAAAGAGGGATTGAAAGGCAACCACACCAAGTGGCGGCATGTCCTTACTCAGGCAGCTGCGTGCTTGAACCATCATACCTAAAACCTAGAGCCGTGGGGTCGACGGCAATCGTCACTGTGACCCTCATCTTGAAATAAGTCTTCTTTCCATTATGGAAGACATATTTTCTCGATTCCAAACGCACTCGGCGGCATATAGGTTAAGGAAGAAGTGAGATCTGTCTGTCCCTGTCAAATAATGCTTTTCATAATAGTTACAGGGAATATATAGAGGATATCTAGTGTTTTTGAGTGGATACCGAAAATTATCTCATGAGTGACCGATACAAATGGTTATTTTTCGCGAGCGCTTGCGCGAGCGAAAATAACCCTTTCTCTCGGTCACAAGAGAGATAATTTTCGGCATCCACTCAAAAACGCTAGATTTTCTTTTTATTATACGCTTTTTATAAGAATCTGATAATTCCACTCGTTTCAACCATGAATTGATGCACGAAAGTAAACAAAGCATTGAATCATTGATACGCGGAAGTGATTTGATCGATACTCGGAACAGATAGCATCTTGCGATCTGATTCTGTTGGCGGGTTTCTAGTCCAAACATGGCCTGAAAGTCCGCAATATACGTTTTTGGTTTGCTACGTCCTTTGAAAGGACGTACCAATCCCAAAACGTATATTGCGGACTTTCAGGCCATGTTTGGACTAGCGAGTTTCATGCATCAATTCAAAGTGAATACGTGTTGAATTATTGCTGGAAATGATCGGTATCCACTCAAAAACACTTGATTTTCTTTTCATTATACGTTTCTAGAACAAATTGATCATTTCCAGTGATAATTCGGCTCGTATTTACCTTGAAGTGATGCTTTGAAAGCCGTCATTTTGATCGATACAGTTAAAGTGAAAATTTCTATATCTTCACAGTGGGGGGATACGATTTCTATTTTTCCGCAATTTCTTCGGTAATCTATCGTTTAGCTTATAATAAAATTATATACAATTGTAGAAGGGGTGGTGAGAGGCCGATGGTGATATTTTTCATTAGAAATATCGGCTTCATTAATTTCGTCCTAATTCAAGTTTAATCATAGCATAAATGCACAAAACAATTCTGTTAGAGTGCTGGGGAGGAATCAACGACCCTTGTTGGCGTTGTTCCTGTATTTCATGCGCGGTGTGGACGCGCGTGAAATACAAGAGAAACACCAACTCCGGTCGTGGATTCCAGTCCACCGTACTCCAACCTTGTTCTGTTATGTCCTATTATCATGTCGGGTCAAATTTAATGGATTATTATACAGTTAATGAGAACTGAAATGTTGGAGATGGAAAGGTAAATAAAAGTACAACCCAAAAGAGTTATATATCATAGCAAAAGCAAACTCAGTTTCCCACTGCCCAAACTTTGATAAATATTTTTATCTTACAATCAACATGTATTTTGTCTGTATTAACTCCGCAACTGTCGTGTATCCGACCCCCTGATACAGATGTTTGTATTAGGGGGTCGGATACAAGCACGTTCCTTTCGCGTGAGTTCCATTTTTTTTCTTTTTGTTCATCCGTACGAATAAATAGTTCGTTATATATTCGTCGACATTCTTGACTTATCCCCAATTTATTGTAAGATAAAATGATTATTACCATTATGTGGATGTACAAAATATGTATCCGAGTCTCGCTCCGGGTTCTAAGGGTAGATCACGACTCGTCTTCGACTCGTCGTGATCTGCCCTTAGAACCCGGAGCGAGACTCGGATACATATTTTGTACATCCACATAATGGTAATAATCTCTATTCAAGCTTTCAAAACTCAGAATGTGATGAATATTCTAACTCTTTTTAAGAGGTCAGTCGAAATTTTAATCATTTTATTCTCAATTTTCATAAATACACGATGACTTGTATTTTTCTTACTTTGTTGACTTCTGTACGAAATTTTAAGTTCTTGATTACGTCAATTCGTTGTAATTCGTACGCGTAGTTACTAATCTGGGTGTTATTTGGGGTGTGAGTAAGATGCTCTTAGTGACAACCTCTAATTTAATAAGATATGGAAACAGAAATTCCAAAGCAGGAGATGAGGACTATAAGTAAGTTGTTGTAATTCAACTCATTGCTGAAATGCACTACCTTGCACGATAAAAATACACACTAAAATCAGTTGGGTTGAAAATCACCCCAAATCAACTGGGTTGAGTGAATATGAACCCAACTGATTTTAGAGTGTAATAAATACAGCTTTCTTGAAGAAAGAAATTTTCCTACAGATGTTAAAAAAGTGTTGTGAATTCCAAGATAGATTTTTTGATGCCTTTGTTTGCATGCCTATCTATTTATTCATTTATTGGGGTTTAACGACACTTTCGGCGGCCTGAGTCACCTCGTGCCGGACAGTTTTACGGGTGGAGGAAGCCAAAGTACTCCGAGAGAACCACCGAGCAACGGCAAGCAAATGTCAGACACCCCAACGTACTGAGATCACACAAGCAGGAATAGCATTGGTTGAAGACAAATGCACCATCGACGAGCAGTACACCTTAGTACACAGCGCCACCGTGCTCACGTAGGCAATCGGATTAAGTGCCTTGCTTTTGCATACCTGTCATCTATCAAAATAATCCAGTTGCTCTGCTTTTACAGAACACAGTTGTTGCCATAAGATGAAAATCAACCTTCCATATTATAAAGGTAAGGCGTACTAAGGTGTGTTGCGTCAAAAAAGATGACAGAAAATGAATGTATCTGTACAACTAGAAAGGTCATGACTAGAGGTCAACCGACGCCTCTTGCATTATATAAAAGTAAACCATTTTGTAAAATAAAGCCAGCGTCGAAAAAATAACAATATATGTCTAATGACCTTATGCCCTTGACCTTTCACCTAATGTCATGTGCAGTATTGTGATTACAGAAGCGGGTGGAGAATTTCGATCGAATCACGGCGGGACGCGATCAGGTTGAAATTCACACACACAAGGGATGGACATAGGATACCGATCGCTTATGATGTAATGCAAAGTAGACGTTGTGCCTTCATTCAAGTGTTGTATATTTTTTTAAATGTGTACATTTTTTTCTGGCGAATTCAAACTGCACTCATAAACTCAATTTAACCTCTTCTGAACCACCTTCTTCTTAAACGTCCGAGCGGATCAAACGCACAGCATCTTCCAAACACTGAACCAGGACTTGTTTGACAGAAGAATCTTCGTAACGGGCATTCTGAGCCCACGTTGCATCTCATTTGCCGGCCATCTCTGTTCGTATCGGGACAGAAAAGGGCATCAGTGGAACCTGGCAAACTTTGTGATGTCGCTGGAAGAAAAAATGAAAAAAAAATAATAAAATCCGCGAAAACTAACTTCATACCACATACGCCACGTATACCCCTATATAAAGTTCTTGCCACAAACACATAATTTTTCGATCGACAAGCTCCTTCAAATGAGAGTTCAAAAGATATGTTTTGGAGGCAAACAATGAAAAGAATAATAAAATTTGAATGGCATTTTTTGTGATTTGCGCTGTTAGTAGTTTTAGGTAAAGGGTGACCTCAGTTCGGGGATAGTGGTGTACTTCTAAAACACTATCGGATGAGAACAAAAAACGTGAGAAAACTTTAAGACCATAGACCGGTATTCCACGAACTGAAAGTTTTGCCTGTTCTTTCTTCAAAGTGTGTATATTTACCTGGGGGAGAATAATTTCGCTAAACGCCCGCGGAGTACAGTTTGCACAAAGCAATCAAGGGGACCGCGAAGACGACCGATTTGAGGGAGGGGGGGGGGGGGGAGGTGGTGATGCCTCAAGTCCTTGTTGATAAAATATCCCAGCTGCAGCATCAAGTCATGTCTTCGTCACTCGAGATTATAGCTCAAAACTGCACATAAGATGAAGGTAATATGTCACGGAATCCCCAATATTCGAGTGTCCTTATGGTGTATCCAAATAGACTGTCCACAGGGTAAATGTTACAGAACCTAAACGTACTGAGTATCTCACAAGATGGAGGTATGGTGTCACAAAACTACAATACATTCAATATCATATACATAATACTACAAAATGGATGGTGATGGGACATAGAATTTAATTAACCCTTTGAACCCGAGTGGTCGCTTTTTCGTCTAGGAACATGATACGTCATAATTCCATTAAATACGATGGATGCTAAGTGCATGTGTGTGATAGACCAATCAATATTTTCAAAGTGCGGCCCCAAGGCTGCGCGTTGAAAATATTAATTGGTCTACCCCTAAATGATGAATATGGACTCTACTAATGCCTGCCATTAAACTGACATGGAAGATACCACCATGTTCAAAGGGTTAAAAGGATTATTGTATAAAGTATTTTCGCTAGATGAACGCCAGGTGCATAAAACCTCGGGGTTATGGGTATAAAAACGAAGACTTACCATTAGATGAAGATAACGTATCGAGGAACCTCAGCATTCTCATTATTAGAGCCGGGAGGTTTTGATTTTTTCCAATTCTGGTTCGGTTTCGGTTCGGTTTCAGGACAAAACTCGTTTTCGGTTCGGTTTTTGTATGAGTTAACCCTTTACCCAACGTAACTGCCAAAACCGGCCAGCGCTATTCTCAAAAATCGCCAATTAATTTTCATTATTTTTTCATTGTTTGTCTCAAAAACATAGGTTATGACCCCTCGTTGGAACGAGCTCGTCGAGCTCGTTCCAACGAGGGTCATAACCTATGTTTTTGAGACAAAAAATGAAAAAAATTAGTTATCAAGATTTTTTTTGCAAGTGTCGTCTGCTTTTCATGTTAGGTAAAGGGTTAATAACAGATAGTAAGTAACACTTCAGGCTTGGAAAAATTCCACAATACTTTGTACGACACCACTCACAAAAAAGCCCTGTCTGCAATGGGTTTAGCATAACACCCCTTTCATCATTCTTATGGGTTCTTGAGGATCAGTTGCTAAGCCTATTCGGTCCGAAAAAAACGTAAATCGGGGGTAACAAATAGGGTTTGATATATTCCCGGTTTTCTATAGAAACGGGAATGAAATTACACTTAAAAAACACTTAGAACCGGAAACCGTCCCGGATAGTATCAAGTAACCTTACGAGAATAACAAGACGCATTACTTTTCGTGAAATTATGAACATATTTTATTGGAAATCTGCCATCTCCATACCGAAAAGTTCTTTTCCAAAGAGAAGTGTGAAATTCCAAATCCGCTTCGAACTAGTCTTCATTTTCAGAATCGTTAGTTTTATCACCACTACCTCCAGGCTTCAACTTCCTCTTCACAGCCATCATCAGTCTCCTCTGCTTGAAGCTGCTCGAAGCAGAGGAGACTGGCGACTGCAGCGAAGAAGGAGTTGATGTTGAAGGAGGTAGCGAATAGTGAGTGACACCTAGTGATTCTGAAAATGAAGACGGATTTGAACTTTGAAATGAGTGAAGATCTTGCTGCTGAAGAGAGGAGTCCTCCGGAACTGACTGAGAGCTATTCTGTGGTTTGGTGAAAAGGGTTCTTCAGGAAGCAGGATTGTAAAGAGTTCAGGCGCGGAAGAGCTGACGAAATCTAACAAAGTTACGTTGGGGAGTTTTTCAATTTTGAAAACTAAAGTTCAACACAAGCAGTGCCATGTATGATTCCCGGTTCCATACTATGAATTTCCCGTGTATCCTGACTGGCTTTCAGAACCCTAGTAACAAATGAATAAAGTTCGTCTAAACTACGCTGTGTTTTCACTGTCACATTCTTTCCGTGACTGACTCGTCCGAAGGACGAGTCAATAAGGGAGGAGAAAATGTGACGAGAACTCGACGTCGTATTCGTCCCATTGCTGGATAGACTGAGTGGCGAGGGTTCACAGTACTCACTAGTCCAGTTCTCTCCCACTGAGATACTTTGGACAGTTTATGAACCAACAGAGTAAAACCGTTCCGCCGGCTTTTGCTGGGCCTTCCGGTTCGGCTTTCCGGTTTGCCGCAAAAACCGGAATCGAACCAGAAAACCGAAAAACCACCCAGCCCTACTCATTATCCTAAGTAGGTTAATCAAATGATAAAGGTTACAGCATCTTGAGTACCCGAAAAAGGCTGCCCACAAGATGGAGGTTATGAATTATAGTGCTTCAACACGATGTGTATTTTTAGACTTCAGTCTGTAATATGAATGTAATGAGCCACATACTCTAACCTTTTTGAGTATCCACATAGGTAGTTTCACAATAAATAAAGGCGCAGACAATATATATACATTATGACGCGTTACTAAACACATTGCACAACCTACGTTAAGCTTTAATGCAAACAATAAAATCATACTGATAAAGTCATGTGGACAGATTCAACCCAGTTTTCTCAATCCTATAACGCTCGGAAATGAGTGTTAGCTTATTTAAAAGAGATAACTTACCTCTACACCTTCCGACACGTGGGCAAGGGAATGTAATACAGTACACTACCTCCTCTACGCATACATCACCCCGACTGCACCTCATGGTCTGTTCCAAAAAAGAAGAACCACTTTAATGGCGGTCAAGTAATATGTTAATTTTATAAATTTTAATTAAAGGTAACAATTACGGATCTTTGTTAGTCCTCTTCAAGTAACTACTCACATCGACAGAAGCGCTAACGGTCACAAGTACATGTATTCCCGGACACAGAAAAAAACATAGCACAAAAGCGTGGAACTGATATTTGGTTTCTCTACATTACACGAGAAGGCTGTTGATTTGTCATACAGAGTTAGCCAATTACTATCTTTAACCTGCAGCCGTATGGCTGCTGCTTAAAGATTTTAATTAGTCTACCTTAAAAATTATTGTTCTTAAACAAGATAATTCTCGACAAGGACAAATGAAGTTTGCAAATGCTGCATTTGAAAAGCTGAAAATGCTCCTTCTAAAAAAACAACTCATGAACATGAACTCAACTCTTCAAGTTTTTATTTGACAAAACTTTATACAGTAATTGTCATTGTCGTAAAGTTTACGGTAGAGTTAAACGGGAACTGGTTGCCAACAGTTCCATAGTAATTTTAAAGGTAATCTTTTACAATGGTGTTGACACAACCACCTAAAGAAAAAAATGGCAAGGTAGAAAAACAACATAATGAAGAAAACTGCATTTGTCCAACAATGCCGAGCTGAACTGAAAATCTCATGACAGATCATATATTCTGTAATTTGGAACAATCATAGGGCACCATGTGTGGATTTCAGGGTATAAAATTATTGTTATTATTATTATTAAAAATATGTTATTATTATTGTAAAGAATATGGCATTCTCGGTTGTCACGGTCTCTCGTGTTGCCATGAGAGCACCAATTATCCATCTAAATTCCCCCACACAAAATGGTTCATAATTAAACCTAAACAGAAAATATGAACCACGAATATTGACAAATTTCGAGTTGAACAGAGCGCATTACACCGAAAAACAGAACACGCAAAATTATACAAAAAGTATCATGCGTTAAACATAAAAATAAAACAAAGATACACCCAACTGAAACACTACTATAAACTTCAGTGGTTTTAGTATAAGTAGAACAATGAATGGGGATTGCGTCAAACACAACGCAAGAACGCTATGCCATGACGTCATGATCTTCATTCATAAAAAAAACAATTCATAAACGCTGAGTGATTGTCAAAACAGACGCTGTTAAAAACTGTACCCGCTCCCGTCATTGTGCGAACAAGCCAAGAAAGGGGGAATATTGTAAGTTAAATTGGTTATTACCACCATATGGGCTTCCTGACTTGTTGATTTTTGCCCAGAGACGAGGTCTCCGACTTCAATACACCATCTCGCAAACCCACAGGGTGGTAATAACCTACATACAGTACGTGGAGAGTGTATTATCACTAAATCACCCGCAGAGAAGAGATTCTACACAGGCAATAATTGAAAATTTCTTGCAAAGCATAACAAGAACAAGCAAAGTTTCAGCCAATGGAACTCCGGGTTAAACCCGGAGGTCCATTGGCTGAAACATTGCTTGTGTGTTTGTCCATATGTACAGAATTTGAAAGTGATACTTAGGGTGATAACTCCACTCCCCGAGTGATTTAGTTACAATCCACTCTCCACCTACTGTGTATTCATAAACTCGTCTGGTATTCAAGAAAGCATTTCATTTCGTTGGCTTGTTTTACTCTGGATACTCGCTGTAAGTATTAATGCTGCGAATCATTCGCTACGTCTTGGTGGGGTATCCACCACCTCTCCTCTCAGCTGTGTGCACTCCTCATTGTCCTTCAGATCCACTTGGAAATAACAATTCACACAAAGATATTTTGGTTCATCCAGGAACCAAAACTGGTTCATTAGTCCGCTCCAGTCTGCCCTGGTAGGGAGGACAAAATTTGATAACATGGAACCAAATATACACATGTTTTGGTTCTTCAACCTTCTACATTGACTTGATTGTCGCGTTCTCTGGACATTGTATAAACCGTAAACCGCGCCAAGTTGAATTTTTAAAACGGCGGCGAAGCAAAACAGAAACTCCATTTCAATTGTTCCAGCTCTTATGCGTTAAGTTGCGCGACAAAGGAATTTTATTTTATATAAACAAAACAGGTAACGCTATATGAAATTGCCCGGTTTTAGATTACAGAAGACTCATTTCTTCAGGTTCTTAGATGGGTTTTTGTTCTCCTTGAAACCAAATTTGGCGCGTAGTGAAGTGTAAGAAAACAGTATCAAAGCAACATGTTGTCCCTACAAAAAAAAAAACGCGGACAAGAAGCCAAGACGAGGCTTTAACATTCTCTGCAGAACTTTTCCTCCAATTATTTTAATAGAATTTAGCTTAAACCACTGATCTCTACACAACTGTTTCCTCGGGCGCTCTTTGGTCACATATATAAAAGGGTCTTACCTGCCACCATCTGGGGAGGGGGGGGGGGCAATTATGGATATAAATAGAAAATGCTCAACAACAAAATTTTTCTCTGAAATTTTCATTCACAGATCACGTTTTAACCCATTACCTACTGAATCGTGCGCATCCGCCCGCGTAATTTGCAAAATGATATCTTTTTTTATATATACATCAACAAAACCATATCAATGAGGGGTCACATGATATGGTTTTGTTGAAAATTTTTAGAAAAATTAAAAAAAATAGTAATTAAAATAATAAATTTTGATATTCTCTTCGTTGAGTAAAGGGTCAAAGAATATACTGTGATGTCTGAGGAAATGTAAAATGTTGAATGCAAAAACTAATCGTCATCAACAATAATTTTTGAGAAGACAAAACAGTAATATCAGGTCTCTAAAAAGAGCTTACATCACAGCCCAATAGCGTGTTCCACTACATTACATGGCGGCAACATGCAGGAAAAGAGAAAACGTTTTGTGATTTGTTTCCACCATCCCCGTTTTTTACTACGTTAGCCATGCTACGCATCCATTTACGTGTTAATAGAATTTCCAACAAAATAAATAGGAACAACTAACGCGCGATCACGCTAAAGCGAGATCGCGCATTAGCTCTTGCTATTTATTTAGGCGAATATTTTGGTAAGGTGTAAACGGCAGGTCACTCTACATGCATGATTACAATCTTAATTTATATTGCATAATTTATCGTAATCTGTAGTTCATTCGTGTTTTTTACAGCTGAAATAACCCTCACGTGACGTAAAAGGTAGTTAGCAGTTGGAAATGTGAAGATCGACCATGTTCTGTTGTCAAGGTAACCCGCGTGAGCGGCCATCTTGAGGCGTCATCTCCATAGTGATGCGTAGTGTTAGTGTGCATGCGCAGCGCGTGTTGTTAGTGTGATACGTGTTTCTGTCGTCCATTTTGTATACTGTAGGCCGCCATCTTGATTTCTATGGTAGCACGACGTTGCTGTGTTACACAAAGGCCTACAAGAAGACAGGGGTATGTTCGGAGGGTGTGTTCGATTGAACAGGAGTAAATCTAATTACCACAAACAACCCGATAATCCCTCCAAATCACCGAAATTGACTTCATTTGATTGATTTCCCCCAGAATCCTATTTAGGACCCTCATACTATGGTACCGGGAGGCCACTAGTTACCGAGGGGCCTCTGGGGGTAAGTTCGATTGAACTAGAGTAGTTTTTAGGTATCCTTAAATACCTAAACGAAGCTAAGTGGGTAGTAAATTAGACCTCATTGAGGGCTTTTCACATAGCCCTCATGGCCACATAGGACAAAAAGGTGTGCCGAAGACCATATGTTTTCCAAACAGGAGTGCCGAAATTGGGGTGCCTGGGGATATCGCTGTTAAATACCGAGATGAGGCTGAGAGGGATAGTAAGTTATACCTCATTGAGGGCTTTTCTCATGGCCCTCATGCCCTAAAAAATGAGGCTATGAGGGATAGTAAACGAGGCCTCGCTGAGTGCTTTTCACATAGCCCTCGTGGCCTCATACGACAAAAAAGGGGTGCCGAAGGCCATATGTTTTCCAAAAAGGGGTGCCGAAATTGGAGTGCCTGGGGATATGACTGTTGAATACTGAAATGAGGCTAAGAGGGATAGTTTTTTTCTCATGGCCCTCATGGCTTCATACGACAAAAAGGGATTCTCCTGAAGGTATCCTCGATAGGTATCCTCAAATAATACAATACCAGGCCATGGGTATCCTCAAATACCCGTATGTGCCTATGTGCTAGTGCACAATGTGTCACATTGTGCGTTTTCACATAAGCACATATTGGCACATCCAACATGTGCCTATGTGCTACCTGTAATGTGTACAATAGAACATAGACATGTTTAGGGAAGTCAGAATAAATAGAACAAAGAAGTCATAAAAAGAGTTTCTGGGGGAATCCGAACCAGAAAAAACTACTGGTTCGAACACACCCTCCGAACATACCCGTCTTGTTGTAGGCCTTTCGGTAACATAGCAACCACGTGCTACTATAGAAACCAAGATGGCAGCCTCCAGATTACAAAATGGACGACGGGAACACGTATCACCCTAACAACACGCGCTGTGCATCTCACTATGGAGATGGCGTTACAAGATGGCCGCTCACGCGAGTTACCATAACAACACAACATGGAACTACCAATTCAGGTGACATGACGTCACTTCCGGGGTCCTGCCAATGTGGGTCGATCTCGACATCTCCTAGTACTGTCGTTCGCGGGTTATTTCCAGATATGTCTTGTTTGGACGTAATTCATTCATAATTTATGTGTTTTAAAAGAGCATATCAAAATGGATCAACCAAACCACTACCACCAGATAAGAAATAATCTTACGTCACATGAACTTTGGACTGAATTCGCTGAAAATAGAAAACAGAAACAAAATCATACTGGGAACATTAGAAGTGCACAAGGTTGTCAGAAAATGGCTGATGTGGACTCGACTCAAAAGTTAAATAAATCGATCTTGTTATATTACGTGCGAGAAGGTATGAGATGAAATTCCCTTTTATAGTAAGTATCAATTGTAATATTATTAATTAGCGTGCACATTCGTACCAGGACGGAAAGCCCCGCCAATGCGACAGATATTTTGAAGTTGCATTGCATATTAAGGGAGATAATCAAAGCCTCATTTTCTACCTAGATGGAATCACATACTCTCCATTTACATAATAGAGTACGTGGAGAGTAAATTACCATTAAAACACTTGTGGAGTGAAGTTTCCACCCAGACAATAGCAATCGGTTCCTGTGGTAATGCATGAAAAGGACAAGCACAGTTTTAGTCAAGAGACCTCCGGGTTCAACCCAGAGGTCCCTTGGCTGACACTTTGCTCGTAGTTCTAATGCTTTTTCCCAAACAAGGAATTTTCGTCTGAGTGGAGACACCACCTCACGAGTGATTTCGAAACAATCCACTCCCCATGTACTGTACACGGTAGAAATTTGGTTGCACAATCTAAGATCTGTCTAAAAATCCTATTGACCTGTCCGCAAACTTGAAGCCTGCCTCCATCCCTACCGTCGAAAAGCTATACATACCCCTATAGCTCTCCATCTTAGTACACCCCTAGCTGATCTTGAACTAGTTTCAGATAACAGATCATTATCCACCGAAAAGCTGTACATGCCCCTAGTTCTCTCCATCTGAGTACGCCCCTAGCTGACCTTGAACTAGTTTCAAATAACACATCATTATCCACCGAAAAGCTGTACATGCCCCTAGTTCTCTCCATCTGAGTACGCCCCTAGCTGACCTTGAACTAGTTTCAAATAACACATCATTATCCACCGAAAAGCTGTACATGCCCCTAGTTCTCTCCATCTGAGTACGCCCCTAGCTGACCTTTAACTAGTTGCAGATAACACATCATTATCCACCGAAAAAGCAGTACATGCCCCTAGTTCTCTCCATCTGAGTACGCCCCTAGCTGACCTTGAACTGGTTTCACATAAAATATCATTATCCAGCGAAAAGCAGTACATGCCCCTAGTTCTCTCCATCTGAGTACGCCCCTAGCTTACCTTGAACTAGTTTCAGATAAAATATCATTATCAAGCGAAAAGCTATGCATATCCCTAGTGCTCTTCATCTGAGTACGCCCCTAGCTGACCTTGAACTAGTTTTATATAACAAATCATTATCACGGCGATAGCCTGACCATGTCTCCTCTGTTCTGGGCAGCAAGTATGACCTTTGAAAATTCAGTTTGGAAGCACGAAAATGCAACATCCGTTTAGTAAAAGAGTTAAGTAATACAAATGTGAAAACAATCCCCGAAAATAATACAAGACTGACACATGGGGTTTTTTTTGCCAGTGTGTGTGTGGGGTGAGGATTGTCTCATCACTACTCCACCCATCATTCGTCAAATTTACAAAAGTTGGAAATACGAAGCAGGCCAAAATTAGAAAAAGTTGGAAATTTCAACAGGGTGCTCGTGCAATTTCTCCAAACATGTCCAGAATTTTGCCAAAATATGGTGCTGCTTTTAGGCCTAAAACTTGTGAAAATTCACCGAATATTGATTGAGAAGTAGTAAAAATCTCCCAAATAGTGATGTGTCGCAAGAGAGGGGTATTTACTGTACGTGAAACAGTTCTCGGGGCGTTCTATGGTATAAGGGAGGTAACTCGAATTGAATTGTCCCACGATCAGGTTTGAAAATATTCATCCCGGAAATGCCACCTATCGAAAAACCATGGGTCTATCCACCAGTTCCTTACACTTCAACGGGAGTTATTAAGAAAGACTTTACTCACACACGCAGGTTGCTGTAGGACTACATTGCCTACCGCCACATCCACCATTATCCTGCAAAATGCATCTTGAACCAAGAGAACAGAGAGTTGACTGAAAATTAAAAACGAAACGGTAATAGATCATCTCCAGCTGTTGTTCTGTTTTGAGGGGTTTTTCTTTAGGGTTTGGGGGGAGTTTTTAGTTTGTTTGTTTGTTCTGGGTTTTTTTCATTCTGCTTCATAGAGAAACAAGGGTTTTGTTACCATTTTTCCAAATCCAATTTCATCGACATTACAAGGCGCGTAACAGACAAAGCTCGCGCTGGGAGTGGAAACATTTGGAAGAGAGCAATCCAGTTTTTCTAATCACTGATGTCCATAACATATTCCAAAACGAATAGGCTCATCAGGCTTATTGAGATAGGACTGTAGGAGTTAACTCTTTACCTAACAAAATGGCGCATCCGCCCACGTAATTTACATGTTAACAGAATTTCCGCCCAAATAAGTAGGAACAACTGACTAATTGCGCAAATGAAAACACAACCATATCATGTGACCTCCTCATTGGAACGAGCTCGTTCCAATTAGGGGGTCCCATGATATTGTTTTGTTGAAAATTTTTGCAAACTTTGGAAACCTAATATTTAAGATAATAATTTTTTTTTATTATATACATATAAATAATACGCCGTGTTTTTAATCCATTGAATCCCGATCGCTGGATCACACTGAGTGGTTTTCCGATTCCGTATCAGATGGTTGATCTCATAACGAGGACGGCATTGGAGAACGTCAAATGAGTCCGCGCCGGTTACCAACGGTTTCCAGGTACGCTTCATTTGTGTGAACAAACACTATCGAATGACGTGGATATCTAATATTGTTCTTAACCACTTTTATATGTACTAACCCCTATTAATCACAATAAAATATCTTTGTTTTCTTACTTTATTGCTACTTTAACCCTTTACCCAACGCAGACGATTTCAAAAATTATTATTTTAAATAACATTTTTAAAAAAATTTCCAAAAATTTCAACAAAACCATATCATATGACCCCTCTTTGGAACGAGCTCGACGAGCTCGTTCCAAAGAGAGGTCACATGATATGCTTTTGTAGAAATTTTTCGAAAAATAATATATTTTTTCAGCTGCCGAATTTGCATATTACACGGGCGGTTGAGGGCGATTCGTTTGGGTAAAGGGTTATTAATGCGTAAATTTGACTATGATGTAGAAGAATGAATGAATGCTCTCAAATCTGGAAGCTTTGAAATGCTATTTTGGAAAGTCCCATTAATTTTACAAGTGTTGTTTGTTTGAAAATAAATGTAGTTCTAGCTACAATTGCACATTATTTGCCCTTATATTAATTTCTCGCGTGAAAGGAGAAGTTCCACTACGGCATATAATAAACAGATCATCATGACAGTAAAGTGATCTGTTTTGTCGCATTACGTCTCGTTGCTGAGGTCAGGTCACCGAAGATCTGAACTCTTCAGCTCGACGGAATACGGCAAACCAGATCACTTTATTGTCATAATAACCTCCGTATATCGTCTGCGTTGTTTAAAGGGTTAATTATTGTTATCCTTCTTACTGATTTGTTGTATAGTGTCATCCTGTCATCGAATGCTACTATTTCTTCTTCGCAAAAACTTATGCTTGATGAGTTATACCCGGTTTCAGTGACGCAAGAGGATGTGAATACTTAACTCCCCGAGAGGGGACCTCACGCGATGTTTCCCGCACAGGCCGATGTCTATTTTTCCTGTTCTGTGAACTACAACAAGCGGTGTTAACCCTTTCAATAGTGAGTTCCTACACGAGATTGCTACGAACACAGGCCATGTAGCAATTGGAGGAATCCATTTCGTTTCCGTGGGCTAGTTCCGCGGGCTGTTGGATGAAATTAATACAGACCCCTCTCTTTAACTACTGGGTTGTCTGTTATGTTTGCAAACCGACTACCGAATTTTCTTTCACACAAAAACTTACACAGACCGCGTTAAAACGTTCAGTGTCTTTCTGAAGGAAACAGTACGAGTGGTGCATTGCAGAATCGAACTCACAGCCGTCTGATTAAAAGTCTGTGATGCATTCGTACAATGAGGTTTTGTGACTTAAGTTCGCTACGCCTCTAACTCCTATGCACTCTAACTCCCTCCACTAAGCATCTGAGGTCCATTGGGATTATTTTTTAGGGCCGTCAAATTCCAAATTGTAATGCCCTCTTTCTCTTGTCAACAAACACCACTGAATTAATTAAGTTAAATAGCAATTGGCCATGAATTAATTGCATTCGGTCATTCGGTACATTTTGGGGGCGGGGGGGGGGGGGGGTGTCTAGTGATGGAAAGTTTTAAAAACTAAGAGGGCTCACTAAATTGTATAATATATGTACGAGAGAAAAACCCGTATATTAAGCTATTTAAATTCTGTTATTTGTTCTCTATAACAAAACTAATCAAAATCAAACTCACCGTTTAAAATTATAAAAGGGTAATTGCTATTTTAAGAACAAACTGGTCGCATGTGGCTGTTTTGATAACTGTTCAACTCCAAAATACGATATCCAATTTCTGTTGTCAATAAACACAACTGAATTAATTTTCATAACGATTGCCTTTAATTAATTAAGTTTTGAAGATTTTGCTTTTTGTCCACAGACGATAGTTTTAAAAACAGAGATGGGTGGTAAATTTGCAAAACTTATGCGCGAGAGAAAACCCCATATACCATGTTAAGTAAATTGTGCAAATTGTTTTCCATACCAAAAATAATCAAAATTCGAACACCATAAGGAAGTTCTTGCATAAAAGCGAAATAGCTATTTTGGAACAAAGTGGCAGACTGCGGCCATTTTCGATAGCCGCGAATACCCATAATGTGATATTCTCTCCGTCTCGTCGATATTCACCATTGTGTCAAGTTTCAACATTATTGGCCTCAACTGACTTATGGTGATTTTTTGTTTCTTGTCGACGGACGGACGGACAATTTCTATATCCCCCGATTTTTTGTCGGGAGATAAAAGTAACGTTTCCAGTATGCCAATGGGAAAACTGTTAAATCCTCGTGAAAATATCTTCATTGTCCTAACTTTAAAAAGTTCAGCACTAGAAGTCCAGAACGAGTGAAATTATCCTCAAAAGTTTTTAAATTTTTTATTCCTTCCAAAATAAATATCAGCTACAACACATTCATGGCAATTAACATCTGATCCTTGTAATATTACCTCCTTCTCCAAAAAGTTAATGTTTTTAATTCTTGCCTTTATTATTGTTGAGAATAAAGGCAAGCAGAGAATATGCGGCAGAACAAAAACAAGCAGGCATGTAACCTTAAAACTTCAACAGTGGTTCGCCTTCATACATAATATTTAATAAACGTACTGATGAAATAGTAATGGTGCTGTCAAGACAGATTCGGTCAAATCAAGTCTTGCTTGTTAAACACATCTTGCGCTAATTCAAAGAAAATTAATGTTCATGTTTTTCAGATCCAATCCGCTGTAGTATTTCAGTTGGTTGCAAAAGACTGAAATATTCTAGCCGATTAAATTTAAAAATAGGTCAGGGACTATTTAACCCTTTACCTAACATGAAAAGCAGACGACACTGGCAAAAAAAATTCTTGAATGGCTATTTTTTTTCATTTTTTGTCTCAAAAACATAGGTTATGACCCCTCGTTGGAACGAGCTCAACGAGCTCGTTCCAACGAGGGGTCATAACCTATGTTTTTGAGACAAAAAATGAAAAAAAATAATGAAAATTAATTGGCGATTTTCGTGAATAGCGCTGGCCGGTTTTGGCCGTTACGTTGGGTAAAGTGTTAAGGGCTTGACTGGTTCTAGACCATCAAAGCGTCAGATACCTTTCAGAATTTGACTGGTTATTTGGGTTACTAGTCGTTACAACATTGGATAAATAATACCTTGTATATTTAACCGGTAGAGTGCTGGAAGCCCATTTTGGGGGGCTTTAGGCTGACATGCATGTACCACAACGTAAAGGCTTCATATTTTGTGGATGTGTGTCATATTATCTTGGGAGTGAAATTATTTCGTTGTGTCGATTTGCTTTGTTGCAATTTATGGGAGAGTGCCTATAGGCACTCTCCATAAATTGTAACAAGTCAAAGAGATGTGAACGAATTTTGATGACCATTAATAATTTAGCACTCTACCAGTTCATAGCGGTGTTATGTGATCGTTTTACGTGACATAGTACCGACATACGTATATTATTTTAGCTCGCATTCGCTGGGGAGGATCGTTGGCTCGTTGGTTAGAGCATTCGACTTTAACCAGAAAGGTAGACTGTTCAATCCTGACCCGCTCCATCTGCGCTATGTCCTTTTGCAAGACTTGACCTTGAGTTCTGCCGTGTTCTAATGCCTGCTGCACGTCGATGGTGTTCTTGCCTTTAAACACTGCTAACTCCACTTGAGCTGGGTTAGTAAGTTGGGGGGGGGGGGGGGCGGTGGCTCAGTGGTAGACTGTTGGACTTCTTTGCTAGAGGTCCCGAGTTCGATCCCCGTCCGCGACGACCCGCGCTGTGTCCTTGGGCAAGGCACTTTATCCCAGTTGTCTACATGGGGGCACGATGACGCCGTGCACTAAGGCGTACTGTACGTCGATGGTGCACATGCCTTCAACCGCTGTAACCCTGCTTGAGCGGAGCTTGAACTGGGTTAGAATGTTGAGGCACTGGCAGTTGCTCGTCGCTGTTCTGTGGTTCTCTCTGGGTACTCCGGCTTCCTACACCCGTAAAACTGTCACGGTCACGATTAGCCATTGTGCATAAGTATGTGACCTTAAACACCAATAAATAAATAAATAGTAAGTTGGGGAGTCTGAAAGTTGCTCGGCTACACGGTGGTTCTCTCCGGGTATACTCTGACTTCCTTCACCAACAAAGCTGTCCGGCACGATATAACCCTGGCTGTTGAAAGCATCGTTACACTAATAAACAAACAAACAAGCTATAACCTTATTGATTTGATATACATATCGCTCTATTCAATTCGAATCGAATCTGGAATCGAATCAGGTTTATAATTCGAAATCGAATCGAACCTCGAATCGTGTCTAGAAGGTGACCGATTGAGGGAAGGGGGGGGGGGGGGGGGTTGTTGTAAACCTGATTTGTTGTGACTGTGACGGCTCAAGTTCCGACTGATAAAATATTCCAACTACATCATCAATGCATGCCTTCGTCGAAGACATGCCTTGATGATGTAGCTGGAATATTACCCAGTAAGGGTTACAGTTCAAAAAACAGAAACGAGTGCTGATCTGCTGACAGATAATCCTACGGGTGGAGGAATCCGAGTACCCTGAAAGAACTACCGAGCAACGACGAACGACGAAATAGCTGTCGGATTCTCGAACTTACTAACCCGGATTGTTGAAGACAGGTTTATCGCCGATGCGTTCAACGCCTTAGCCCACGACACCACCGTGCTCCCACACTGGCAACAAGCGTCTTGACCAATTACACAATGCAGATGACGTGTACGATTTTTTGTTTAAACCTTTACCAACCATGAGTAAAAAACGACACTTGGGAAACGAATTCTTGAATAACAAAAATTTTTCAATTTTTGCCTCAAAAACATTGTCTAGGACAACTCATTGGAACACGCTAAAAACTAAAGTGTTAAAAACTACACTTGAAGTGCTGTATTTAACACTTACTAAGTGCTGAACTAGCACTTTGTTGAAGTGTAGATATCCCAAAACTTGACAGGTGTTGACAATAATACCACTTGACAAGTGTAATGTCGCGACACTCAAAAGTAAACAACGCAGATGACGCGGATCAGGCTCGAACTCTCGAGCCTCATCCGCGTCATCTGCGTTGTGTCCTTTTAATTATGTACCCACCAAGCTCAAATCAAATTATGGACGATTCTGGAAGAACCACCAATGCTAGACACATGGGAAGTGCCATCCATTCAAGTTTCAGATGGCTAACGACTGTAATGTCTAAGTGCTTGAAGCATTGCACTTTGAGTGTTAAAATCAAACCCTAAGAGTTAGAATTGGTTTAACACCTTGAAAGTGTCAGTTTTAACACTTTAGTTTTTAGTGTGAACGAGCTTCAAGGGCTCACCATAACAGAATTCGAATGTGGAGCTTACGTTATCAAAAGGGTTAAACGGTAGTCTATGAGATAAAGACATTTTCAGGGAAGATGGGGTGGGATTGGTTTGCACTCTAAAATCAGTTGGGTTATTTATTTATTTATTTATTTATTTATTTATTTATTTATTTATTTATTGGAGTTTAAAACATCAGTTGGGTTAAAAATCAATCCAGATCAACTGGGTTGATTGAATATGAACCCAGTTGGGTTCATATTCACTCGTCGTAGTTGATTTGGATTGATTTTTAACCCAACTGATTTTAGAGTGAGGTTTGTGTGAGTCAGGGTTACGTCGAGGCCATACGAAGTGGGAACGGGTACGGAATAATTTTCTGCTGCCCCTGGCAGTATAAAAACATTCAATTCCCCGTACTTCATTTCAACTCGTGCTGGGATAAGATAGCATATTCCCCATAAGTGAAGGTCCGGGGTCTTCGCGGGGAAAACAACCAATTTCTCATGTCGATTGGAGCATCCTGGGTACTGTTTGAAGGAATAAGAACCCAGGAAGCGGAGGAATAATCATTGCAAAATTACCCAAGAAATGCCCCCTCCCCCCCCCCCCCCTCACGCCCACCCCCGTTTCTACACCGTTAGTGTGAGCGTAGAACGTGGAAATAAATAAATAAATAAATAAATAAATAAATAAATAAATAAATACCGCACATCTGTTGAACGTGGAACTGTCACCGAATATGTTACTCCACCAAGGTCTGCCCGGGTCCGTCCTTCTGTCCGGCAACAAGCCCGTACCTAATTCAGTCTGTACGATGAGATCTTGCGCATTGCAAATTACCAAGGAGCACAATACAACTATCTGCAAGAGAAATAAAGGAAACAAATTTTCGAGACTTCTTACTGAAAGCAAAATTTTACCGACAGCGGACACATTTACTTCTTTGTGTTCGAGCTAGGTATTACCCTTAACTCATTTCATGCTGCTGGTGATATTCCTGCCAAGGAAGGATTTTTCTTGTCACTGAAATAAATATCATTTGGATATTTTAAACCAGATTTTTCCCTTGTGAACTTAATGTAATTTTTCACCAAAGATTTCTAAAGTTAAATTAGATTAATTTTTTATCAAATCTAGACATGGCTGCTGTGATGCAGCCATGCCTAGCTTTGATGAAAAATATCTTGAAAATGCCCAGCGGGTTAAGAGTTAACCCCTATCCAACGTAACGGACAAGTCCAGTCAGAGATCTCAAATAATAGCTATTCAAATTTTATTAATATTCTTTTTATATTTTATATTTTTTTCGAAATTTTACTCTAAAATATAGCTTATGACCGCTCATTGGAACGAGCTCATCCCAAATGAGGGATCATAAACTTGTTTTGCAGAGAAAAAGAAATAATAGAACAATAACATGAGTTTGGACGGCGTTACGGTTTACCAACGGTCCGGGAGGAATGAATAACAGTGGGAGGATTTATTAATTTATTAATAATAATAAGCTGGGGGGGGGGGGGGGGGGCTGTTATTCAGTCATTGAACCGGAACGCCCGACAAAATCACGTTATTATTATTATTACCATGACCGGAAGCGGGCGGTGGATCGTTAATGAATTTTATTCTCATTAACGGCCCGTCGCCCGCTTCCGTTTGAAAAACGCCATAAATTACTGAGTTGCACCGCCACGCTAAACTCCGTTAATTTTCTAGGGAACGTACGCTAAAATGGTAATAATAATATTTAACCCTTTGAATCGTAGCGGCCGATTTTCCGGCCAGGAGCATCATACGCCATAACGTCATTAAATAGGATGGTTGTTCAGTAAATGTGTGGGGTAGACCAATCAATATTTTCAACGTGCAGCCCCGAGGCTGCTCGTTGAAAATATAGATTGGACTACCCCAAATAATGAATATGGACTCTTTTAATTGCTGCCATTGAACTGGCATGGAAGATACCACTAGAGTTCAAAGGGTTAAATAACGGTTTTTGTGAGTAGTGCTGGTCATATATGTATCGATTGAAAGCCAACAAACTATCAAGCACTAGGGCCTCCGGTCAAATTCTGTAAGGAATTCGACGCTGTCATTGACTGTTTGTTTATCCACTTTTCGTGGAGATTGCGCGCAGGTTACCATTGATGAAAAGCGATGTCCTTTTACTCACAAAGATATGCAGATATTCTTTTAGGCTCCGTTATAGATATTCCAATTAAAGAGTATTCATTTCAGGACATCACGATATTAACCCTTTACCCAACGCAGACGATACCAAAATTTATTATTTTAAATATCATTTTTTTTAATTTTTCAAAAACTTTCAACAAGCTCGTTCCAAACTTACAACGAGCTCGTTCCAAAGAGGGGTCACATGATATGGTTTTGTTGAAATTTTTTTAACAATAATATTTTTTCAACTGCTGAATTTGGATATTACGCGGGCGCATGCCGTCGATTCGTTGGGTAAAGGGTTAACACAATTAGTAAAACGAAAGGTCATTCGATCAAATCAAGTCTCGATTGAGAACATTTCTTACATTCATCTAAAGAAAATGAATGTTTAGGTTATTTTTAGATTCAATCGGCTGGAATATTTCAGCTAGTTGGAAAAGCGAAATATTTCAAACGTGTGAATCTAAACAAAGGCGGTGGACTATTATATTATAAGTATAGGCTGGTTCCAGGCCATAACTGCGTCGAATTCTTCACTGAATTTGACTGGTGGTTTGAGAATTTGCAACACTATAGTCAAATGGATCAATCTATTCCGTATTTATAAAGTAGTTTATCATCGCTCTCCCGCCGCTCAACATTGAAAACAAATCGGCCCCCATTTTTACGTAATAGTTAGTTCTGTGTCTTTGAGCAAGTTTTCCAATCACAACATGAGGGTTGGAATTACTGTTTATGTCCAGCGGCTTAGAATGACAAAACATGTGTTATGTTTGTCGATAATTTGCCTTTGGCTTTCATATAAGCGTATCCGAGATCGAGAGTAGTTTACAATTAGGGTTTAATCACAGAAATGGGAATTTCTTGGCCCCATGTTCGCAAAGGCAGTCTCGATATTCGGGAAATTCATAGACCGAAACTGGGAATCAAAGGTTGCATAACAGTTTTTGAGATTACGGCGAATATCAACTTCTTCCGGGACCAACTTCGCTCTTGGAAGTTGGAGATAGGGTTTAACCCTTTCCTTAACCTGAAAAGCAGACGACACTTGCAAAAATAATTCTTGAATAACTAATTTTTTTCATTTTTTGTCTCAAAAACATAGGTTATGACCCTGCGTTGGAACGAGCTCGACGAGCTCGTTCCAACGAGGGGTCATAACCTGTGTTTTTGAGACAAAAATGAAAAAAATAATGAAAATTAAGTGGTGATTTTTGAGAATAGCGCTGGCCGGTTTTGACCGTTACGATAGGTGAAGGGTTAATCTCGGGAAAGAGAATTTCTAAGTTCCGGGTTCCGAAAGTCAGACCCGATACCCGCTATATTCAGACGAGATTCGGGAATCAGCAGTTGCGTAATGCAACTTTTGATTCCCAGTTCTTGTCTGTGGGTTTCCCTGGTAGCGGAACTGACTTTCGAAACCATAACGCAACAATTTCGCGGGTATCGTGACAGGCTTCCAGAACCGCGAACATGGAAAATCACCGTTCCCTGAATTTTCTTTTTTCAATGGGATTTAACAACACTTTCAACAGCCAGGTTTCGACATTTATTCACGCCGGTGTCGGACAGTTTTACGGGTGGGGGAAGCCTGACTATGTGTAGAGAACAACCGAGCAGCGGCGAGCAACTGTCAGACTCCCCAATGTTCTAACTCCACACATGCAGGGTGAGTATTGGTTGAAGACAAGTGCACCATCGACGTGCAGTGCGCCTTAGTATACAGCGCCACCCCAATTACGGCAATCGAGTTTAGTGCCTTGCCCAAGGACACAATGCAGTTGTCCCTGGTGGGAATCATATCGTGGACTTTTCGGTTTGAAGTCCAATGTCGTAACCAATGGCCACAGTGTTCCCTGATTCCGGGATTAAACCCAACCTTCAATCCCAAAGAAAGATATTCAACATACACACAATTTTATTCTTAGTAAATCACAGCAGTGTACCAACCACTTTTGTAATACAACCACTTTTGTAATAAACTTTATTACAAAAGTGGTTATTGCGTACCAACCACTTTTGTAATAAAACCACTTTTGTAATAAACTAACCATTAGTGTAATAAACTCATTTCGGTGATAAATCACGGACGTCCATATAAACTTATTTCGGTGATAAATCACGGTTGTCCATTTTATAGTCGGACATTGTGGATGGGGTGAGGTACTAGTTTACCTAAACATGTGTTGCGCCCACTTTTGATATATTTTCCACTTTTGATGTAGCTCTCCACTTTAGTGTAAAAATCGCCCACTTTTGATGTAGCTAGGCACTTTTGATATAAAATCGACCACTTTTGATGTAAAAGAAACGGCCACTTTTGATAAAACGACACTTTTGATAAAATGCCCACTTTTGATAAAATCTATCCTCTCTTCATATATTTGAGTAATCTTGTTTGTTTGTTTCTTTGTTTGTTGGTTTGTCCTCCATAGACTCGAAAACGATAGGCTGATCGGGTCGAAATTCGGCCTGGGTGTGCAGATTGCGCCCGGAAAGGATTGGGGCATCCGGGCATGGCTTGGGGGCCCGACTTCGCGTATGCGCAGTGACGATATTGGAAACTATAGGCCGATTAGTACGAAACCTGTGTCAGGGACACCTGAGGCCCCGTAAGGCCTGGGCTGACGTGGGGTTATTTAGTCCCGCTGATGAAGTTGCGGGAAAATTAGACCAACGTGGAGGGTCGGAATCCAAGTGTCGCGAACTCGGCGCAGGGAGCTGAGTTAGACCGACGCCGTGATTCCTTCTCTAGCAAATTGGCCTGAAATAGGTTCGATTTCCGTTAGGTGTGATTCCTAATCACTTCAGGCTGTATAATGGAAAGAATGATTTAAAGTAACAACGATTCTTTTATTTACACATAAAAATAAATCCGTTTCAATATTTCAACAACCAACAATTCGATTCTTTTCACAGAAAATGGGTTTCTAGGGTTAAACAATTCTCAACAATCATATAGTCATTCTATAGCCCTGTACTGGCACTATAGGCTACACACTGGAAATGTTACTACCGTGAGCTCGCCATAAGAGCTTCACAAATCTGAAATGTTATTACTGTGAGCTCGCCATAAGAGCTTCACCCGCTTAGGCTCAAATGTCAACGTCTGCGCGTAACTGTACCTCTGGCTGTCGGAGGGTTCCGACCAGCAATGTTCGTCATCTATAAAGCCACCATACTTCTGATTTGGGTCAGATATTGTCTACTCATACCTTATGTGCCTTTTGAAAGTCCTCCGTGAAAGTCCTATTGAAATATTCACTGTTCTTGGTTGAATTCACGATTCACAAATGCCCCCTTTTTGTGCTAGGGCGAAATTGTCACTCACACCGATCTCCAGTCGGTATTACGATGTTCCGACAGCAAAATAAACTACTCAGAACGCAATCAGTCTGACGCTTCAAAGGGTTAATACGCACAATACAATTAACCTACACTTCTGACTATTGCAGGCTGATACCTGCTACTCGACAATCTAAACTTTAACGATCAACCTGGGTGTTCCTTCTCACGAATTCGGCTCTATAGCCGCCTATCAACCTTAAGCTAAATCAATCGAGGAATGCCCTGTCTGGCGATTCCAGCCGTTTCAGGGTCCTGTGATCGAAGGTACCCCTATGCCAGGAAACAGAGTCCGCCTGTCCTGGAATTCACCAACATGTGTGTGACCCCAAGTGTGTGTCTAATGCTCTGCTCTTCAAGGTATATATACTTTTTACCCTAAACTGTCAGGTGGACGGACGCTCATTTGTCCATCTGTCAAAACGGTGGGAAATGACGTGTATCGAGACAGAATCAATACAAGTCATCTCGCGCGTGACTTAACGGTGATTTCACTTGTCGAGAAAACCGATTCGTTCCTGCCACGCATTGCTATTACTAATGATGACACGACATTTCTATCTTTTAGAATCTCGTTTCTCAATTGGCCGTGACGATATCCTGCCACCAACCGATTACGTCTCGTAAGACTCGCGACTACTGTATAAATTAAATGAGATTAGACCTTATCTCACATACCGTTTCTCCCCTGGGTCCCAGCGCTGAAGCTGGATATACACCACGTGTGTTTTTTCCATGTCCAGGTCCACAGAGAAGTAAAATTCACGTAGGGTTTTCGCCTTGTTGCGGAATATCTTTTGAACTTACACTATCTTTATATATGTGGCCCCTTGCCCCTATATTTAGGCTGGCTTTGCCCTGACAACTCCCTTGCCGAGAGAAACACCCTGTGTATGTCTTAAAACACAAGGGGCAAAGCCACGCACGCTCGCCTCTCACACCTTTTTACAATCTACCATCATGTTCAAGACTACAAAACTGTACCGTAGTGGTCGTGGGGGTCATGACCAGGCTCATGCGTCGGCCATGTCGATTCCCACGACACACACGCTACCACATGCTCCCGTCTTGCGGGTTTACATATGGAGAGTAGCCTTATCCTTAGATTTGCAGCACTCTCTCTCTCTCTCTCTCTCTCTCTAATACTATATATTTACACCTAAACATACACATTTTTATACACATTCGCCCATTTTACAAACAGTTCAGTTGGCTCTCACTCCGACGAGTAACACCGTCCACGCCTTTGCGTCAGATGGGTTAATTCCAACGGAGTGTAACTTCGCCTCCCATTCCCCTATGTCTTGTGAATGGGCAAACGACCCCTGCATTATGTTGAGCCTCACCCTCGCAAAGCTCAACCAGGGGATTAAAATTGTGCCTCACACATTCAAGACACAGATTTCCCGACCGCGCCTTTGCGACAGACGGGGTTAGTGTGCCTCACACTCACAACAAACTCTCGTCAATAAAAGCAAACACAGTTCCCCGGGCCTTAACACTGGGATTGTGCATTCCACACTTTCAAAACTCGACACACAGGCTCCCCGTCCACGCCCGACAGACGGGGCAGTGTATCTCACATTCGCACTCACAACCAACTCTAGTCAGCAGTCAGAAAAATAATAATACTAAAATAAGAAAATTCCTTCCGGGCCCTAACACCGGGTTTACGAAACTCATCACCTCACCCACAAAAATATTTGCGACTGGAGCCCCTGTCCCAGACACCAGGCCCACAGCCGCCCAACTATTGCTTCTTTATAACCACTGACCATTTGTAGGGGCCCGGTTCCCAGTATCCCCTTGGGTAACCCTTGACACACCCCTACTTCTCGCCCCGTTATTTCTACGGGTATTCCACCAGGGTCCCCATACCCTGTCATTGTCGCATTGCCAAGAGCTTCCTTGGTGCTATATCCCCCAGGCTCACTCGTCCCGGCGATTACCTTCGTTCGAACGACACCGGCCGTCCTTGGCCCTTGTGCAGTCGACCCCCCGGTCCATTGCGACGACTTCTTGCGCACCTTGGGCGATGTGCGCCCCCGGCACTCACTGCGTGGTTTCCGCCACCCAGGATGCTTCTCCTTTGATTTGTGGACCCTTTCCTCGGCCCCCTGGGCGCCCACCTTAGCAGTCCCACTTTAACACCCTCAACTTGTGTTGACCCGTGTCCTCTCATTTTCGGGGAAGTTTGCCCAGCCATTTGCGTGGGTCTGGCCTCCC
The DNA here is from genome assembly GCA_031216915.1 of Pictodentalium vernedei. NCBI lineage: Eukaryota > Metazoa > Mollusca > Scaphopoda > Dentaliida > Dentaliidae > Pictodentalium > Pictodentalium vernedei. The sequence goes on from CM062291.1 coordinate 242,605,327, forward strand.
CTCTCTCTACGGGTGACACCGACCTCTTGGGGCGCTCAACTCCTCCACATAAATTTTCCCCAATGACCCCATTGGGTTCCCTCGCTGTTTGGCGTTTAGCCCGGACCGCCTGCGGCCCCTTCTCCCTAATTGGACAGGAATCGTCCCTCCTGAAACTTTCCGACATTTCGTCGTGTAGGGGCCATCCCCTGGACCATCGGATTGGTTCCCTCTGGGAACCTTCCCTTCCTTACTCGGTACGTTACCGAGTGCAACCGCCGGGGGTCCTTGCCCACCGACTTGAAATTCCTTTGCCCTCGTTGGGCCCTCACTTAGCCCCCTACCCCTGGACCATAACTCATCAGGGCTTGCCCTCACCCCTGGAATATTACCTATGACCAGGTCATACACGGGTGATTCAATGCACATGGCTTCCACTTCGCCACAATAAAATGGGGTATCCACCGTTATCCTCGCGATGGGGAACCTTCTAACGGTCCCATCTATCAAAATACACAAATGGTCGCGCCCCAACAATTGCTTGTCGTCAACCAGTTGCCTTCTAACCGCTGCAGAGGAGCATCCAGAATCCCGGAGCAGACGGATCTCCCTTTGTCCCACATATCCTGGGTACACTGGCATATTAACCTTCTCCTGCGAAGTTGTGAGCCTCTCACACATGCCACTTATTATCGGGACAACCTTCCCGTCTTCCAGCCTTAATTCTCCCTCTTGTATACATTCCCGGAGGGGACTGTGTTCTGGACCGATAGTTTGACAGAACGCTGCCGTCTGTCTACTGGGCCCTGGATCTACGCGGTCACCTTGCTTCCAACCCCTTGGTGCTGTGTTCCCGGCCCCTGAGTGGGGTGGTCTAATGTTCCCAGTGGTCCTAACCTGCTTCTGCCAGCAGTCCCTGGCAATATGACCCCGCTTGTTGCAGATAAAACAAGTGGTGTCCTTGGGAGTGCTCCCCTTTCGGCTGGTCTGCGACGAAGGCGGATTGGGGTGGTGTTGCCTTACGGGTGCCATTGCAAACCCGTTTGCCCCACCCCTAGCCGATTTGGGTGCGTTTACACTCCCACCGTGGGCCTCGATGTAGCGTACTGCCACAGTTGCCATCTCATCATAGGTGGGCGGACCCCTTTCCTTGATGAACAGGCCCAACTCCTTGGAGCATGTGGTTAAAAACTGCTCCCGGAGAAATAGATCTCGCAGGGCTCCATATGACTCATTCACTTCTGCGAGATCAGTCCAGCGGTCAAAGTACCGCCTAGCTCAGGCAAAATACTGAGGTACTGTTTCTCCCTTCTCCTGCTTAATTTCTCGGAACTTGGTCCGGAATCCTTCTTCAGTGAGCTGGTATCTCCGAAGGATGGCATTCTTGAGCTCACTGTAGTCCTTAAGAAGTGCAGGAGGCATACTAGTATAAGCCTCGAGGGCTTTACCTGACAACAAAGGGCTCAAGCTCATAGCCCATGTGTCTTCTGGCCACATTTGACTGGAGGCAAAACGCTCGAACCTCTCCAAGTACGAGTCCAAGTCATCTGTGTTTTCATTAAAATGAGCGAGATGGGGGCGTGGGGCATGAATTGCTACCCCTGCACTCCCATCCCCTGAGCGCCGACTTTCATTCTCCACATCGGCCATTGCTCTGAGGAGCTCTAATTCTCTCTCGTGCCTCTGTTGTTCGAGCTCTCGTTCTGCCTCCCTTGCCTCCCTTGCTAATTGGGCTTCCCTCTCTCTCGCCTCATTTGCTAATTGAATCTCTCTCTTTCGCCTCTCTTGCGTCTTTCTCACGCTCTCGTTCTAATTGGGCTTCTCTCTCCCTCGCCTCATTTGCTAATTGAATCTCTCTCTCTTTTGCCTCCCTTGCTGCTTGGGCCTCCCTCTCCCTTGCGTCATTACGTAAGGCAATCTCCTTGGCCTCACGTTTCTGCTCATCTTTAACAAACTTCTGAAGTTCGGCCCCCTCAAGGCCCATTTCCTTGCCTAATGAAACCAGTTGGGCGAGGGGTGTAACAACATCCATTTTGATTTTTCTTTCTATCTTCAACACTCGTCAGAAAGAATAAAGAAGGAAAAGAAAGAAAGAAAAAAAAAATATGGCAATTAATCCTAATTTACCTGTGTAATTTAACGTAATTAAACGCCCCCAAATATTCTGAAACCTACCGCAGTTATAGTGGCTATTAAGTATCCTCTTGGGGACTACTGTATTGCGATATTAAACACTTGAACGGCATCAGCTGACCGAACGCGTCAAAACATGAACAGAACCGCCGTTAAAATAAAACAAAATTTCCATATAGCCATTTTTACCTTTTAGAAATATCCTGGTTAGCGCTCGCCAATCAATGTCAGGGACACCTGAGGCCCCGTAAGGCCTTGGCTGACGTGGGGTTATTTAGTCCCGCTGATGAAGTTGCGGGAAAATTAAACCAACGTGGAGGGTCGAAATCCAAGTGTTGCGAACTCGGCGCAGGGAGCTGAGTTAGACCGACGCCGTGATTCCTTCTCTGCCAAATTGGCCTGAAATAGGTTCGATTTCGTTAGGTGTGATTCCTAATCACTTCAGGCTGTATAATGGAAAGAATGATTTAAAGTAACGATTCTTTTATTTACACATAAAAATAAATCCGTTTCAATATTTCAACAACCAACAATTCGATTCTTTTCACAGAAAATGGGTTTCTAGGGTTAAACAATTCTCAACAATCATATAGTCATTCTATAGCCCTGCACTGGCAGTATAGGCTACACAATGGAAATGTTACTACCGTGAGCTCGCCATAAGAGCTTCACAAATCTGAAATGTTATTACTGTGAGCTCGCCACAAGAGCTTCACCCGCTTAGGCTCAAATGTCAACGTCTGCGCGTAACTGTACCTCTGGCTGTCGGAGGGTTCCGACTAGCAATGTTCGTCATCTATAAAGCCACCATACTTCTGATTTGGGTCAGATATTGTCTACTCATACCTTATGTGCCTTTTGAAAGTCCTCCGTGAAAGTCCTATTGAAATATTCACTGTTCCTGGTTGAATTCACGATTCACAAATGCCCCATTTTTGTGCTAGGGCGAAATTGTCACTCACACCGATCTCCAGTCGGTATTACGATGCTTCGACAGCAAAACAAACTACTCAGAACGCAATCAGTCTGACGCTTCAAAGGGTTAATACGCACAATACAATTAACCTACACTTCTGACCATTGCAGGCTGATACCTGCTACTCGACAATCTAAACTTTAACGTTCCACCTGGGTGTTCCTTCTCACGAATTCGGCTCTATAGCCGCCTATCAACCTTACGCTAAATCAATCGTGGAATGCCCTGTCAGGCGATTCCAGCCGTTTCAGGGTCCTGTGATCGAAGGTACCCCTATGCCAGGAAACATAGTCCGCCTGTCCTGGACTTCACCAACGTGTGTGTGACCCCAAGTGTGTGTCTAATGCTCTGCTCTTCAAGGTATATATACTTTTTACCCTAAACTGTCAGGTGGACGGACGCTCATTTGTCCATCTGTCAAAACGGTGGGAAATGACGTGTATCGAGACAGAATCAATACAAGTCATCTCGCGCGTGACTTAACGGTGATTTCACTTGTCGAGAAAACCGATTCGTTCCTGCCACGCATTGCTATTACTAATGATGACACGACATTTCTATCTTTTAGAATCTCGTTTCTCAATTGGCCGTGACGATATCCTGCCACCAACCGATTACGTCTCGTAAGACTCGCGACTACTGTATAAATTAAATGAGAATAGACCTTATCTCACATACCGTTTCTCCCCTGGGTCCCTGCGCTGAAGCTGGATATACATCACGTGTGTTTTTTCCATGTCCAGGTTCACAGAGAAGTGAAATTCACGTAGGGTTTTCGCCTTGTTGTGGAATATCTTTTGAACTTACACTATCTTTATATATGTGGCCCCTTGCCCCTATATTTAGGCTGGCTTTGCCCTGACAACCCGGGATATAATTATATGATCCATAGTGTAGGGGTTTGCAGGTATGGGATGGGGCCCGACTCCAAGCATGCGCAGTGGCGCATTCGGAAAGTACTGTTTCGATCGGGACGAAATTTGGAATTTGTATGTTTGGTCCCTCGGGTGGTCATTTTTCAGTCGGGTTTGGGCGGGGACCGTCTTGGCGCATGCGCAGAAACTACATGGGAAACTTCTAGGCCGATCGGGAAGAAACCTGGGATTTTGTATGTATGGTACATCGAATAGTAATTTGCCACCGTCGGCTATAGCCTGGGAGCCAATCTTTGCGCACGCACCAAGATAAAAAAAACCCGGACAAAGTCGAGCACCCCCATCTAGTCAATATATATATATTTCAGCAATCTTGTCCCTTTGTCTGTCTGTTTGTTCTCCGCAGACTCGCAGATGGCTGGAACGATCGGGACAAAATTTTGTCATGGTTGTGTAGATTGGGCCCGAAAAGGACATAGGCTATTTGAACATGGAGTGTGTGTTGGGGGGGGGGGGGGGGGGCGTCTTCCCGAATGAGCAGTAACGATCTCGGAAACTACTGGGAACGAAACTTGGGATATGGGTGGGATCCAATCTTAGTACCAATAACCCGGACGAAGTCGGGCACTCCATTTAAGATATATATATTTGAGTAATCTTGTCTGTTTGTTCTCTATAGACTCGAAAACGACTGGACCAATAGAGACGAAACTTGGCACGGGTGTGTAGGTTAAGCCCGGGAAAGGCAAAGGCTATACGGAGATTGTGATGGCGTCAGTTTTCGCGCATGCGCAGTACAAATCTCGGAAACTACTCGGCCAATCGAGACGAAACTTGAGATTTTTATGTAGGGTCCATCGGGTATTCATTTTCCAACGTCGGGTATGAGGTAGGGTCCGTTTTCGCGCATGTGCAGTGACGAGTTCGAAAACTACTGTGCTGATCGGGACGAAACTTGGGATTTTTTTTGTAGGGTCCATCGGGTAGTCATTCTTCACCGTCGACTATTGGGCGGGGCCCCGTCTTCTCGCATGCTACGTGGCGATTTCGGAAAGTACTGGGCCGATCGGGACGATACTTGGGATTTGTATGTACATTCCATTGGATAGTAATTTTCCACCATCGGATAGGGGGTGGGAGTCAATCTTTGCGCATGCTCAGAGACAATAGCTCAGACAAAGTCGAACACCGCCATCTAGTATTCATATATATATTTGAGTAATCTTGTCTGTGTTTGTCTGTTCTCTATAGACTGGAAAACGGCTATGCCAATCGGGACGAAACTTGGTATGGGTGTGGCGTTTGAGTTCCGAAGGGACATGGCTATACGAGCATGGGGTGTGGCACCGTCTTTGCGCATGCGTAGTGGCCATCTTGGAGACTACTCGGCCGACCGGGACGGAACTTGGGTTGTTATGTATAGTCTATCGGGTAGTTATCGGTCATCATCAGGTATTGGTTTTCGCCCATCTTTGCGCATGTGCGGTAATAATTTCGGAAGCTACTGGGCCGATGGACTCCAAACCAGGGATCTGTATGTAAGTTCCATCCAGTAGTCTTCTGGGCAACTCAAATTGCTCGTGCTCAGCTTAGCGGCCTATTTAACTCATTACCGGACGAATCCGGCCCTCCAGCTAGTCTGTGTATATACTACAGTAATCTTGTTTGTCTGCATGTATGTATGTCTGTCTGTCTGTCTGTGTTTATCAGCCCAGTAGTTTTGGAGAGCGTTACTACGCATGCGCGAAAACGGACCATTACCTACCCCATGTCTGAAAAGTTCAAAATCTTCAAAAACTACACACCCATGCCAAATTACTTCCCAATCGCACCATCCGTTTTCGAGTCTATAGAGAAGCGACAAACAAACAAGATTACTCAAATATATATTTAGACTAGATTGGAGGGTGGGGGGGACGTCGTCCGGGCTGGTTGTTTCCGAGATCATCACTGCGCATGAGCAAAGACTGACTCCCACCCCAGAGCCGATAGTGGCAAATCATCACCTGACGGACCGTAATACAAATCCCAGGTTTCTCCCTGGGGCATGCGCGGAGGCGGCCCCATCACACATCCGACGGTGGCAAATCATTACCCAATGGATCTTACATACAAATCTAAAGTTTCGTCCCGATCGGACTAGTAGTTTCCGAGATCGTTACTTCGCATACGCGAAGATGGGCCCAGTTCCAATAAAGGAAAACCTTCCCGGGACCAAACTATCACGCAATTCCAAGTTTCGTCCCTCTCGGCCCAGCCGTGTTTTAGTCTATAGAGAACAGACACACACACAGACAAACGGACTTGAATATATAATAGACTAGATGGGGTGCCCGACTTTGTCCGAGCAGTAGTTTCCAAGATCGTAACTGCGTATGCGTAAAGATTCTCTCCACCCTGAAGCGATCGGCCCAGTACTTTCCGAGATCGTTACAGTGCATGCGCGAAGAAGAACCCCCACCCCAATTCACCCCACGTCCGAATTACCAAAAACTTTCGTTGGCCCAAACAACACACCCATGCCAAATTTCGTCCGGATCGGCCCAATCGGTTTCGATTCTTTAGAGAACAGACAAACAAACTGACAACATTACTCAAATGAAAAGAGAAACGATAGATTTTATCAAAAGTAAGCATTGTGTACAACCACTTTTGTGATAAACTTCATTACAATCGTGATTATCGCGTACCGACCACTTTTGTAATAAAACCACTATTGTAGTAAACTAACCATTAATGTAATAAACTCATTTCTGTGATAAATCGCGGACGTCCATTTTATAGTTGGACATTGGGGTGGGGTGAGATCTAGTTTGTGTATCGTTCAATAGAATAACGTTTCTATTCACCTGTTGCATCGTCGTAGTGACTGAAGAAAGTACCCAACCACTTTTGCAATAAACTTTATTACAAAAAGTGGTTAACGCGTACCAACCGCTTTTGTAATAAAACCACTTTTGTAATAAACTAACCATTATTGTAATAAAGTTAATAAACTCATTTCGGTGATAAATCACGGACGTCCATTTTATAGTTGGACATTGGGGTGGGGTGAGGGACTAGTTTACTTAAACATGTTTGTGTGTCGTTCGATGGAATAACGTGTCCATTCACCAGTTAAAACATGGTAGTGACTGAAGAAAGTACGCAACCACTTTTGAAATAAAGTTTATTACAAAAGTGGTTATCGCGTACCAACCACTTTTGTAATAAAACCATTTTAGTAATAAACTAACCATTATTGTAATAAACTCATTTCGGTGATAAATCACGGACGTCCATTTTATAGTCGGACATTGGGGTGGGGTGAGGGACTAGTTTACCTAAACATGTTTGTGTGTCGTTCAATGGAATAACGTGTCCATTAACCTGTTGAAACTTGGAAGTGACTGAAGAAAGTAAGCAACCACTTTTGCAATAAACTTTATTGTATAATAGGTTAGGTTTGTCATTCAACGTAACCGATAATGTAATACATTTACTGCATACTTGGTTAGGATTGTCATCCAAAGCAACCGATAATGTAATAAGTGTACTGCATAATAAGTTAGTTTTATCAACCAAAGCAACCGATAATGCAATAAACTGTATTGTATAATAGGTTAGGTTTGTCATTCAACGTAATCGATGATGTAATAAATTTATTTCATAAGGTTCCGCTCCACAGTTTTCCAGGCATTTCCAAATGTGACATGCCATACACTCTCTTCAAATGCAAATATCCTGTAACTTAGTTATCAAACCCATTACATGTATTACATTTCCCAAATCCACAAAAAACATATAACACTATCTGACTAAGTAGAAATAAACAATCTGAATGTGGGTGGAATTATTTATTGTCAAAGGCAAGACTTCAACCTGAAAAATTGCCTGAAAAAATACCGAAACCAGTCATTTTCAGCCACCTAGCAGCCTCAAAAGCAGAATTTTCCCACCAACCCCGCCTACCCACCCCTGGAGCAGAGCATCCCTTGTTTCTAAAATGCAAAAAAATTTTTTATATGTTTCCGTCTCATTTTTTAGTTACCTGTCTGGTAACAAACCCGTGTAAAAATTACATTTAAAAAAATAGCCAATTTTTCGAAGCCACTGTTTCCCATAATTCATCTGGGAATTTACCCCTATGTATCAGACTCCAACTTTGGGACCAAAACGTCAAATTCTCTTGTCCAACAAAAAGCCTAATGTAATCATATATCTGATACTAAAAATATTTCTCTATTTTACATGGCCTTAGTTTCAACATACGCCCTTTGTTTAGAATTTCACCCATGTGCAATAGTGCGAAACTGTGGAGCGGAACCTTAAAGAGAAAACAAGAGTGATCTCCCCCTGGATTTCACTCAGGCAAAATAATCTGGAGTCTATCCTGAGTTGAATGAAAAAAAACCACAAGTCTCTATTTTCAACCAGTAAAAAGATACAGCATGGCCTTCCTGATTGCCGAATAGCTTTTTCAGCCAGTTTTTACCCGATTTTCACAACCACACCACACCACCACCCCCACCCCCCGATTTCACTGAGCCACTTCAGATAGTATTTTTGTTATTACCACCAGCCACATTGACTACCCAGGTCCTGCCAATAGCACTGTTAAATATAATCAAAATGTAAAACAATAAGAATTAATAACCATAGCTTTGGGGGGGGGGGGGGGGGTTGCTCTCTAGATATGAAAGCGTGAACAGCTTGACGGACGGATGACACACAGACATGACACCAATGACCAAAATGAAAAAGTAGACACCATGACTGCAAATCTCTGGTCAACAGTAACAACCAGGCTCTCCATAACTGCATAAATTTGTCATAAATACGAGGCTCGGTGTTTAGGAAAGGCAGTGCTCTACCTTAATGTTTTTGAAATCTTGACGAAAATTCAAAACAAGTGCGAAATTAGGCTACATCAACAAATTTCTCAAAATTCCACTTATTTCCTTCCAGTTGTGCTGAGATATCACTTGATGAATGTCAACTACTACTGACAATAGCACACAAACCAGAAATAATGAAAAGTTTTTTGAAAACTGGTGTATTTATAACTCAAACACAAATAAGGAACTTCCTGGTTCAAGAATTGACACCGTCGGCAGAATGCTCTTTAAGGTTCCGCTCCACAGTTTTCCAGGCATTTCCAAATGTGACATGCCATACACTCTCTTCAAATGCAAATATCCTGTAACTTAGTTATCAAACCCATTACATGTATTACATTTCCCAAATCCACAAAAAACATATAACACTATCTGACTAAGTAGAAATAAACAATCTGAATGTGGGTGGAATTATTTATTGTCAAAGGCAAGACTTCAACCTGAAAAATTGCCTGAAAAAATACCGAAACCAGTCATTTTCAGCCACCTAGCAGCCTCAAAAGCAGAATTTTCCCACCAACCCCGCCTACCCACCCCTGGAGCAGAGCATCCCTTGTTTCTAAAATGCAAAAAAATTTTTATATGTTTCCGTCTCATTTTTTAGTTACCTGTCTGGTAACAAACCCGTGTAAAAATTACATTTAAAAAAATAGCCAATTTTTCGAAGCCACTGTTTCCCATAATTCATCTGGGAGTTTACCCCTATGTATCAGACTCCAACTTTGGGACCAAAACTTCAAATTCTCTTGTCCAACAAAAAGCCTAATGTAATCATATATCTGATACTGAAAATATTTCTCTATTTTACATGGCCTTAGTTTCAACATACGCCCTTTGTTTAGAATTTCACCCATGTGCAATAGTGCGAAACTGTGGAGCGGAACCTAATAGGTTAGGTTTGCCATCCAACGCAAACCATAATGTAATGAATTTACAGCATAATAGGTTGGGTTTGCCATCTAACGCAACCGATAATGTAACAAATTTATTGCATAATAGGTTAGGTTTGCCATCTTACGCAACCGATAATGTAACAAATTTATTGCATAATAGGTTAGGTTTGCAATCCTACGCAACCGATAATGTAATAAATTTACTGCATAATAGGTTGGGTTTGCCATCCAACGCAACCGATAATGAAATAAATTTATTGCATAATATGTTAGGTTTGCCATCCAACGTAACCGATAATGCAATAAATGTATTGCATAATAGGTTGTATTACATTACTGGTTGTAACAATGCTTATCGAGTGGATTATGTGGGTAGTTTTCCATGCAAGACAACCGCTGATGTATTAAGTTTGTTGCATTATAGGTTATTTTTGCCATTCAACGCAACCAATAATATAGTAAATTTATTGCATAATAGGTTAGGTTTGCCATCCAGCGCAACCGACAATGCAATACATGTATTGCATAATAGGTTGTATTACATTACCGGTTGTAACAATGCTTATCGAGTGGATTATGTGGGTAATTGAGAAGCGCGCAGCTCACGATACATGGTAAAATAGACTGCTGTATTGTTGGGTCAGAAGGGGTATCATGTCTACCACAGCATATGTCTGGCGGTGTAATTCCTATTACGAAAGAAATAAATAAAAAGGAAAAACAAGTTACACAGGTTATCAAAATCTGTTTAATAGATCACTAGAAAAAGACAGGACGTTCATATCAGTTGGACAAAACTTCAGTGTACAGCTGACTGGCTTGCTCGACTAAACATTCCATGTCAGCAGGATTGGCACATAAAGAGCTTTGTGTTTCCAAATGCGATAATGAAAGCGTTTACAATATTAATCTAAAATGGAATAAACATCTTTTTTTATATCTGGTCACTGGTTTTGATACGCTGATCCACTTTGCATTCGGGGGGTCAATGTCCCATATAAAGCAAGATTTTCAATTGGTTGGTAGCACATGGAGGGGTCGCGTCAGACTGATCATGAGTGGTCACTGTTACTAATCTGCATTAAGCATAGGTTATTTCTTTTCAAGAACGATGAAAGTTCAGACACGATTATTGCTACTGATAAGTTAACCGTTGCTCAGTCCGTCCATGCGGCACAAGATCAGGGACATGTGTAACTGGTTTCTTGTTATGTGGAAGGACTAGATCAGAGTAAATAAATTTCTTTTGACTACTATACATTTGCCAACTGTTATATTGCTAACTGAAACACTCATCCTTCCGGTATGGCTATATACCAATCGGCCCGTAGTCAATTGTTATATTGCCAAATTAGGTTCATGAAAGTTCAGACTCAGATGTTTGATAAGATTACGTGTGCGACTGCACGTAATTTATTACTCCGTTTCAGAGCGAGCAATCGGGCCAGTGATGAATCCTTTTCATGGATGCAAAGGGATCAAAGTTGAATCCAGTTTATCACCAGCGTCCAAGTTGCGCCATTCTTTTGTGTACCAAAAAGCAAAGGGGCTTGTTTTACTTGTTGTCTTGTGGCACGCGGAGAGACAAGACCAGAGGGATAACGTGCAGTTGAGTTTAAAGGCGCCCTCTTGCAATTCAGATGGATCTCGGAAGTGACGTCATGTCACGTGACTGCGAGCGTCCATGTTGTCTTGACATGTAACCAATGTGCGTGGTTATGCTGTGAGGTCATTGCCATAGCGATACGAGGTTCAAATGCGTGTGTGCAGCTTGGGTGTATATGGGGACACGTGTTTTGGTCGTCCATTTTGTGTATAGGGGCGCCATCTTGGTTTCTCAAGTGTCACGTGATTGCCTGGTGACGAAACCTTACTTCTTGGCATAAGATCGGGGGTATGTTTTGGGGGTATGTTTGATTCGAGCGTAGTATGTTCCGGAAGTATTGAATTACACAAATGAACCCGACTTTCGCGTATTTTGTGTTGATGTTGTAGAGCTGGGACGTGGAAATGTTCCGGATCCAATGTTTGTACGGAGTGTTTTGGGAAAACATGGAATTACTCCAAAACATCCGATATTAGATATAGAATTACCCAAAAACAGCTTGACAATGTCTAAAAAACTATCCATGGATGGAAATTTTTCTGAAAATATCGCATCTTCCAGACACGATGAACGGTGGCGGCAGGGGCAAAGGGGACCAGGAGCTCTGGGGAGATGTGGCAGGGAGCCAGCGGCTCTTGGGGTAGGGGCGGCAAGGAGCAGAGGCGGTCGGGTAGCAGAAATCGGAAGCCTAGGAGCGCTAGAAGCGGCGGAGGCTCCTCTCCTTCCATTTTCCCTCTCTGTTTATTGTTTAAAAAAATAACAAGAGTTATCACCATTGAAAGCAGAAAGTGCCTGTATGTAAAATGATTTTCCCTTAGAATCCATTTTAATGAGTCCTAGTTAGTGACTCGGTGGATCCAAAAAATATCGAAATGAGGCTATGATACGTATGATTTTGCACGCATTGAATTCATTTTCATAATCTTCATTTTGAGACATATGATTTTGCGCGCAATGTGCTCATTTTCACAGCATGCATTGTTCCATACGACGAAAAAGGGTATTCAGTGGGTCTAGTTACTTATTTATTTATTGGTGTTTTACTACACTTTAACAGCCAAGGTCATATCGCGTTGGTGACAGGTTTATTGGTGGAGGAAGCCGGAGTACCCGGAGAGAACCACCGAGCAGCGACGAGACCCTATAACCTCTTCAACGTCACATAATCCAAGACTGAACTACGCACTGTGCATCAGTACTACGCACTGCACAACACAGTCAGGATAATTAGGGTTAAGACGCTTGCACACCAGTCCATCTCAGCACACCGTCAGCTTCTCCTACCCGCTCCACATGCGAGAAGTCGAGGTAAAGTACCCTGCCCAAGTGCACGAAGTGTTAATCCAAATCAATCACTGAATGGTCGCCCCAACAACAGACTAACCGGGTTCAACGGAGCTTAACTTCAGTGATGTTGGTGGATGATGCACGTCCACCTGTATTGTGATAATTTACTAACACCAGTCAATAGTGTGTAAAAGAATTTCTAATTTTCTCGCCACATTTGTGGTTAACAGTGTGCGGAAGAATTCAACTCGACCTATAAAAGGTACAACAAGATCGACAGGAACTGCGGGGTTTAAGAAAAACTGCGCCCGAAGGAAGAAAAACTACGCCCGTAGGAGGAATTCGGGCAGTGGTTTTATTACAAAAGTGGTTGGTACGCGGTAACCACTTTTGTAATAAAGTTTATTGCAAAAGTTGTTGCGTACTTTCTCCAGACACTGCCACGTTTCAGCTGGTGAATGAACACTTTATTCCACTGAACGACACACAAACATGTTTAGGTAAACTAGCTCTCAACCCACCCCAATGTCCAACTATAAAATGAACGTCCGTGATTCATCACAAAAATAGGTGTGTTACAATAATGGTTAGTTTAGTACAAAAGTGGTTGGTACGCGATAACCACTTTTGTAATAAAGTTTATTGCAAAAGTGGTTACTTACTTTCTTTAGTCACTTCCAAGTTTCAACAGGTGAATGGAATGGACACTTTATTCCATTGAACGACACACAAACATGTTTAGGTAAATTTGTCCCTAACTCCACCCTAATGTCCAACTATAAAATGGACGTCCGTGATTTATCACCAAAATGAGTTTATTACAATAATGGTTAGTTTATTACAACAGTTGTTTTATTACAAAAGTGGTTGGTACGCGATAACCACTTTTGTAATAAAGTTTATTGTAAAAGTTCTTGCGTACTTTCTTCAGTCACTACCAAGTTTCAATAGGTGAATTGACACGTTATTCCATTGAACGACGCACAAACATGTTTAGGTAAACTAGTCCCTCATCCCACCCCAGTGTCCGACTATAAAATGGACGCCCGTGATTTATCACCGAAATGAATTTATTACAATAATGGTTAGTTTATTACAAAAGTGGTTTTATTACAAAAGTGGTTGGCACGCGTTAACCACTGTTGTAATAAATTTTATTGCAAAAGTGGTTGTATTACAAAAGTGGTTGTATTACAAAAGTGGTTGGTACACAGCAGGAAGTAAACGTTATTCACTGATCAACTTTTCTTATCCAGGTGTTTTCGGGAACGTGACAATCGGTACTTATTCCCAGTCCTTTGTTCGACATTCGTTATCAAACGAACGAATGTCGAATAAGGAACCGGGAATAAGTAGCGGTTGTCGCGTCCATTGTATTTTCGATAAAAACTCAGTGTTGAATTCTAACGAAGTTTCGTGAAGAATAAAAATACTCACAAAAGCTGGATCAAATAATGAATTCATTTCAATCGGTGTAACTCGTCTTACTGAAGATTTCAAAACATACCTGTCTCCTTTTAAAGACTATCAGGTGCCCAATCCATCATATCAAGTAGGACGGAGAAATTGTTTCCTTGTTGTCAAATTCCGTCAATGACAGAAGCTGACAAATTGGTGAATATTATACTTTGTTTAGACTAGTTCGCAAGGTGCACTGTTTCTCTTATAGAAATTGGTTTACTGTGTATCTCATCAGGGACAGACATATGCCGGAAAACTTGGCTAACCAATCAGATTTTGTTTTCTTCCACATCATTGATGACGGTGTATCCCCCAAAGGAAAACTGTACTGAGACAAATCTAAAAACTTAACCCTTTATACTTCTTCCTAATATATCCTGTCTGTCAGCGTATTAAATAAAAGTCCGCACACAAATTCCATTATTTTGTTTTTCAATTTGGGCTAAAACGTGTCTTATTATCATGCAGTTAAAACGAGCTCGTTCCAATGAAGGACAGTAAACCAATTTTTAAGAGAAAATGAAAATCTTTAGCTGTTCAATAAATTTTTTGAAGTGTCGTCTGAGAGTCGAGTTAAGCGAAAGGTTGAACACGGAATACATTGATTTTGACTCAACGATCCGATCTGTCAAAATTATTATCAGTGACTGTATGTTTCGTCTTGCATATTGGAGTCAGTTTAATTATTTATTGTCTCTGTTCGACATCATGGCCCATATTTGAAAAAAAAAACTTACGTGTAACTCAAGTCCTAAAGTGGACTCAAGAATGAGCTTTTTATAAAGTCAGATGTTTTTAGAAAAAAAAGTCAAGTTTAAAATCGAACTCCGACTCAAATCTTTACTCAAGATCTTGAGTCTACTAGAAAGATGACCCGTTTAACCCTCCGCTCAGGAGAGAAATCGTCACACACAATACTGGCTACAGCAAACAGGTGAATCTGTTTTGCATCTGACGGGTAAGATCAGTAGAAATTTATAGGGTTGTAGGATTATTTATTACTTGAGGTGGGTGGTACTGAAATTTCCAGTTCGGTTACGGTATCGGTATTTTTAGAATGATTCACCTCGGTATCGGTACGGTATTCGGTGCCAGCAACATGCATGTACTAACACGAATGCAAATATCGGATTTTGGGTATACTTCTCAGGTGGAGTTCCTCGTTTTACAGCGGACAATGTCGCCGAATTGTCAAACTGTTAGAAGTAGCACGGGCACTGGCCAGGTCATTTGATGTAGCAAAAACGCTGAGAGAAAATACACCCTGGGTATTTACGGTGTACCGCCTATCTTTATTTTTTACAGATCCCCTTACCAATCAACATTTTCAACGTGCAGCCCCACTGAGCAACTATCTACTTTTATGAATTCAGGTCGTATCACGATCCTGGACCAGTAAAAATAGCCTTTGTGTTCAAAGGGTTAAATCGTAATAAAGGTATTATAAGTTATCTCCGCCACCGTGTATGGTATATGGAGTTTTAATACCTTGATGTCGGTTTTTAAACACCAAGCCGCAGGCGAGGTGTTTAAAATGAGACATCCAGGTATTAAATCTCCACATACCAAACATGTTGGCGGAGATAACGTTTTTGTCCCATTTGAAACACAATAGAAACATAGTGGAAACAAATTTGTGGACGCGTTTCACACGCTCCACAATCAGTTGGACCAAACTCGTGAATCTGGAGCGACTATAATTTTAAACTAAAAATAACTTGAAAAAATCGATAATGCAGATCGGGGGCTATTTTGTTAACAGATTTGCTGTTATTTTATTTTTTTCAAGTTGTTTGATTTAATTATTCGAGTATTTAATTTATAACAGTAAAATATGATCGAATTGTCAGAAACCTGAGGAGATTTGTGACAATTTTCAGGTTTTTTGGTTCGATTTTTATATCAAGGCGAGCGAAAGCGAAAAGCTTTAATTTAAACTATATACCTCAGATGTTTCGCGTGCCCTTATACTCTAGATGTTGCACGCTCTCATATACCTTAGATGTTGGGTGCGCCTTTTGCCATGGCTATTTGTCCTAGGCATTCTGACCAATCGGAAGATAGAATTTATCGGGGTATGGGAACAAATTATATTTACAATTTAGTCGAATTGTATGCATAGATCAATGAATTATATGTTCAATTTAGGTAAATTGTACATTTTAATTTCGTATTTTTCTTTATCTAATTTATATTTACAAATTAATAAATTGTACATGTTTGTTCATTCGAATTTAACGACACTTTCAACCGTGAGTGTCATATCGTGTCGGACAGTTTTACAAGTGGAGGAAGCCGGAGTACCCGAGGAAACCCCGACACCGAGTCCGGCGAACAACTCTCAGACTCATCAGCGTACTAACTCTGCGCAAGCAGGTGTTAGCAGTAGTTGTGGGCAATTGCAGTGCGCCTTACTATGCAGCGCCACCGTGTCCGCACGTGGGCAATCGGGAAACGACGTGCCACATGCCTTTTTGCGTTTTTAGGTGGGGTGAGTGCTAAACAGGTCATCGCACGGATAAATGTGCCATTGGCAAGGAAAGGGCCTATTACTTTTTTGTGCTGAACATGAATCAAAAGCCGTTAATTTGGTTTTTCTCTGAGGGAGGGGATGGGGGGGGGGGGGGGTATTCCTCAGTGCTCAGACTTTCCACCGGTCTTTAGACGGCTGATCAAAGCATGAGCTTGGAACTCTGCAGCCTCCAATTTCCCCCAGTGTCCTGAGTCACAATAAGCTGAATCAATAATTGTGATTTCAGCAGGGATGTGTTTTTCTTTTCTCGGCACAAGTAGAACACGTGCCACAAAAATATTTCAGTCAATCCAGGGAAGGTGGGTGGAGGGGGGATAAAACGGGATGCATCCCTCTGCTCGAGTAGGATCATGACAGGCACATATAGGATATCAATGTTAGGGGGGGGGGGGGGCAAGAGTAATATCTGAGGGGCGTACTGAATATGATTTGCAGCATCATCTGAGCTGCGCAGCGGCGAGATGGGGGTGAGCACGAGAGTGGGTGTCCCCCGCTCGTGGGCCGTTGGAGTGGGCCCGGGGTGAGGTTTCCTCGGGAAACATTTTGAAATTCAAGACAAAAACAGCAATTTCTTTGACTCTGAGTCCGTTTGTGTCCGTAATTAGTTAATAAGTTGCGAAAGGCAACATTAATTAGGCCACATCACCACCAAATAGAATCCGAATAAATTATAAAATATTGTATCCGACTGCTTGCAACAACATGGCAAAATAGCAACCTACAAGTGAACTATTTGGTGCAGCGCCATTTCAGTCTTCAGTATGATGGTTTCCTGTATGGTTGCAAACACAGCACACGTGGGTACACACTAAAGTGCACCTCAGATATTGTCCCAAGCATGTGAAGTTTCGAATGAATTAGAAAAAAAAAATAACCACGGAAGATATAAATGATGTAAGAATTATTTTCCACAGGCGTACGAAGCATCCGTGTTTTAATATTTTGTTGTGAGAATTGACGTGATATATAAGTGAAACTGTGTCCAACAGAAGGCAAAATATTTGGAAATCCAGATGCTAATCTTACTTTCCCAGCTATTCGCGTATAAATTTGCTATTACGCACTCCCTCCACTCAAACATTTTGCAAGTATAAATATCTAGATTTTAAAATTTCTTGCCTGATGTTCCCTATATCAGGCATATGGATTAACAAAGATGACTGAATTTTTTTTTTTTTTTTTTTTTTTTGGGGGGGGGGGGGGGGGGTCCAAGTTCCACTGGATCATGGTTGCAGTCTGCTGAGGCGAATACCTCGTCGACGGTACAAACGCCTTCAACCAATGCTAACCCTGCTTGTGCCGAGTTAGTAGCTTTGATAGCTACTCGCTCCGATCAGTGTTTCTCTGAGTTTTCCAGTAAAACTGTCTGGCACTGGCTTTCGAAAGTGTCGGTGCGCCCCAGAAAATAAATAAATAAATAAATAAATAAATAAATAAATGTCGCGCCCTGGGTGCATAAACAAAATGACCGAAGGAACCTAAAGTCTAAAGTATGCCGGTAAACCACGATTGGCTGATCAATTAGATTCGACACGAAAGTGATGCGTCTGTATATTTCAAAACCTCTCCGTGTCGCATCAGCGACGGATTTAATACAATTCGATTTGACGCGTCAAAAATCCGTCGACTATTTCAGGCCTGACCAGGCTTGAGCCGAGACGGAAGAAGGCATAGAATATATGTCTACAATTTCCGTCCCGCGTGTCGCGGTGGTGTCCAGCTGGATTTGAACACGTCTTCAGGTCGCTGTGGTCAAATACATCTGTTCTTCTGGGGAAAAATAGTTCAGATCCCAGATATGATTCCTTATTTACTGTGGGAACAATAAGATACAAAAGAAAATATGGTCAAAAATCGTTATCTTTTGAAAGCCACTACTCGATGTTTCAAGTTCTGCGACAGTTCAGTTGTGAAGAAAAGACGAATTTATAATTTCGACCTGCATCAATATGATCATAAGACTGTGAACTAATAAATATTTTTAACATTTAACCTTTAAAGATATTGATTAGTGTATTTCAAACTCACCACGATATAGCAATAGATGCTGATGTGGTGTTAAGCACCAATAAATAAATAAGTCATACCTTCAGTTCAAATACCTGGTAAATATATCAACTGTTTCCAAATTTTTCCAACATTTGATGCACATGTACATGTAACTTTCTTGAAGAATAAGCTTCTCAACTGTACACATGGATGTGTGTTTCCATGTTATATGTGTCCGAGTTGGTTAAAATGGCCTAACTGTGCGGCGGGGGGGGGGGGGGGGGGGGTCGGAAAACATTGCATGAAAATAGGTGGGAGTGGGTGGATGGTCAAGTGCCAAAAAAGTGTATAAACAAGTAAGGCAATTTTTTTCCTTTTCACTATTATGGCATCTTTTGTGCCCCAAACGGTAACAAAATGTCACCAATTGACCATAAAAGCCTATTTAGAAGCATTATTAACAAAAGTAACCCCCTTAATATGAAACAAGAGGCCCCAGGGGGGCCTGAGGGCGCTCACCTGACATGGTAGCCTAAATATCAATCCAGAGAATTGATTTCCACAAGTTGCATCTGCTCCTCCTTAGAAAAGCTGAAACCAAATATCCAAATATTCTGACCAGTGGATCTAAAAAAAGATTTTTAAAGAATATTCCTCATACTGAACTAAGTCATAATTCGGGCTCCAACAGGGAGCCCATATATGAACCCAGGGACTTGGCTTTAAGAAACCTGAATCTCACACCCCTAAGAATTCTGCACACCAAATATCAAAACATTACGGCTGCTGGATCTGAAGAAGAAGATTTTTAAAGAAAATTCCTCATTTTGAACCAAGTTACAATTCGAGCTCCCACAATCAGCCCAAATATGGACCTAGGGACATGGCTTGAACAAACTTGAATCTTACCCCCCTAAGGATGCTGCATAAAAAATATCAAAAGCATTCATCTGCTGGATCTGAAGATTTTTAAAGAAAATTCCTCATTTTGAACTAAGTTGTCATTCAGGCTCCCATATTGAGCCCAAATATGAACCAAGGGACTTGGCTTGAACAAACTTGAATCTCAGCCCCCTAAGGTTGCTCCATGCCAAATATCAAAACATTCCAACTGCTGAATCTAAAGAAGAAGATTTTTAAAGAAAAATTCCTCATATTGACTAAGTTATAATTTGGGCTCCCACAGGGAGCCCAAATATGGACCCATGGACTTGGCTTTAACACACTTGAATCCCCCCTCCCCCCCCCCCCCCCCCCCCAAGGATGCTACTCACCACATATCAAACCATTCCGACTGCTGGATCTGAAGAAGAAGATTTTTTAAGAAAATTCCTCATTTTGAACAAAGTTACAATTCAAGCTCCCACAGTGAGCTCAAATATGGACCTAGGGACATGGCTTGAACAAACTTGAATCTCACCCCCCTAAGAATGCTGCATACCAAATATCACAAGATTCTGCCTGCTGGATCTTGAGAAGATTTTCAAAGAAATTTGCCTGAAATGCACTAAGTTCGAATTTGGGCTTCCATAGTGAGCCCAAATATGAATCCAGGTGGCCGATTTGAACAAACTGGAATCAGATCCACCCCACAATGTTGCATACCAAATATCAAAAGATTCTGCCTTCAGGATCTGGAGAAGAAGATTTTTGAAGAAATTTGCCTGAAATGCACTAAGTTCAAATTCGAGCTTTTATAGTGAGCCCAAATATGAATCTAGGGAGCCGATTTGAACAAAATAGAATCAGATCCAGCCCACAATGTTGCATACCAAATATCAAAAGATTCTGCCTGCTGGATCTGGAGAAGAAGATTTTTTAAGAAATTTGCCTGAAAAGCACTAAGTTCAAATTTGGGCTCCTATACTGAGCCCAAATATAAACCCAGGGAGCCGATTTGAACAAACTTGAATCAGATCCACCCCACAATGTTGCATACCAAATATCAAAAGATTCTGCCTGCTGGATCTGGAGAAGAAGATTTTCAAAGAAATTTGCCTGAAATGCAGTAAGTTCAAATTTGGGCTCCTATACTGAGCCCAAATATAAACCAAGGGGGCCGATTTGAACAAACTTGAATCAGATCCACCCCACAATGTTGCATACCAAATATCAAAAGATTCTGCCTGCTGGATCTGGAGAAGAAGATTTTTTAAGAAATTTGCCTGAAATGCACTAAGTTCGAAATCGGGCTCCTATACTGAGCCCAAATATGAACCCAGGGGGCCGATTTGAACAAACTTGAATCAGATACACCCTCCAATGTTGCATACCAAATATCAAAAGATTCTGCCTGCTGGATCTGGAGAAGAAGATTTTTTAATGTTTTTCCCATTGCCTACAGTGTTAAAAAGTGCTGACTCAGCACTTTTTCAATGTCCCGAAACTGTACCCTATGATAAAACCGATGGCAATTGTTTTTTACCAATTCTTTCTGTTGGTCCTAAGGAAGCTTCACACCAAATAAAAATTCTCGGTGCCGTGCAGTTTTGGAGATATGGGCGTTTTAATTTTTTTCTATTTTTAGCTCCTGCGGTTCCCATGGGGCTACGGGAAAAAAAAAGCATAAATTAGGTACTTATGACCCAATAAGCCCTCACATAAAATTTGGTTCAAATCAGCCTCTCGGTTTGGAAAATAGAAATTTTGGGCGGGACCAAAAATTTTGCCTCTCCCATAACGACGCCAAGTATAGCCCCACAAACTTCTCTTGAACAAATCTGAGTCTACACCTCAAAAGGAAGCTGCACACCAAATATCAAGTCTCTGCTACTGCTGGTTCATGAGAAGAAGATTTTTTTAAGATTTCAGCACACTTTTTGGGTGTGGCCCTGCCCACGGGCGGGGCAACTTGATTTGAACAAAATCAAATTGCGATGTCATAACAAACTATTATCTCAAATATCATTTAAATTGGTTCAGCGGTTTGGGAGGAGAAGACGCAAACACCATGTTCACGGACGACGGACGCCGGACGGTGAGTGATCACTATAGCTCTCCTGACTGAAAGTCAGGTGAGCTAAAAGTATTGGAGAATTTCGTGAAAAACTGACTTGTGGATTGGGTAGGTGTCCGATATTGAACGGAAAAAAAAAATGTCAGACAATTGTTTGCTAAAGTCTGCTAAAGTCGACTAAAATATCCATTCACAACATAATTCATTCGTATTGGAGAGTTTTTTCATGACATGTTCTATATAATACTGTATAATGAGAATAATGAGTATAAAAACTTGGTGGGGTTGGTTTTTCAAAATGAAAAAAATGAAAATATTAACTTTTATTTCAACAAAAACAAAAAAGTATGACTTAACAAAACAAAAAAAAGTCTTTTTGATAGCTATCCTGCTATGCAGGTGCCATAACAAAAACAAGAAGACAAGGTTTGCTCTTCTTGAGTCAGAAAAAAACAAGTTCCCTTTAACGCAACCCAAATTTGCAACATATTCACGGTTACGGTATAAGTAGAAAATAAATTATCGGCACAGTGCTCACATATGCCTGCATATGCCATGGTTTACAGAAACTAAACTGTTTGAAGTGCAGAGCACTGCATATCAGAATATCAAAATCAGGAAAAGCTTATTTAAATTTGATAAAATCAATAGTTTCTTCAAAAAAGAATAACTGAGTTTCATTTGCAAGGTAAACACCAATAAACTAGATTTGTAAGAATATTAAGCTTTATCTATTGACTAAAGAGAATTTTTTGATTTGATTGGTTGATAGATACGTGGTATGAGACCATATTCATTGAAATCCACGATACGTCCGCCCAGCCACTGACAAATTTCCCATAACCACTTGCACACATGCACATACTGGCACATTTTACATGTGCTATTTGCACATTGTGTGCAAGTACACAATGTGCGCACAGGACACGCAGCACATGCGCACATACGGGTATTTGAGGACCAGGGGGACCAGTGTTAGAGGACTATTGAGGATCGGGCTTTGGGGACCAAGGCATAGGTACCAAGGTTTGAGGACCAGTGTCAGAGCGAGTGCACAATGTGCGCACAAAACACGCAGCACATACGCACATACGTGTATTTGAGGACCAGTGATTGGGGCCCAGTGTTTGGGGGACTAGTGACTACCAGGCTTTGGGGACTAGTGGGATCAATGTTTGGGGACCTGTGATGTATGTTGGGGGGACTAGTAAACAAATAACATTGGCCCCAAACTCCCGTGTGGCCCCTATACAGCTCCTGTACAGGTTGTCTTTCCAACAGCTTACATCTTGGGAATGCCTTTTTAAAGAATCCCTTTTGGAAAACACCTGTGGCTATAGAATCACTTTTTGGTCGTATGTGCCTATGTGCTAGGGCACATTGTGTCACAATGCGCCTTTTCACATAAGCACATATCGGCACATAAAGCATGTGCTTATGTGCTAGGGCACATTGTGTCACATTGTGCCTTTTCACATAATCACATATGACAAAAGGGGTTCTCCAGAAGGTATCCTACAAAGGTATCCGCAAATAATACAATACCAGGCCATAGGTATCCTCAAATACCCGCATGTGCCTATGTTCTGGAGCATATTGTGTCACATTGTGCCTTTTCATATAAGCACATATGACAAAAAGGGGGTTCTCCAGAAGGTATCCTATAAAGGTATCCTCAAATAATACAATACCAGACCATAGGTATCCTCAAATACCCGTATGTGCCAAGTGCTAGGGCACATTGTGCCTTTTCACATAAGCACATATCGGCACATAAAGCATGTGCCTATGTGCTAGGGCACATTGTGTCGCATTGTGCCTTTTCACGTAAGCACATATGACAAAAAGGGGTGCCGAAGGCTATATGTTTTCCAAAAAGGGGTGCCTGGGGATATGGTCAAGGTGATGAGAAACGGATACGACTTCGTTTTAATAAGGGGAGATAACTCTATACGATTAAGTACAGGTTATGGGAAATCAAGCAATCTGATTGGTTAGTTATAATTTATATAAATGATCTAGATAAATGAAACAACAAGAGTACTTGGAATAGGGCCAGAACTAACAAGAATAGACCAGAATAGCTAAATAATAATAAGCAAAGCTGTTCCAACTAATAGGCTCTTCTACGCTACTGGAGTATACTCTAGAACAAAGGAACATGGCCAGATAGACGAAAAGTGTTGTATATATAGATAGAAGCAGAGAATTCTGAAAGAATTCGAAATAGTAAAACTTGTCGGGTAATTATGTAGAGCCATAAATACTCCCATTCAATCGAACACGACCTTTTTAAAAATCTATAGCACTACGTGCTACTCTAAACAAGTCCATTTCGGTTAAAAGCAGGATTCTGCGGGGAATCCATATCAAATAAAGTCGTTTCCGGTGTATTTACTACTCTGCTGTGCATTAACATCCTGGCTACCAAATGTGGACCTATTATAGCCGGGCCCACACAGGGTTCCAGCTATACAGTAATGTGTCTTTGTGAACTGATGTGAATCTGGTAAGTCTTGACAAAAGCATCTGATAAGAGTAAATAGAAACATGTTTGAAGATATAAAAAATACGCCGCATTGAATCAGTGTGCATTACGCGTTTCGAGTTAGTGTTCGAGTACCGAAGTTTTGTGTATAAAATGTATGAGAAGGGGGTGGGTCCCCAAAAATGTCATGGAAAAAATATGTAGGAAACGGTGGGTGGGTCCAAAAATCTGCAAAATGAAAATTTCCACCTAAGTTCACGGTTTTTTTTCCGCCCTCCCCAACCCCGATTGTGCTGGAAAATATTTGATGGAAAAAAATTACAAAATAATTCAAAGGTAATTGAGAGTAGATAATTACTTGCAGTTTTGCAAAGTAATTAATTACTTTCGATTACATACAGTTGAAAAAAAAAGCTTCAACTACAAATTACTTTCAATTTCTTTGAAAAAAGTAATTAATTACAGCTAATTACTATCACAAACTACAATTACCCCAGCCCTGATCTCAACATTTGGCTATTTTAACCCTTACTTAACGAATCGACCGCATCTGCCCTCGCAATTTACAAATTAAGCAGTTAAATAGGAACTATTTTTCAGAAAATTTCCACAAAACCATATTATGTGCCCCCTCCCCCGCCTCCGCACCCCATTGGGGCGAGCTGGTCGAGTTCTTTCCTATGGGGACACATGGTATGGTTTTGTATAATTTTTTTGGAAACGTTTAAAAAAAACAATATTTAAAATAATAAATTTTGTTATTGTGTGCGTTGGGTAAGGGGTTAAGACGCGGTAACTTTCCATCTGAACGATGACATTTTGCAAAAGTTGGAATTAACCCTTTCAACCCTAACGGCCGTTCTTTCCGATCAGGAACATGATACGTCAGAATTTCATTAATAGGATGGATGCTAAGAGCATGCGTGTGGTAGACCAATCAATATTTTCAACGTGCAGCTCGAAGGCTGCACGTTGAAAATATTAATTAGTCTACCCCTAAATAATTAACATGGACTCTTCCAGTTGCTGTCATTGAACTCACGTGGAAGATATCACCAGGGTTCAAAGGGTTTTAAGAGTTGAATGAGTTCGTTCTAAAAAAACGTTTATTCCACTGAGTAGGAACCCTCTATAAATATTCCATGTGATCCAACTTTTAGCAGTATCAGTCGTTTACTGTAAAATATATGACAGGTGTACCCGCACCTGGTTTTCAGTACTTTTACCGTATTTTTAACGGTTATTTTTCGCAGTATATACATATAGTTTCATTTACAGATTACTGAAATGAAATATATTACTGTAACAGATCGAGAGAGAAGATAGCCCAAGAACATTAGGTTTCACTAGGGAAAAAATCGGAGAAAGCTGATTTTTTCAGGGAATGTCGAGTACATGTCACTGAACGATTAGACAAAAGTCCCCTAAAATCCCAGTTGAGCTTTTTTTCTACAGCCTTTTTTTGAAAACGCGTTTGAAAAAAATCAAAAAAAATCGCACGAACTTTGTAACCTCGAATTGATCCAACTGTATTTTTTGTTTATGCGTATTTCGAGCTACATAATGTCTAATATACATTTACCTAGAGGAAAATGTGCATTCTGTGACAATTTCTGCGAAAAATTATTGAAAATTCACAAAAAAGTATCGGATTTACGCAAAAAATGACGATTTTCCTAACGGATTTGCCCGAAGGGTCGTAGTACAGAACGGGATGTTAGTTGGACAAACGATAAAAAATCCACCACCATTTGAAGACTTTTATCATTGCTTACAAAATAGACATTATGGAAGACCCCCTCTGCTTCTGGCCGAGTTCCCCTTTTGGCATAAAATTCGTCAGCATGAGAACTCAACTATTTTCGGGCTTGGGACCGAACAGACACGTCTGTGTCTGGCAGCATTAGATCAATAAATAATATTTACAGAATGTACAAAAATCAATAAATAATATTTACAGAATGTGCAAATCAATCAACATGGATTAAGTTACATTGACTATTATCAACGCTATATACAGAAATGACATGACCTATATACATATTATTCATCGAACTCAGAAATTTCCAACAGGACAGTGTTTCTGTGGTTGTTACAAGAATCCGAACTGCAATTACACAAACCTGAGCAAGAGAGTCCTGCCTTCTTACACCCACACCTTTTTGTACAAGCACTCTTGCAACCACAACTGATCAGATTCAGTAGGTTATCGGGGGCACATGGCTTTGTGGCTGCAGTCGGTACAAGAAGTCCATTGTCTAGCGACCACCCCCAATCCGTCGGAGGAAGCGAAGTGCCCAGCCATTGTTGGACCTGGAGATAACATCTGTAGACATGTTGTTGTGCAGCATCGCTGCTTGGTGGGAGTGAGGCTAGGTCGATGGGTTTATTCAGTTTAGATTTTGCTTCATAACGCTTGTAAGTGACATATCTATATTGGTCGAGAGAGGAAACAGTTTTACTCCCATATAAGATCAGGAGAAGTTGTTCCCCGGCAGCGGCTACTGCACTTGGTGTACTGTCATCCGCCAAAATTGTGTTGACATACTGTTGTGAGTCGCTAGTAACATCGGAGACAATTGTTCTGAATACTTTCTTCTTACCAACTCGAAAGAGTGCAGAAGTAGTGTCACAACCACTTATAGAATGTGCTACAAGGAGGTTGCTGCTATGGTCACCCATTTTGGTTGCTATTTCACTAACTGAAACTAGTAAGTTTGGGGTAATGGAATGCATCATGTGAATATTACATCCCGGTTGAACTCGAGAGGTAAGAATGACTAACAAGTCTGTGTGTCTGTTCCCACAACGACAACATTGTTGTCATCTTGAGCGATGTCAAGTGCAGTTTCGGCTATCAGTACATCAGCATCAGCCTCGGCCTGCTTGGACTGAATATTGATAGCAGATAGCTCCTGCATTAGAAGATCGATCAGTTGGGTTTTGTTCTTGGCATTTGCAAGGAAATCGGATTGGGGTGTGGTGGCTGGTAACTCGGGTGAGATATTGATATCAATGGAATACCTGTCTTTAGATCTGCGGGCTTGTTCCATGCCCTTTGTCGACATTGTACAAGCATAACCATCAAAAACAACCACGACGTTCGCCCCAAAATGTCTCACTAGATAATTGGAATATGATGTACATATGTCCTTATATGACGACTCTTTAGGCCATACAACTGCCCTCAATAAAAATCCACCATCTACAACAAACAGAGAATGTTCTGGGATTTTAGTTTGCTCGGAACTGTCTGTTTTGAGGATCTTACCGAGCGTGCTTTTCTGTGTCTTCCTCATTCCAGCAGAATCAAACAATGCTGGTGGTTTCGGGGCGAGTTCATATTTGAGATACTCTTCCATCTCTGCTTGTGACTGAATAACACATGTGATGCGGTTGAACAGAATTGTGGGGTCAATCACTACCTTACTTCCACGGACTTTGATTCTATTTGCCATCGATGCGAAAGACTTCACAGTGTCAACACGTCGTAGTTTGATGCTGTTGAACGTTTTGCTTACAACATTCGATACGCAACATTCACCAATTTTGCGAACTTGGTCACAGTTCACAGTTTCGTCGGCCACAAGCCCGGTCGCTATAGAGACTAATTGTAGTTCATCTCTATTCTGAAAGGTGGAATGCACTCGGAGCCAGTTCAATAATTTGGTGATATCATTGGCATCAATCAATTGTGAACTCTGACGGAGATCCCGATGTTGTTCGCCATGACCAGTGTGAACATGAACAAAATTTTCGAGAGCATAACATATCGGAAGGCAAAGAGGTAGTCCATGTACCCATTTCGCAACAGTGCTATCGGTTATTCCCCTGCCATGTGTGAGACCACCAGGGAGCTTGAACATTCTCATTAAACACTGCTCTATGGTCTGATCAGAATATATCCCGTCCCAGAATTTATCTGAGCGCCTTATGGTAAAGTAACCTTTCTCAGTGAACAACTTCAAATCATCCTGTTGCATTATTTCTGTTAGCTCATTCATCTGCTGCCAATGCATCTTGAGTGTAGGCGAACACCACATTATGTGATTTAATCGGCAATGGAAATTGAAACAATGATGCTATAATACGGTATTTGAATGAGGAAAGTCGATGCCGTTTGAATTTGAGTTTAGGGGGTATGGTTAATATTTCACACGTTTCACCAGTTCATTATGGAATAAATGACTATTGTTATATATCATTATAAAGCCACTGCTTTTCTGCAATTTTTGATATATAATTTAACTCCCAAAGTAGTCGTAGATTTGATTTAATGGACGTTGTGTACCGTTGTGTGTATGAAAACAATAAAATTTTTTTCGTAATTTTGTACATTTTCGTGAATATTTCACCATTGAGTGTGAGGATTGGTACAAAGTTGGCATTTTCTGTTGGGGATATGTATTCTCAATATAATTCAGCACGATATTTATGATTCTCACCCTACTAAGGCGAATAAGAATGAGAAATATGGAGCTGGGTCGAATTTTTTTTTAAATTTTTTTTTTCATCAAAAAAACGCTATAACTAAAAAAGCTCAACTCGGATTCGCGAGGACTTTTCACACTTTATCCGCAATGTGTGTCCCGGAAACATATAAAAAAATCAGCTTTCTCCGATTTTTTTCCTTACTTTCTCATTTTTATGTCTAATGTGCCAGGACTAAGAGTGGGAGCCGAGGCAAGAACTGTCGACCTCTCGGACACAAAGCAACCGATTTACCCACGAGACTAGGCTGGTTGGTCAATAACCCTTATACCTCGACCACTACACTATTCTTACGTTCTTTGAGATTCCCCCACCGTGAATCGCACCCCAGAATCTACCCCAGAGCGATCGAAATATCCGGCGTGGTCCACCACACCACGCGCAATGCCACCAACTGATGAGGGCTGGTAACGGCACCAAGTAACAGATCGTGGTAGAAGTTTGGGAACCGAGGCTCGAACCGTCGACCTCTTGCACACAAAGCGCCCGATTGACCGGAGACTAAGAGATCCGGACCAACCAGGCGTGTTGGTAAATGGTCCTTATGCCTCGACCGCGACATTACTATTTAATATGTGGTTCAGTGACACATAACCACCGAACTGTCAACTCATACCATTGTAAAAGGGGGGAAATGTCATCACACAAGGAAATGTCCAAGCGAAAATGGCTGACAATTTTCGTCATTGGAAGATATTTATGGGAAAGTTAGCTCCCCTTACTTTCCTCAAGGTGTCAGTAAATTTAACACTAAGGGTTTGCGAATTTCATTTAAAAATTGACATTTCAAAATGTTAGGTAATTTGTATCACTGATGTGCCCATCATTTCACAAACTTCAGGCATTTTTCTGTAGAGTAGAATAAAAATACAGAAGATAGATTTTTTTTTACAAATTTTTTCCCAATTAGTTTGAACGTTTCCCTGTTATTCTCTTTTGAAGTCCATACAACCCTTTACCAAACATGAAAAGCAGACGACATTTTCAAAAAAAATTCTTGAATAACTAATTTTTTCATTTTTTGTCTCAAAAACAAAGGTTATGACTCTCATTGGAACGAGCTCGTCGAGCTCGTTCCAATGAGGGGTCATAACCTATGTTTTTGAGACAAAAAATAAAAATTAATCGGCGATTTTTGAGAATCGCGCTGGCCGGTTTTGGCCGTAACGTCGGGAAAGGGTTAAAAATTAAAAAACGATGTTTTCAGCATCTTTCGGTGTTTTGTAATTTCTCTTCTATTTATTATATCAACAGTGTGTGGATCGTGGCACAATGTCATGATACAAATACTGCATTTTCCATCAATATAAAAGTCTGGGAGGTGGGATTTGTTATTTTTTCCCTGGGAAGAATAAAAACTTGCAAATTGATGTACTCTGAGTGCAACTGTGTGCTGTTTTCGTTTATTAAAAGTAACAAAACGAAACTTAACTTTATTTTCTACTGAAGTCATAGAGTTTTTTCACAATAATTTTTTGCTCTTTAACTGGACCTTCCTCGCTCGTCTGATAATTTCAAGGGCGATAACTTTATCTAAACTCGGTTTTCATAATGATATAAGTCAGGGATGACTGTCCATGGGAAACTTTTCTGCGGGGTGTGAGGTCCTGGGGGAAATTTTGTTAGCAGTGGTTCCTTTTTTATATGTGAAGCCGAATGGTGATCACAGATTTGATACTTTGCTGAAGCAGGGTGACAATGATTCGCACCGTTTGAGGAATTTACTCTCCGAAATAGGATTAACCACAGTGATTCACACACTGTAAAATATTATCACTCAAAATATGGTAAAAATACAGGCAACCAACTACCGGTACTTTTACCGTAAATATTACAGTCACGAAAGTAACAACTGAAAGAACGAATAGAGGAGTTCTTTTGAACAGTGGGATAAACATTTTTTTTCAAAACAAATACATTCATCCATTAAATTCCCGTTTTGGAAAGTCGTCTCGTTTATGAAGAGTCAATAACTAAGGTAGACTAATTAATATCTTTAACCTGCAGCCATGAGGCACACGCTAGCCAAGAGGCACACGCCAGCAAAGAGGACCACGCCATTCATGAGGCTGCAGGTTAAAGATATTCTAACCCTGTGCCCAACGAATCGGCCGCATCCGCCCGCGTAATATGAAAATTCAGAAGTTGAAAAAATATTATTTTTCAAAAAATTTCAACAAAACCATATCATGCGACCCCTCGTTGGAACGAGCTCAACGAGTCACATGATATGGTTTTGTTGAAGTTTTTTTTTAAATTTGAAAAAATTATATTTAAAATAATAAATTTTGATATCGCCTGCGTTGGGTAAAGGGTTAATTTGCCTATTTTTGTAGCAACTGAACAGTCTCAATGTGTAATGATGCGAAACCAATCCTACAAGTTTTGCCTTAAGACCAAACAGAAAACGGTCAACCTTTACAACAATAGTTTTATACGGCATTTTTATTGTAACATTTTACGGTAGAAGTGCCGACAGTTGGCTACCAAACATTTTATCGCATTTTTTAATGGTAATTTTGCAGTTGATAAGTTTTCAGTTTAGACTAATTCGATAGGGTGGAAAGGTTATCTGGTCCAGTGGTGGTTAATGCTACATCAAGAAACAATGCATCCATTTTAAGTTTTAAAACTAGAAGGCGTATCATTGGAAAATATTATCACATTAAAACGCATTTATCAATAAAAATGTACATTACAGTTTCTTGGTACATTCACCAAGGGAGATGCACGGTTTCCGTTTTGGGGAAATTTTCAGTGATATCAATATATATACAGGAACCACGATTACAAGAGCCTTCGGAAATGACAGATCAAATGTCTTCACGTCATATCCGACCTGACTTTATCTGTAATATACTGATAAAGTCAGGTCGATTGTTACATTTTCAAATAGGCCTGCAGGGGATTGTTAGATTTTCAAATACAACTTGATACTTGACTTATAAAACATCAATAGAACTGGAATCTTCGTGATTTTCTGTGAAATTGTAAAATAGCTATAAAAAATACCTACCTTGGAGACAACTGATAGAAGAACTAACCACAGGCTGCTGGAATTCCACGAAAGTATTCCTTTGGTGAAACAAGTTTCTGTAAGGTATAACTTATTTTACTATTTTTACAAAACACCCTGCAGAAGACAGGACTCGTTGGCCAATTGCTTCTGAACAAAAACAGAAGTTAACTCCTTGCCTGATACAGGCGTATGTCAAAGAGTAAAAAAAGAGATACGTGTTTTTTAGTTTTTCGATTTATCGCCATTTTTTAGGTTTAAGGTCACTTCAAACTTTAGGGTCTTTATGGACTTTTTTTTAATTAAAAACGCCGATTTTATAACACTCACAGCTCTCTATTAATACTACACATAACTATATAATATCACACACTACAACGCTGATGGTATCTGTATTCAATACAGTTGTTACAATTGCAAATGCCAACCTTTGACGAAAATAAAGTCACATTGATGTCGTTTTCTATGACGTACGAACAGGATCCTAAATCAGTGAATTAAGCATGGTACTAAAATAATAGAGTATGATACTAAATTAATATAGCATGATACCCAAATAATATAGCATGATGCTGAATTAATTCAGCATCATACTCAAATAATTAAGTATCATGCTTAATTATTTATGCAGCATTTATGAAATCATATTAAATAATATTATGACGAACGGACAGGATCATAAATCAGTGAATTAAGCATGATGCTAAACTAATAGAGTATGATACTCAATGACTATAGCATGATACCCAAATAATATAGCATGATACTGAATAAATTCAGCATCGTACTCAAATAAGTAAGTATCATGCTTAATTATTTATGCAGCATTTATGAAATCATACCAAATAATATAGCACTATTCTTAATTATTAGAGCATCATGCTAAAAAAAAACACTTATGACCCTTCCGTACGTGAACCTGATTTCAGCATCATGCTATATTATTTATGCTGCATTCATGAAGTCGTGCAAAAATAATATAGCATGATACTAAATTAATTAAGCATCATACTCAAATAATATAGTATGATGCTAAATTAACTGAGTATTATACTGAATTAATTCAGCATCATACTCAAATAATATAGCATGATGCTAAAATAACTGAGTATCATACTAAAATAATTAAGCACCATGCGGAATTAAAATGCATGATCCTCTCGAAATTCAACATCATACTATATTATTTGTGAAGCATTCATGAAATCGTGCAAAATAATGTAGCATGATACTAAATTAATTCAGCATCATACTCCAATAATATAGTATGATGCTAAAATTAATTGAGTATCATACTGAATTAATTCAGCATCATACTCAAATAATTAAGTATCATGCTAAAATAATATAGTATGATGCTGAATTAATTTAGCATCATACTCAAAAACCTGTCAATCGCATTTCGCTAACCAATCAGTGGTGCCGATACATACACGCTGGGAGCATGGTCGAGAAACAAGAAAATGTTGATGCAAACATCAAGCTGCAGAGTTAAAATCTTTCAGAAGAAATCTTTCGTATACATATACGAATCGTTTCATTGGATTCTCTTTTAATGATACATCAGGGTACATAATACATATTACTTAATGACTGAAAAGGGTAGACATATGCAGCCCCCATTACCTGTACACAAAAGGTTATGTAAGGTCTGTAACACTGGTAATATAGAAAACGAATTCCACTTTGTAATGGATTGTAACAGATATGGCTCTGTACGGGCTGACTCCCATCGCAAAATCGAGAGAGAATATCCAGATTTTGTGGTATGAGTAGCTCTGAGAGATTCGTATTTCTTATGAAAAATGAAATCCCCTCACTGTGTCGTATCATCTGTAATATGATCCGACAAATGTTTGAATGCAGAGAATGCTTACTTGCGGCATAATACCAATTAGAATGAAATCGTTAGCTATAACATGCACCAACTGAATATTAGTGTTTATGGTTTCAAACATATTTGTCTATTTCCTGGTATTATTGTTACTAATTTCAATGACGTGCAATCTGCCTTGTTTTTGGTGTTCTTGCAATAAATATTATCTTATCTTATCTTATCTAATAAATTAACACCGAGAATTTGAGCAGTGCTTGTTTACGTTTGTAAACAAGTTTTGTTTTACTGTTGAAATATGACTCGTTAATTATAGTTTGGGATGTGTGCTCTAAAGTGAGCATGAAAGGTAAGAATGGTTTGATAAACTTGACATTGCACTTGATATAGTAACAGAGACTGAAAGCAGCTTTAAAAACCAATGAATAAATGTAAATTTGAAAATGCACAGTCACCAGATAAGCGCGTTTACCGATCGTTTGTAAACGGAATGGGAAACGCAAATACACGATAGGCCTTCACATATCCATATACTTACATGTTGAAGCGTTGAGAAATTCATTTTTTAATTGTTTTGTAGGCTTACTCGATTGCTTGTGGGATTCAGTTTCGAAGTTTGACCTAGATTCGTGGTCTTGACACGCTACCGCTCCAGATCTCATCAACATTTAATAGAAATGGTCTGAGCTGAGACTTTTAAAACACCCTTTTAAAAGCGTTATTATTCCACCTCAAACTTGTGATGAGAATGAGAAAGTTCAGCCAGTATTCTCGTATAATTTGTAATTTCACTTCCAATTGAAAATTAAAAAATACCGCGACAGATATGCAGAGGTTTGACTTGTATAGGCCTACCTAGTCCTGATGTTCCAAATCATCGATGCGACCTAATGCTACGATCGTAATCTATCCTCATTTCATTTACAGAAAATCATAGGATCTGTTTCTGCCCTTTTTGATTGATGTACAATTAGAGAAAGGTTTGACGCCCCCCCCCCCCACCCCACCCAATCCAACATACTTCAATATGTTCGCTTTGGCTGGGGTTTCAGTTGAAAGTAAACACGAGAACTTGCTAGATTTTGAGAAAGATATGGCCAATGGGCAATTCGCATTTAATAAGATTCATTCACACGATTTGGCTCACATCTGCCATAAAAGTAACAGTAGGTGAACAGATACACCTTCAGCGCCCCCCCCCCCCCCCTCATCGTCTGTCAAATCTGATTATTTTTAGACTTCTTTTCTAAAGAAATAACGGCTGTGATTCCTCACTGTACAAGCTATAGCTATAGTTCCAAATACGGCCCATAAGCTCTATCTTTTCGGTGTCCAAAAATGATTTTTTAAAGCAAGCCAACACGTAGGCTCCATTGCAAACATTTATCTACGGGCGATTGCTGTTTTACACTGGTTGTGGTGTTGAAATAATTAAATATTGATTAAAAAGAAAACCCATTTACCAAAGTTTGTGTGGGGTGGGGTGGGGTGGGGTGGGGTGGGGAAGGGGTGTATAGGGGAATAGGATCCGATGGACCCCCCCCCCCCCCCCCTCCTCGATAATGCTCCGTCAGTGATCAGTAAAAATGATTGGTACCATTAGGTCGATTAATAATACCAAAGATTAACAGAGGACTTACAGGGGTACATAACGCCCATAGTACACTACCGTTCCAAGCAATCAAGAACTACCTCACCATACCACACTAGATGGTCATTCATTACCTCCACTCACCCCCTCCCCCTCCACAATACCGCCTGGACTGGCAATACGTACTGCCTATACCAATTAATCAAAGGAAACCACAAAGCATTTGGCCGATTAGTAGTACCAAGGACTAACAGGGGATCTGCAGGGGCATATACGGATACTACCATATTAGGCCAGTTCGAGAAGCCCGACACCCCCTGACTCAAAGAACAAAAGCGGTCAACATTTCTATGAAGTCGTGTGCGCATCATGGCGTTGCGACGTCAATGGCAACATCAACCGTTTCGCGAGGAAAACTTTTAAGTAAACTCACCTTCTCCATCAATATTCCATCACATACTTTACTATATACCCATAGCCCTGTGAGTACATATATAACTGTACATACCTTAGCATACGAGATATGCAGCACGTACACAACTTGCCGGATCAAGATGGATGGTGCCGAGTTTCGCACAGGAAAGAGTTGCTCCGGCAAAAGCTCCGGTTCCTCTAGGAATTTAACACTAGCTGCTACGACAAAGTCCCATGTTAATCCTTAGTATTCGCTGATCACAGACCTGGAAGATGTCAGCACCTCGGCTGAGATATCGAAAGAAATTGGATGGGTAAAGGCAATCTAAAAAACAAAAGTATTGCACTTAGGATTGTGTACTGTGCGGTTGAGTGAAGCAAACCCGAGTGGAATGACTAAATATTCTCAACACTAAGGTCCAATACACGGAACTAGAAAACAGCAGACTCGGTATATTTTGATGGGAGACTTTAATGGACACATAGGTGATGGGGAAGAAGGAATAGAGGCGGGGATAAGAAACTCAACAGGAATGGAAGACAGCTGTTGGACTTCACAAATGAGCTCGGTATGAAAACTCTGAACACGGGCGCGAGGTGTAAGGGGAAA
This sequence comes from Pictodentalium vernedei, assembly GCA_031216915.1. Classification (NCBI taxonomy): domain Eukaryota; kingdom Metazoa; phylum Mollusca; class Scaphopoda; order Dentaliida; family Dentaliidae; genus Pictodentalium; species Pictodentalium vernedei. The sequence continues at coordinate 242,641,336 of CM062291.1, forward strand.
TGGACCTGGAAAAGGGACGACTGAAGATCAATAATCGACTATATTCTCACACATATTAATTTGTGGAGTGATGTGATAGTGGTAGAAGTGGACGATGGGGGTAAAAGGGAGTTGGGTAGTGATCACAACTTGATTGCAGTGACGATCAGGTCCCCAAAGCTAGTAAGAAGCAAAGGATGCTTTAAGGAGATTTGGGAACTCAAAAAGGATGCTGACTGGGCGAAGTTCGAAGAAAAATTGAAACGAAAGCTTGCAACTGTACAGGGGGGGGGGGGGGGGGGGGGGCAGAAAATGGCCGACGCATAGTAGCGAGTCTAGTGGAGGCAGGCAAGGGAAGTGTAGAAAAGATTAGGGCGCCAACACGGAAACTTGGGTACAGAGTGAACGAAGAACAGAAAAGGGCCATAAAGGGCAGAACAGTTAAATGTGCCGCATACAGGAGATGTAGAAAACTCAAGGCGGATGAAAGAAACCAGGCCATGGTAACAAAGGAAGAATACCAACAAGCGCGAAATAAAGTAAATAAGATTAAAGCTGTTTGGTTTCGTCACTAATCCCCTACACTGCAAAAAATATAGGTTCTCTTTAGAACCAAAACTGGTTCTAATCTTGTCCCTGAGGTGGAATCAGAAACAGTATTTATTTCAAATCAAATAAATTTACCAAGATTAACATTCAATTTTAACAGAATATTACATGAACTGAAGTAGATTCAGCAGTAAACTTGGAGCTTATTCAACACAGTCGCCAAACATTTTGAAACAAAGGAGATATGAACAGGTGGCATTTCGAACCAGTTTTGGTTCTGCATAGAACCAAAACTGGTTCGATATGCCAACTGTTCATATCTCCCTTGCTTAATAATGATTTGAGACAACCTCTTATAAGCTCTAAACTTACGGCTGAAACCTCATCAATTTATGTTTAATTCTGTTCATATTTAATGTTAATCTTTATAACTTTATTTGATTTGAAATAAATACTGCTTTAACAGAACTGGTTCCATCTCAGGGACAAGATTAGAACCAGTGTTGTTTCTAAAGAGAACCTATATTTTTTGCAGTGTAGTGTGGTGTCTGTCTCATTACAAAATCATCGCCGCTGGTTTTAATTACTGAACAAACCGCTGTAATCACACACAAGGATGCCGGAGACGGGGGGGGGGGGGGGGCGCTATGAGGGCTTCAGCCCACCCCCACCCCCACAATTTTTCGCCGAGTATGTTCCTTCCAATCTGTACAGTCTCTTGCAAACTTGAATTATTGTTCGGCTTTGTATGATCTCGTTTGACGTGCTTAATCGTCAGACACCCAATTTAGATCATCGGGCTCCCAGCGACGTTCTCGATCTAGAATTTGAAACTTTCTGCCCACGAGGACGCAGTATTTCTGCGTTAAAATGATACTGGAATGCAGGGAAATTGAGTGTTTTGAGTCTAATTTATCAACCTTTTCTTCCCGCCCATGGTTGTCCCGTGGGAGCGTGGACACTCCAAACCAGCTTTTAGCCCCCCCCCCCCCCCCCCTCCACAGTCACACACACTTCGATTTAGGCTCCGGCGACCCTGACACACCTTCTGATTACATAAGAGAGCCGCCTTGATAATTTTTAAATGTTTTTTTTTTTTGCGCAGCTTCACTGAACTTGAGCTATTGTCTGGGTGGCATTTACACTCGATGGGTGTTTCCAAATCAGTCCACTATCCATGTGCTGTTTCTGTGTTTGCACCACGCTACTTGACAACCTCAAGCAAAATATAAGTTGTCCACGCAAAAAGATCATGTTTGATTCAATTTATTAGAATGGGTCGATATGCATTGGAGCGAAATATTGAGAAATAAATTTAATATTCGACTTCCCATGCACGTGTTTGAAATTTGTCAAAAAATTGCCTTCGTGAAAAACACTCACGCTTCCTGGCGCATTGTTTCAAACGTTTTTGAGGAATAAATAGTTGAAACAGACTTTCATTCTTTTCTGTCGTTTGAGTACGTTTTCCTTAACCATTTCAGAGACTGGGCTCATCAGAATATCGAATCACCCAAATGACCGCCCTTCTCCAATGTTGAGCCGATGCACAAATCGCAGTATTGCTTTTTGACTGCTCCAACGATAAATAGCCTATATTTTGTATGGTCAGGCAGTACTACATCACTGGTGGACAACTCTCTTTTTTCGATATGTATATATTTTTTCCATAAATCTCGATTGATTATTTCTCGATCAGAATCAATCATTTTTACTGATCACTGACGGAAACCTTATCGATGGGGAGGGGGTGGGGAGGGGGGATTCCATCGGATCCTATTCCCCTATACCGCCACCCCTACCCCGCACACTTTTGCCAATGATGGGTTTTCTTTTTAATCAATATTCAATTATCTTAACCCCACAACCAGTGTAAAACTGCAAACGCATGTGTTATTATTATTATTATTTATTAAGATGTAGCGACACTTTAACAGCCAAGGTCATATCGTGTCGGTGACAGTTTTACGGATGGAGGAAGCCAGAGTACCCCGGAGAGAACCACCGAGCAACGACGGGCATCTGCCAACTCCCCAACAATGTAACTCCGCACTGCAGCACGGGCAGGGTTAGATTGGTTGAAGACAAGCACACCATCGACGTGCAGTAGGCCTTAGTACACGGAGTCATCGTCCCCCCGTGTGGACAATCAGGGTTAAGTGCCTTGCCAAAGGATACAACGCGTGAGTCCGAATCGATCGCTCAGACGGTCACCCATCCAAGCACTAATCGGGCTCGACGTTGCTTAACTTCGGAGATCTGAGAACCGGTTACTGCAACGCCCCCCCCCCCTTACCCCCATGCAATCGTGTGAAGATAAATTTCTGCAATGGAGCCTGCGTGTAGGCTTACTGCAAAAAAATCATTTTTGAACACCGAAAACATATAGCTTATGGGCCGTATTTGGAACTATAGCTTGTACAGTGAGGAATCACAGCCGTTATTTCTTTAGAAATGAAGTGGGAAAATAATTAAATTTGGCAGGCGATGGGGGAAGGGGTGGGGACTGAAGGTATATGTCAGGACACCTCTATCCACGTGGGGGGGGGGGGTTGTTTAGCCTCGCCAATAAAAAATATTGGGGGACAAGCCAACTAGGAGGTCGGAATCCGTGCACGGGCTAAACTCGGCTCACAGAGCTGAGTTGGGACCACACTATGCTTTTCTTTCCTGCCGAGTGAACTCAAAATATAGGTTCGTTCTTTGTTAGGTGTGATTCCTAATCACTTCAGGCTGCGAAAGGAAACAATGATTAAAGTAGCAACGATTCTTTTATTTACATTCAAAATAAACTCATTTCCATATTCCACACATTTAACAATTTGATCAACATGGCAGAAGATTTATCACAGGGGTTAATAGTTTTTCATCAAATTCAGTTTATCTATTGCCCTGTACTGGCGCTATAGTACACTCTCAAAATGTCACTGACGTGGGCTCGCAACAGGAGCCTAAAACACTGAGTCTTAATCTTTTGCGCCTGTGGGCGTTTGCCAGCTCTGACTGCCGGGAGATCCCGACTAGCAATGTTAGTTACCTTGTTGCAACACAGTTCTGATTTGGATTCAGTTTATACTTTCTGTCAGCTAGTTTAGCAAGTCTACGTCACTTACACACCAATTCCTTTGTCTTCTCCGGGTTGGTAAGAGACGTGAAATACCCGATAGAACAATAGACTAGCATACCTGGGTCCGTGCGTTCCGTGAATTGGCGTGTAAGTGAGTTACTAACCTCGCTGTCGGTATTCATGAATTTGAACAACCTGCCAACATGCTGTAACACCTCACCGCTTCGTAGGTCGGCGTCACATACCGCACGTTGGCAGGTTGTTGAAATTCGTGAATACTTGCAGCTCAGTTAGTAACTATTACATACCTTATACATGTGTCCTTTGATGGAACTCTCCTTGAATGTTTCGTGTCCTTTGAAATACACACAGTTCATGCAGAACTCTCAACTTCAATATGCACTTCGAGCTTGCGCGAATTGTCTCAGTCGACCCTGAGTCGATATTCACAGCACCCTGGTTCTACACAGGCTACTACGCGGTTAATACCACAATACAATAGCCTACGCTTTGAGGCAGGTGCGAGTCGATCCTCGCTAATGACATCTAAACTTAGCCGTTACTTGGGTTCGTAATCTACTCTCTAAATTCGGACTTGTAGTCCTCCTATGTCCATAAGCTGACATTAGCGGCGTACAGCGGATCTTCGTGGATTGCCCAACAATTCCACTCGCACGAGGCCCTATGTGACGTCTCACTCCTAAACAGTCGGAACCCAAGTCTCTCTGAAATAGCTTGTTCCCCACACTTTATATCTCGTCTTGTGGTGGTCAGACAGCAATATGTCAAGATGCCAAAACATGGCAAACGACATTTCTGAACACACAATCAACTCGTGCCAATGCATATGCTATGAAGCGTACCCCGAGAAATAATATACTTAATAGCCGTGACGATTGAAAGTGTCGTTCACTTCGATATTAATTGACTTTAGATAGCGTGGAAACATTTTATGCTGACTAGTGATATGCCAGAAAAATCCCACTGTGAATCGTCTGAGGCTAATTATCTAATTAAAACATGTGTGCTTACTGCACACAGAGAAGAAATATATATACATCTATTTGAACTTGAAAGTAGGGGGAGGGGGCCTCCTCCCTTTTAGACTGGCGTTGCCCTGACAGTGTATCTGTTCACCTACGGTTACTTTTATGACAGATGTTGGCAAATAGTGTGAATGAATCTTATTAAATGCGAATTGCCCACAGGTCATATCTTTCTCAGAATCTAGAACGTTCTCATGTTTACTTTGAACTGAAACTCCAGCCAAACCGCATATATTGGAGTCTGTTGGATGAGGGGTGGGGGGGGGGGGGGGGGCGTCAAACTTTTCTCTAATTGTACATCAATCACAAAGACATAAACAGATCATACGGTTTTCTGTAAATGAAAGGAGGATAGATTACGACCATAGCATTAACTCCCATCGATGATTTGGAACATCAGGACAAGGTGAACCTATTCAAGTCAAACCTCTGCATGTCTGTCGCGGTATTTTTATTTTCGATTTAAAGAGAAATTATATATTATACGAGAATACTGGCTGAACATTCTCATCACAAGTTTGAGGTGGAATAATAACGCTTGTAAAAGAGTGTTCTAAGAGTCTCAGACCATTTCTATTAAATGTTGATGAGATCTGGAGCGGTAGCGTGTCAAGACCACGAATCTGTGGTCGAATTTCGAAACTGAATTACACAAGCAATCGAGTAATCCTACAAAACAATTAAAAAATGGATTTCTCAAAGCTTCAACATGTAAGTATATGGATATGTGAATGCCTTTCGTGTATTTGCGTTTCCCATTCCGTTTACAAACGATCGGTAAACGCGCTTATCGTTTATCGTGTTTTGTTAGACCCAGGGACATACCTCACGTTTATTGGGCCCTATATCATTTATGACAGCTCATAAAACTGCGATATAATTGCGGTTTTGCTAAAACAATTTCTGACTTGTAGTGCACGTGTATATGAGGAAATTTTTGACATGGTATTGTATTGTTTTTGGGGATACCTTTTGAGGATGCCTTTATATCAATTTGAGGGTACCCTTTATAGGATATCTTTTGCTGGATTTCTGAGATAGTTATGACTCCTAGTACCCATTTGGCCCAGTCTTCTTAGCCACGCCGTTTGGCCCATCTTAGCCAACGCAGCCACTACTTGTCCATAGTCACCACCATCTGCCCTTTGATTAAATAGTAGTATAGTCACCCAATACTATAGTCTTCTATCACCCTCACAGTTGTGGACCATTACTGCCTAATGCTATTACTATCGGTTGTTTTTCAACCAATACTAAGTTATGGTACTACTGCAGCTCATAGTGTCTATCATTACACTGCTGTCGCTACCGGTCGCAGTAAATACCACTATCATTCCAGTTTTGCTTGCTCGAACAACGTTTTCATACCTATTCAATTTCTTTTAATAAGCGTCGAGTAGTTACTGAAAAATTATTGCTTAGGGCTAATAGTTGACCTATGGTATACACAAAGCTTCTCCTCTACTACTCTACCAGACAACCAAGCATAACACTACGGGACTTAACATTACGTACTACCCATACGTACTAAGGACAGGAAAACGCTGAGGTGGATGTATAGTGCATTGGACCACCACTGAATCAGCGGGAGTACATACCTTACATCTTATACTACCACACTAGACAGCCATGCATTACCCCCTCCCCCACAATACTGCTTGACCAAGCATTATGTACTACCTATACCAGTTATATGATAATATAAAGCCTTGGGCGGACAGTGATATAAAGTGATAACAGTAGACCAATAGGGGTACATAGCGTACAGCATATACTGCCACACTAGACAAGCCTGCATTACCCCCACCCGCACGTCAAAATACTGCTTGACCTAGAATAACGTACTCCCTATACAATCGGTGGAATGCACAACAATGCTTTACCTCCCCCCCCCCCCCCACCCCCCCTGCACACACACATAATATAGACTAGCATTACGCACTACCTATACCAGATACGCTATGACTTGATGTTATGAAAAATTCAAGATAATACTCAGCAGATCCAGCGATAAACAGTCAGTATCATGAAAAGTATTGAAAAAGTATATATAAAGTAATACAGACTCAATGCGATGCGAGCGTTGCGGTGATACTATTTAGTTGGAATTAACTTTTTTTTTATTCTCAGTTTAGAATTGTTGCATAGCGTTATTTATTTATTTATTTATTTATTTATTTATTTATTTATTTATTTATTTATTTATATGTGTTTATGGTCACTTTCAGTATCTTTGCCGATCTCATGACCGCAAAATAGGGATAAAGTCAAGTTTTGTCAATCGTTTATACATATGCTGCCCACTTTGGATGATGTTGGTTCCAGGTTCTATTTTATAAGAAGTAAAACAGAACTTGTTCACCGTAGCAAACAAGCACAGTTCAACTTTGCGGGGTTCTCGCGGGGGAAATTGAGCCTTGCCATGGAAGAAAGATGCCCAACAATTAATAGTTTTCAGTGTCCGAAGTGGAACAAACAATCACTGCATATAATTATGACGAAACAGCTCGCTGCGTCACAATAAATGGGAAAAATTTATGTTTCAACTTCACATTAGTTTCGATCTGTTCTCCAGCAAGGCTCAGATTTGAGGTATTACGTGAATTTCCGAACTGACAAGAAACATTGTTAATCATCAGGGATGGATCCAGAAATTGTTATTAAGGGGAAAGTGAGAGTCTATACCGAATCACCATTTGGTAGGGACGTCGCTGTGTAGGAGGAATTTCGTCTTGCCGTTTTTTTTAAAAATTATATTAGTCGTTTCGTAGTGTTTTGGGGCTTCTCTGTCCTTTACTTTCAGTGAGGAATTCGTATTGCGGGATAGCTGGCACTAACTCCACTCAGCCTCCTTGTACATGAAAGTAAGCCTGTTGTTTTTCTTCTTTCCTGGAGGCTGGGGAGCTGTAGTTGGGGGTAGCATATTGTTGACATCGCCTTCATCTCTGATTCGGTATTCGTTATAGTTAAGAACATTGCGCGTTTTCTTTGTACTTTCTCCAGCCTGTTAATGTCAGCTTGTTCATTCGGGACCCATACTATTGAACTGAACTCCAAGGCTGATCGTATTAGTGGTCTATATGCTGTCTTTTTGCAGTCCCTGGGACAGTGTTTCAAATATCTTCGGAGGAAGCCGGGTGGAGTTTGTTTTCTTTATTATATTGGAAATATGATGCTCTCATTTCAGAGCATTGGATATCAACACTTCTACCTGTTCTATGATGTGGTTATCCTATGTGTAATAATGGGTTGTTTTTGCTGGATGCTTAGAAAAAGGCATTTTTTAAATTGAATTGTGTTCCCAATGTCTCTGGCCATTTTTCTATATTCTCTAGATATTTTGGACAATATCGTGGTCTTTGTAGCCTCTCATTGAACGGTACAGAAAGCAAACAGATGTACAATAGATTTTACTGAGTCTGGAAGGTAGTTGATATGGCAGAGGAAAAGTAGTGGCTCTAGTACTGTTCCCCAGATGTACTCGTGAGTCAACATGCACCTCTTTCGATGTTTCTTCTTCCAGGACCACTCTGGTGATTCTGTTTCTCGGAAATGACGTTAGCCGCTGGTGTATTGGTCCTTCTATGTCATACTGAAACAAGGTACAACATCCACTTGCAATCCCACCCACATGAGTAGTAGAGAAAATGGAGAATGATCCAGTTCTGGGGGTAGCCAGGATGTTGCCGGGATGTAGCTGGGGGTGGATGACGTCATCTTAATTAAAAAGTTACGTAAGATAATTAACATGACGTCACTTAATAAATATTTTTTTTAATCACTTTAATAACTGTTGCTTAGTTAATTTTAAATAATAACTGTTGCATAATTAATATAAATTAATATAATTAATAAGTGTAATTAGGATTGATTATAATAATTAGTATATTAATAAATGAATTAATAATGTCGATTAGTACATTTTTTTTTTAAAGTCATAATTTGGGATAGATATTATTAGATAAAAAAAAATAATATATTTAAAAATAATATATTTAAAAATAATATTAAAGTTCGCCGACCGTTGGACATATATATGAATGATATCGACTGACCCTGACCTGGACACGTGCTAAGGTAAACAGTTCATTGCGTGTTGCGGTGTCATTAAATCATTTTTTTCTTTCCAAACGCCAACTACTATACGAGAGTGACAGATGTTGAGATCATAATCTGCCCTAAATATTCATTAGACTGGACATGCTATCATGTATTTAAAAATCAATGATGATCTCACGCAACAAGATGTGGCTTGCTTTAACTGAAGACATGTGAACGACTCCATTGTGGGCTATTTTATGGGTGTAATTAGATTTAATAATTTGGCGTGATTCCTTACATATTAATAACGCAAGTTTATTCTTCTCGTTTTTATGGTGGTCAAAAAAACTCGACCAAGGTATACTGATTTTACGCCTCACGTGATAAAGTAATTTTTTAATCCGATGACCACATGAACAAATAAGATTTCGGTTATTGAAAAGCGGGCGTGTTTTTTTCCCCTATAAAGTCCGACGATTCGAACCTCACTCTCATTAGAAACTGTGTCAGAAAAGCCAAGATGACAAGCATCGACTATACTTCCGTGAACAGCTATGAGCGAACCAAGAAAGCAGCGAGCCAACGAAAAATTTGCATTAGCGTTAAAAAAGTGGTGGTCAGCGACGCTCCCCCATGAAGGAACAAGAAAAGAGACATAAAGACTACCCTTTTGTTGAGGCTGCCAAACGTCCTTTCAGGGAGATCCAGTACAAAACTCGACCCAAACACAGGTTCGATCTTCCCATACACATGCAGGTGGAAGCACTTTTAGGTCCACGGGTAACAGTCAACGAAGATTGGGAAAAGGAGTTCTTCACCGAGGTGGAGATGGGGAGGAAATAAATAGCTTTCTATGGAAAAGCAAAAAAAAAAAACCGGCCCTTTTCAGGGTCACCATAATCTTAAAAAGAGTTGCTTTGTCACAAGCACACACTTTTTCAACCAATCAGACACCTCCATTATCCCACGCCCTCACCGCCACACCCCTGTAACCCCTCACAATACCTAAATCCTTCATGAACTCCCCTCCTCCAGGTCATCCAATACCAAAAAACTTTTGTAAACCTCTCTCCCCCTCCCCCACCCTTCACAATAGCTAAAGTATCTTGAACCCCAGTCCAGTTCTCTAAATTGAATGGGCATGTCAGGCCCCAGATACCCCATCCCCACAATTTTGAGTGATCAAATTACCCCGATTAGTCTCCTCTCATAACTTACCACACTCTTAACCCTTATTTACTATGAGATTGAAATAGCGTATATTCATCTAATTTTATATATTAATAATTTTCGTTAAATAATTTATTCCACAAGACACTTCTCGAAAAAAACAAAATGGCGGATTAGTTTGACAGAAATACAGTATCGATTTATTCATGAGTGTCTGTCGGTTGTGTCCTTGGGCAAGACACTTCACCCCATTGCCCATGTGGGGGCAGCACAGTGATGCTGTGCACTAAGCCATACTGCACGTCGATGGAGCACCTGTCTTCAACCAATGCTAACCCTGCTTGTGTGGAGTTAGTCTGTTGGGGAGCTGACAGTTGCTTGCCGTGCTCGGTGGCTCTCTCTGGGTACTCCGGCTTCCTTCACCCATAAAACTGTTGTGGTCATGATTAGCCAATTGTGCAGAAATATGTGACCTTAAACACCAATAAATAAATATAAACAAATAGTGTCTGTCGGTTATCAAACAGCCATTAGGTGTTTAACAGTTAATTGTGGACAAGTGCGTTTAAAAATAAAAAATTTGGGGTGATAACACTACGGACTGTGTTTAATCATAGAATAATCACACCTGCGCTATTACTAACCCATATGGTTTATTTTTGAACATTTACTGAAGGATAACCCACCCATCTAAGTAAAAGCATGAAAAGAGCTACCATTATCTAATTACCTATGTGGGGTGGAGGTGGGCGGTAATGTTGTGTACTATGGCGTACTAACTTCAGCCAATGATAACCCTGTGTAGAACTTTGACAGTTGTTTGCCTCTGCACAATGGTTCTTTCCAGATTGCTCCAGCTGTTGTTAAATAAATAAATGGAAAAAACTACAATCTATAATAACAGGTCAAGGCCCCCCCCCCCCCCTTCGTTTTTACACGTTTTGTGAGGGGGGAAAATCAACAGTACTTTCACCCCCTCATTTTAATAGTTGAAAAGCGCTGTTACTTGATAAAAAAAAAATGGTTAAAAGGATACGCGATTCTGTATTAACCACCCAAAAGTGCAAAATTTGGGAAAATATAACCCACCTAGAGCTGCACCAAAGCTACGCACACTATTCGAACTTCCGCATTGTGTCCTTGGGCAAGGTAATTTACCCTGATTATCCACATGGGGGCACGATGATGCCGTGTACTAAGGTGCACTACACGTCGATGATACGCATATTTTCGAACAATCTAACCCAACCTGTGTGGACAGTGCGGATTTACGACGTTGGTCAGATGACAGTTTCTCGTCGTTGCTCTGTGGTTCTCTTTGGATATTCCAGAGTCTTAAAAATATATGATAGTTACTGATGTAACACGCTGATTAGCATGTTTAATGAATCTGACTACGCCAGCCCAACCGACCCTTTTCCCACCATGATCACAACAAACGTTTCAATTCTCTCTCTCTCTCTCTCTCTCTCTCTCTCTCTCTCTCTCTCTCTCTCACCAACCGATACAGTCTGGATGGAAACTAATTGCGTTCAAGCTGTTTTTGTTTTTTTCTAGGTTTTACCACCTCCCACCCCCCCCCCCCCTCTTACAGCACAAATCGAAATGAAATCTGATTCATTGAACCATACTACAGCGTATGTGCTAAAATGATTATGTTTGTACAAACTCAAGACCTTTCCCTCACAAATACCTATATAAAAACAAGATAATACGCGAGAATACGTTGTGTACCAGCTTTTTGTTGATAAAATATTCCCTGTATACATTCCCAAATATTATTAATGTACCCGCTTAATAACAGCCAAATTTTTATCAGATCACAGCATTTGAATAATTGCTTAAATTCCATATATTTCCTGACGTTGGCAAATGTCAAGAAAGGCACTCTGTAGTTTAGGAGACACCATAAATAAAACCAAATAAAAAATCTGAGATATATTGCATTTATTTAAATATCGATATTAACCAGAGGTCGAAACTAGTCAAATTGATTAGTATTAAATTACAAATGAATATGAAATTTGCAGTAAAATGAACACCGCTATATATAGTTATTCGCAATGACACCCTATTGGTGAGAGTGTTCGTTTTTGTTTTTTGGTCCAGTTTCGTTAGAGCTTCCACGAAGTCCATTCCACATTCGCAGTCTTTTCCAGGGGATTTTCTTCAAAGACTGGTCCATCGCAGCTTTGCAGAGATATTGTTTTCTGTAAGAAAAAAGTCCATACGTTCTTTATTTCCGATCAGATCCCTCGGGATATTTTGATCTTTAAGGATGTTTGCCAAAATTTTCCAGTCTGTCAGTTGAAAATCTTTTCTTTTTCGCAGCAGATCATTTATTAGATCACACATATTGGAGCCCGAAATTGTAATGCCGTTATACACGAGTCGATCTTTCTCATCCCAGGATAAATTGGGTATATTCTTTATTATCTGGAGAAACAAAAGCGCCTTCTGCTGCATGGAATCTGGTATAACGGCTCTCCAGTCCGAATGATTTTCCACTAAAAAACTGGTCTTTAAGGAGTGTGGTTTGGTGTTTTCATTGTGTAAGTTTGAATGGTGCTGAAAGATTGTCTGGTACAGCAGCCGTTGCTCTTCAGAACTCGATGTTGAAGATTCAGTAATTGGTCTCATACCCTGGTCTATGGGCGGGATAGCTACAGAATTCGGGGGTGTGCGTATTTCCTGCAACTGTTCACTCCCCCGTGGTTGAATACACTGAATTCTGCTTGAGGGTAGGCTGGTTGAGTCATCTATAGGTTTTTCCCTCAGTGATTCCCCCATCACTAGCGGTTTTATTGGCTGTAGCTTATTTGCAAGACCCAAAATATTTCCACTTGTTAATGCATTGTTCCAACTAAAGGCCGATTTCATATGCACTGGCGGATAGGATAGCTGGTTACAGACAGATCTGGTTGTTAACTCGGCTGTATTTGGGTTCGCTCCCCCTATAGTGTGTTTAAAATTTACATTTTGGTGTAATTTTCATCTGTGTCCATAATAATTAGTTTTATGTGAGTAAGATTTTTGACACAATTCACAGACGTAGCATGAATTCAGCCTTTTCAGAAGCGAGTTAATAGAGTGGCAATACAGTTCCAACACTCTTCCATTTATATGTATGAATAGGATGGGTCCCACCCCAACCTGTCAATCGCTGATTGGCTAATTATTTATCAAGATAAGGTGGGTTCTACCCCAACCTGTTGATCATTGGTTACTTCAAATTCTCACACAGTGCATTGTAGGAAATTACAGTGGTAGAGCTCTGGGGTAAAATAAGTTTTTTGCTCAACTTCACACAAATTGATATAGTTTACTTCAAAAAAGAAACATCAAAGTCACATTCATGACAAGCCGAGGTAGCATATCTGAACCACCCACTTAATCAGATAATCCATTTAATCAGATAATCACATGTGCACATCGGTTTTACACATGTACACATCGTTTTTTTTATCAGTTTCCATCGGTTTTCATCGGTTTTTATCGGTTTTACGCATGGGCAGATCGCTTTTTATTGGTTTTATGCATGTTCTTGTATGCATGTATGCATGTTCGGTTTTTTATCAGTTTTCATCAGTTTTAAAGCATATTTAGAGACCATTTAATCCTACATGTTCACTAAATTGGTCACAGTGACCAAATTGGTCTCGCTCTGTGACCAAATTGGTCACTGTGACCATTTCATCCTATATGTTCATTAAATTGGTCACAGTGACCAAATTGGACTTTCTCTGTGACCAATTTGGTCTCTTTAGTGACAATTTAATCCTACATGTTCACTAAATTGGTCACAGTGACTAAATTGGTCTCTCTCTGTGACCAAATTGGTCAATGTGACCATTTAATCCTACATGTAGAATTAAATGGTCACTAAAGAGACCAAATTGTTCACAGTGGATGACCTGGAGGAGAGGAGTTCATGAAAGATTTAGGTATTGTGAGGGGTTACAGGGGTGTGGTAGTGAGGGCGTGGGATGATGGAGGTGTCTGATTGGTTGAAAAAGTGTGTTTTTGTGACAAAGCAACTCTTTTTAAGATTATGGTGGCCCTGAAAAGGGCCGGGTTTTTTTGCTTTCCATAGAAAGCTATTTTTTCCTCCCATCTCCGCCTTGGTGAAGAACTCCTTTTCCCAATCATCGTCGACTGTTACTGGTGGCCCTAAAAGTGCTTCCTCTTGCATGTGTACGGGAAGATCAAACCAGTGTTTGGGTCGATTTTTGTACTGGATCTCCCCGAAAGGACATCTGGAAGCCTCAACAAAAGGGTAGTCTTTAAGTCTCTTTTCTTGTTCCTTCATGGCGAGCATCGCTGACCATCACTTTTTTAACGCTAATGCAAATTCTTCATTGGCTCGCTGCTTCTTGGTTCGCCCATAGCTGTTCACGGAAGTATAGTCGATGCTTGTCATCTTGGCTTTTCTGACACAGTTTCTAAGAAGAGTGAGGTTCAAAACATCGGACTTTATAGGGGAAAAAAAAAACACGCCCACTTTTCAATAACCGAAATGTTATTTGTTCATGTGGTCATCAGATTAAAAAATTACTTTATCGCGTGAGGTGTAAAATCAGAATACCTTGGTCTATGAGAGTTTTTTCGACCATCATAAAAACGAGAAGGACAAACTTGCGTTATTAATATGTAAGAATCACGCCAAATTATTAAATCTAATTACACCCATAAAAAAAGCCACAATGGAGTCGTTCACACGTCTTCACTTAAAGCAAGACACATCTTGTCGCGTGAGATCATCATTGATTTTTAAATACATGATAGCATGTCCAGTCTAATGATATTTAGGACAGATTATGATCTCAACATCTGTCACTCTTGTATAGTAGTTGGCATTTGAAAAGAAAAAAATTGATTTAATGACACCCAAACACGCAATGAACTGTTTACCTTAGCACGCGTCCAGGTCAGGGTCAGTCGATATCATTCATATATATGTCCAATGGTCGGCGAACTTTAATATTATTTTTAAATATATTATTTTTAAATATATTATATTTTTTTATCTACTAATATCTATCCCAAATTATGACTTTAAAAAAAATATGTACTAATCGACATTATTAATTCATTTATTAATATACTAATTATTATAATCAACCCTAATTACACTTATTAATTAAATTAATTACATTAATTATGCAACAGTTATTAATTAAAATTAATTAAGCAACAGTTATTAAAGTGATTAAAAAAAATATTCATTAAGTGATGTCATGTTAATTATCTTACGTAACTTTTTAATTAAGATGATGTCATCCACCCCGGCTACATCCCGGCAGCATCCTGGTGACACCCAGAACTGAGTCATTCTCCATTTTCTCTACTACTCACATGTAATCCTACATAATAGTACTTCAAGAAATCGTTTGCTGTTTTCAAAAGTTGTGTTCACATGACACTCCTCACCTGAACCTGTGACTGAGTGGTGTCAGTATGTTATTTGTCTTTTTTAGATGTTTCAGCCTGAGTTTTTACATACAAGTTCTTGATGTTTGCATGGAACAAATGTTAAGGATTCCGGTCAACAGTTTTCTGCTTGATGCTTGTCTCCTTTTTGAATATGGAAGATCTGTTGGTCGTTTTTCAGCCTGATGGAAGGTTACTAGATGTTTTTGCTTGATTTAGGTTTTTGCCACACATCTCGTGTTTATGATTAGTTTGGGATCTTCTTTTCGACATTTCTATGTGTTTGTGGTTCAGTTTCTTCACGGTGTTTGGTGAAGACTGATCAGAATTTCTCCACTGGGATTTTAGCTCTCCCTGACTGTCGGCTTACAAATTCCCCAATGTCCTTCTAGTTCTAGAGGGATATACTTACAGTACGTGGAGAGTGGGTTGTAGCTAAATCACCCGTGGGGTCGAGTTATTACCCAAAGTATCACATTCAAATTTCTACATATGGACAAAAAACACAACTAATTGTTTCAGCCAATGGACTTCCGGGTATAACCCGCAGGTCCATTGGTTGGAACTTTGCTTGTGTTTGTTATGCTTTGCAACAAATTTACAATTAGTGGTTGGGTGGAATCTCCACTGTACGGGTGACTTAGTGACAATACACTCTCCACGTACTGTACATTGTCCTTTTTCCTAAATTTTGACATATTTCCAAAAAAGGAATTTTCCGACATAAAGTAATGATTTAAAGCTGAGGAAGATCCTATAAGTACAGCCATGTACTCCCTCGCCACACCCTAAAGTTACGATAACATTTTAATGTGGGTGTGTAAAAGGTGTAATTTTTCGACAAAACCTCTGTTCCCCAACCACACACCCACCCCAAAACCGCATGCATCTAAACTACTACTGCTGTATTGGAACATCTTATCCAGCGCCCATGGAATCAGGAAGAGGGCACGTATCACCATCTTTGTCAATAATAGATGAGAGAGAGAGAGAGAGAGAGAGAGAGAGAGAGAGAGGCAAACATTATCTTTACCGATATATCGGAACACCATAATATCATCACAAGGCAATGCTTGATGTTGTCCCACACATTTCCAATACAGTCACCTAAATCATTTAGCTCTCCTTTGGAGTCCAGTTATTGTAATCTTATTGGGTATTAGCAGCAAAGAGTAGCCCAGACCCTTTACTTTTACGATGTGACCGATGATTCACTCGTTTGCGTGGTCTCTTCTACGGTCTGTAAGTTGTGAAAATGATATTTTGGGCTCCATATTTAGGATTTTTTCAGCCCGGTGGAAAAATTTGTCAAATATTTCGCCAAAAATTATAATTTTCTCAATGTAGAGATGCGATAATCCCAAACAAAACTTTGTGTATTGTATTTCTACTATGGCATTAAGGCTCGCCTGCTTCCATTGATATATACCTGTTTGTGTGCGGGAGGGGGGGGGGGGTGGCTGCTGTGGCCGTATTCTTTTCAAAATAGCGGCTTTGTAGAGAAGATGCTGGTGTTCAGATGACAAACGCTTTTCCTGTAGATGAAAAAATATTCCAACAAAGTGATAGGGGCAAACCCCTCCCCTTTCGGGCCTACTGTCACAGTGTCTTTATTTTGCATATAACCTGAAATGTCAGATCACTCATTTGTAAATTCAGACTTGTTAGCTCACCGAAGGGACCTTAACTTATCACTTGCTGTCCGTCGTCGTCCGTCGTCGTCCGTCGTGAACTGTACCTTATCGACTACTCCTCCCAAACTACTGGATCAAATTGGTGTGCATGTTCCCCATCATATGTCAATTCAAACTTGTACAAATAAACTTGCTGTCCCCACAGGGGGCACCACAAGGGGCATAACTCTGATAGCACCCATGAATTTCTTTCCAAAATTCAAAAAATATTCTTCTTCAGATCCACCAGGCAGAATTCTTTCCTATTTGGTATACATCATCTCGGGGGGGGGGGATTCAAGTTTGTTCAAATCGGCTCCCTGGATTCATATTTGGGCTCACTATAGAAGCCCGAATTTGAACTTATCTTCTTCTCCAGATCCAGAAGGCAGAATCTTTTGATATTTGGTATGCAACATTGTGGAGTGGATCTAATTCAAGGTTGTACAAATCGGCCCGCTGGGTTCATATTTGGGCTCAGTATATAAGCCCGAATCTGAACATAGTGCATTTCAGGCAAATTTCTTAAAAAATCTTCTTCTCCAGATTCAGCAAGCAGAATCTTCTGATATTTCGTATGCAACATTGTGGGGTGGATCTGACTCAAGTTTGTACAAATCGGCCCCCTGGGTTCATATTTGGGCTCAGTATAGGAGCCTGAATTCAAACTTGGTGCATTTCAGGCAAATTTCTTTAAAAATCTTCTTCTCAAGATCCAGCAGGCAGAATCTTTTGATATTTGGTATGCAACATTGTGGGGCGGATCTGATTCAAGTTTGTTCAAATCGGCCCCCTGGATTCATATTTGGGCTCACTATAGAAGCTCGAATTCGAACTTAGTGCATTCCAGGCAAATTTCTTAAAAAATCTTCTCCAGATCCAGCGGGCAGAATCTTTTGATATTTGGTATGCAACATTGTGCGGTATATCGGATTCAAGTTTGTTCAAATCGGCCCCCTGGGTTTATATTTGGGCTCAGTATAGGAGCCCAAATTTGAACTTAGTGCATTTCAGGCAATTTTCTTTAAACATCTTCTTCTCAAGATCCAGCAGGCAGAATCTGTTGATATTGGGTATGCAGCATGCTTAGGGGTGTGAGATTCAAATTTGTTCAAGCTAAGTCCCTGGGTTCATATTTGCGCTCACTATGAGAGCCCGAATGATAACTTAGTTCAAAATGAGGAATTTTCTTTAAAAATCTTCTTCTTCAGATCCAGCAGCTGGAATGTTTTGATATTTGGTAGGCAGCATCCTTAGGGGGGTGAGATTCAAGTTTGTTCAAGCCATGTTCCTAAGTCCATATTTGGGCTCACTATGGGAGCCCGAATGATGACTTAGTTCAAAATGAGGAATTTTCTTTAAAAATCTTCTTCTTCTGATCTAGCAGTCAGAATGTTTTGATATTTGGTATACAGCATCCTTAGGGGGGTGAGATTCAAGTTTGTTCAAGCCATGTCCTAGGGTCCATATTTGGGCTCACTGTGGGAGCCCGAATGATAACTTAGTTCAAAATGAGGAATTTTCTTTAAAAATCTTCTTCAGATCTAGCAGTCAGAATGTTTTAATATTTGGTATGCAGCATCCTTAGGGGGGTGAGATTCAAGTTTGTTCAAGCCATGTTCCTAGGTCCATATTTGGGCTCACTGTGGGAGCTTGAATTGTAACTTAGTTTGAAATGAGGAATTTTCTTAAAAAATCTTCTTCTTCAGATCCAGCAGTCGGAATGTTTTGATATGTGGTGTGTAGCATCCTTGGGGGAGGGGGGGGGTGAGATTCAAGTTTGTTAAAGGCAAGTCCCTGGGTCCATATTTGGGCTCCCTGTGGGAGCTCGAATTATAACGTAGTCAATACGAGGAATTCTTCCTTAAAAATCTTCTTCTTCAGATGTAGCAGTCGAAATGTTTTGATATTTGGCATGCAGCATCCTTAGGGGGTGAGATTCAAGTTTGTTCAAGCCAAGTCCCTGGGTTCATATTTGGGCTCACCGTGGGAGCCCGAATGATAACTTGGTTCAAAATGAGGAATTTTCCTTAAAAATCTTCTTCTTCAAATCCGGCAGATGAATGCTTTTGATATTTGGTATGCAGCATCCTTATGGGGGTAAGATTCAAGTTTGTTCAAGTCATGTCTCTGGTTCCATAAAATTTGTCTCCCATGGCTTCATTCCTTTGTAGTGTTGATGAACCATGTCTAACTGAATGTGACCCCAAATACTTCTTTGAACCACTATGGCCGGTGAGCGATTAAAGCTCCGTGGGGCCTCTTGTAATTTAAAAGTTCAGATGACACATTTATAAACTCGGATTATAATTGTCCGAAATTCAGATTACTCATCCGAATTTTCATATTATACCACGATTGTGTATTCAACGTTATCCGATACAATATAGACATTGAGAAATGTGCAAGGTACACAACCACGTGTAATTAGATCTACCTGTAAGAACGTCACGTAAGAACGCATTTGACTGATTTGTCGTTACTCATCTAAGTGATGTTATGACGTGAATGAAAAGCTTAACAAAAAACGGTGGCAAGCAAGAATGTAAACAGGCCGTCGAAGGTGATACTTTCTTTAAAAAAAATAGCCCCATTCACTTAATTCAAGTTGAATCGTGGTATAAAAATAAAACACAATCAGAGTAGAGTTCGGGGAACAGGAATCAATGACTCGAGTTGGAGTTTTTCCTGTATTTCCCCTGCGCTGAAGGCGCACGTGAAATGCAGGAAGAAAAAAACTCAAACAAGGGTGGAAGATTCCAGCCCCCGTACTTCACCCACGCAGTGTTCGGTCTTATTACTTGCTTGTGTCGTCTGCCCACCGACTTCCATATTTTCCTTCACATAACAAGTAACATAATTATGAAGAGTTAAATGGATTAACATCTGTTAACGTTTTCGACATCTTATTCATGTTTATATCTGATTCCATCAATTCAATACATTTGTTGCAGCTTGTTTGGGAATTCAAATGTCGATATAGAATTGTAACAATCGAAAAGAAAACATGAGGAGTTTGAATGTGGTGGGCATGTTGTTGTTTGTGTCTTTGGTGACTGCTACTCTGGGGGAATTAGTCAGAGATGGCGAAGATGGGGACTACGACATGGCGGCGGCGGCAAGCGGCAATGGGGAACCAAACGCAAGAGACGAAGATGAAGACTTCGATATGGTATCGGCAAGCGGAGATGGAAAACAAAACTCAAGAACAACTTCTACTGTAATCTCGTTCGAAGATAAGGAACAAAAAGGTAAATGTCAAATCACAAGTTCTGAAGTGCGTTCCGGATGGTTGTCCAGAGATTCAGGGACGTGGTGACAGGGTGGGGGGCGCAATCCTGCATTTTCTTTAGTAAACAATTCTGCAAAAAACACCGGCAATCCGAAATTTCCTACTCTACAGTAGTAGGTTTCGTGGCATTTTATTTAGCGCGTTGTGTTGTTTTTTTATTGTTTCCATAATGCGATAGACAAAGAAAGTGGCATAGACATTTCTTCGTTTGTGGTTTAGTTATCAAGTATGATGTTTCAGAAACTGCTAAACATATCTGATAGTTATTACTCCGATTACAAAACTTAGTACCATTTTACTGTTGAACTGTCAAGGGAAGTGGGCGCATTCTATTGTGTCAGTTCCATGTTCTCTCAATCTCGTTCGTGTCCAAGCCACTCAAATGACGTATAGGGTATTTGCACTACCTTTCAGAACTGTCTGGTTAAGACAATTTTATTATTATAGTATTAGGGTATTGCTAAGTCATTCAACGAAGTTTGAGTGACTTATTGTGAACCATAGCATTTTTTTTCCTCCCACAACAATCTAGGGTACTTCCCGTGAAGCACCCGTGACAAAATTTGGCGCATGTATTGATATTTATTTCTGGTTCTCAGCTAAGGTTCTGATTTTCGATGCCGTGTCTTTCTCCAAAGCAGCCCCCAATTTAGGCGTTTTTCTTCAAGTTTTAATTTTAAGTTTCGTTCTCGAAATTTTGGAAATATATTCTCCAACAGAAATCATATTTACTAACCTGGGAGATTTACAACGGTTGTGGCTGAATTTTCGGGTTACGTTATTGACGTCGCCATCACCAAAAATTAAATGTCGGCCAATTTGCATAAAATGTTAGTATGTCGCAGAGTTAAAAAAAATTGAGATATGTGTTTTTAAGTTTTTCGATTTATCGTCTTGTTTTTTTAGGTTTAAAGGTTACTTCAATTTTTTGGGTTTTTATGGACTTTTTTCAGTAAAAACGCTGATTTTCTAAAACTCTCTTTATTAATACTACACATAGCTATGTAATTTCACACACTATAACGTTGATAGTGTCTCTATTCAATACAGTTGTTACAATTTCAAATGTCAACCTTTACCGAAAATTACGTCATATTGACGTCGTTTTCATCAACATTTAATACTGACCACGCTATTGAACGCTCCATCTCAAAATGTTGGAAATATAGTCTCAGAAAAAAAACATCTCTAAAATTGTAACCAGTTTTAGCGGGCAAAAAAATTGTTAGAGCTGCCGTTACGGTGACAGTTGAATGCCAAGGTCGCAAAAATTAAAGATCGTCTGATTTCCGTGAAAAATTAGGAAGCTGTGGAGCTTGGGGCGCGGTGGCGTTTCGGTAACCGGTTCTCGTTGAATCACCGAAGTTAAGCAACGTCGAACCCGGTTAATCCTCGGATGGGTGTCCTTGGGCAAGGCACTTAACCCCATTGTCCACATCGGGGGCACGATGACGCCGAGTACTAAGGCGTACTGCACGTCAATGGTACGCATACCATCAACCAATCTAACCCTGCCTGTGCTGCAGTGCAGAGTTACGATGTTGGGGAGCTGGCAGTTGCTCGTCGTTGCTCGATGGTTCTCTCCAGGTATCCGGCTTCCTCCACCCGTAAAACTGTCACGGTCATGATTAGCCGTTTGTGCATAAGCATGTGACCTTAAACACCAATAAATAAATAAATAAATAAATAAATAAATATGTTGTGGAGCTTGAAGAATAAAAAGATAGCTGTTTTTAAAATTTTTGATTTAACGCCATGTTCGACGTTTTAACATCAAAAAACTTTTTCGGAGCACCAAAACACACGAGTCAGACTACAGCCATTACCATAGCACTTACAGGCACCAAACTTCTCACGTTGGCGTGGCAGTAACTGTTCTCGAGCAATGCCAAGCTTCTTTGTAAATAACGCAAAACTTTTTTTTTGAGTTACAAATAACGCCAAAAAGGAAAATACCACCTTTTAGTGTGTCACGCCAACAGCTATTACCATAACATTTACGCAACTTATGTAAAGCAGTCATCACATTACAGATCATAACTGACCGCCAAAACGAATATATGCTTTACTAGGCGTTGGTCGCGCTTCGTTGAATGATTTCTGGAAGTTCGCTTTGCTATTTCAAAACCATCTAGTTAAAATTTGCATTTTGTGGGTGATGGGAAATTATTACTCCAAGAAGCAGTTAACTAACAAATACACCTTAAGAATCGAGTGTTATTTTTATCCCTATTAGTCGGGGGGGGGGGGGGGGGGGCTTCACAAAATTCCTCTGCGTGACACAGAGCCGAGGTGGGTGGGTGGGTGGGTGGTCCCGCCGCGAAAAAGTCCCTTTTTTCCTCTCATCAAATTTATACATTTTTCTGTTTTAATCTATCTCAGGTGATTTAATGGTGTTTAGGGTACTTAGTATATATGTGGCATAGTAGCATGACTGATAACCAGCTGCTGTAACTCTCATTTTGGTGAGATGGTGACCATGATACCGTTGATGGTCAACATCGCCCACCGTTAACCTGTTTCTTGATAAAGCCAAATAATATAAATGAGCACTGTATTTTGGAACAAATGCCGATTTAAACCCAATTCTGTTGCTGCTCCTAAGGAATTACCTCTTCGGTGAAGATTACAACAGTCTGATAAAGAAGTTTAGTAACCAAACTTCATCATTCCTGCAAGAATACTCACTCTGTGCATGATCCAAGAACTGCATAGCAGAAAAGTTTTCAAATACCGCAAAAGTTTGACAAAAAAAATAAATAAAATAAAAAAGGGGAGAAAGTTAAATCAAAGATAAAATCAAGTGATATTCATTAAGGTGTATTGTAAAATGAATGGGTGCAGCTGGGTTGTGTGTAGTTAGATAGTAAGTAGAGAAAAATCAGGAAGAAAAATGAATATTAGAATAGTAAAGTCTGACTGAGGAAGTAATAAGATGAATAGATGCATGAAGTAAATGAGTTAAACAAAATAATTCACAACATATTTTATGCAAAAATATTTTTCTCTACAGATATGAGAGCTACATGTACAAATGAGCCCAGAATGTGGTCCATCCATATTAGGCCTAGCATGGATCATCCATGTATAAGCATATCCCCCACCTCCCCGATTAATTCCATCTATTCTAGTCTACCCTGGACTCTTGGATTTTGGCGAGATATACCCGGTAGTCATGCTCATGACAGCCCATTTTCTGTGCGTGAGATTATCTCTCGATGACTGCCAAGCGCAGCACTGCCCTGTGTGAGAGCAGATTAACCCTTTACCTAACGTAACGGCCAAAACCGGCCAGCGCTATTCACAAAATTCTCCATCAAATTTGTATTACCTTTGCATTTTTTGTCACACAAACATAGCTTATGACCCCTCATTGGAACGAGCTCATCGAGCTCGTTCCAATGAGGGGTCATTAGCTATGTTTTTGACGCAAAAAATCAAAAAAATTAGTGCTTCAAGAATTTTATTTGCAAGTGTCGTCTGCTTTTCGTGTTAGGTAAAGGGTTAAAACTTGCACCGAACTATATTAGAGTTAGCCACGACCGGCCGACCAATCTACTACACTATATACTGGTACAGACATCGACAACTGCATGGTGCTTTGTGACAACCCTAAATGTAATACGACACTAAATGTAATAAATTTATTACAGATGGGGCTGGAATGCATCTTGCATCTCAACGCTAAATGTAATAAATTTATTGCAAATGGGGTTAGAAATTAGAATGCATCTTGCATCTCAAAGTTAAAAGTAATAAATTCATTACAAATAGGGTTAGAATGCATCTTTCATCTCAACGTTAAATGTAATAAACTGGTAACTCATACCGATGTCGGCTGATCATGACTTTGTATTCAATATTACTTATGTACTGGGCTCGAACTACTTTCGCGACCGAGTAAAAAAGATTGCGAAAACGGATGAATCGATTTCGTTCAGTATTTAGAAAATTGCAGTATTTGAGGCATTTTATACTTCCACGACAATTATAATAAACTTTTTTTTACCGTTAAACGATTTGAATGCATCTTGTATCTCAACACCAAATGAAATAAGCTCATAATTGACACCGGTGGTAGCCGTTCAGGAATTGGTGTTCAATTTTGTTTTCTGGTTTGTTTGGGCTCGGCCAATTTTCGCGACCGGACAGGAAAAGATTACCGAAACCGGTGAACATATTCCCGATAAAGAGGTTTGAAAATATATGTGTTTAAAACGCATTACCACAACACTCAAAAGTATGACTCAAACAGAGTACAAAATGATTCGCGCAAAAATTCAAAGACGGAGCAAATCGGAGTGGATCGGCCAATAACAGACGTAGAGGAGACCCTTCCCCTCTCCCAAATCTTTGGGGAACATCCAAATTCGAAAAAAATCCTAGCGAAATTCGTGCAACCAGTTTACCAATATGCTAGTGTACCAGCATATCAATGCAAACCCCGAACAGATTCGACGGTTAAATTTAACAAACCACAATGAACACAACAACCCTCCAGTGCCAAGGACATAGAACTTGAGATCCCCCAGCCCCTTCTCAGAGGTTAAGGCCCCAAATCAAAGCATTTGAGAGGGTTTAGATCAAACCCTACTATTGGTAATGCGACCGATCACTAGCATACGCCTCGCAGTCTCGCAGTTTTGTTACCACAATCCCTCACGGACTGAGAAGGATGGGGCTAGTGAAGAAGGTTGCTGGCCCTATGAGGATTGTTACTCATGCTGGGTTCGAGTCAAGTTCATGAAGCCCTGTGTTGGGTGACAAGTTCGAGGATGGTTAGGTCATCGTGTTGGTTAGTGGTTGCTATTTTTGGTGGACAGACTGGGCAGTTAAGCCACAAAAAGGATGGTTACTATTGTTGGTACTGTTATCTACGATCTTTCTTTCTTCCTCCCAGTCTGTATGGTATGGTTGGGTAGTGCCTAGATGGGGACGTCGTATTGTGGTCATGCTCGGATGCCCAAAATGGCCGCCATTGCAGCCATCTTGGATTTCTTTATCGCAGCCTGCAGGCCTAATTTATGCATCATGTTTCTTGAAACTCAGAAAAAAGATTTAGTGTAATGAGCAGATGAGAACGTCTTATTTTGGGCGCAGAATGACCAAAATGTCCGCCATAGCAGCCAACTTTGATTTCTTTGGCGCAGCCTGCAGGTCGCATTGGTACATCAATTTTCTTGAAACTCAATACGATGACTTTGTATGATGAGCAGATGATAACGTCTTATTTTCGGCACAGCCACATGACTCCAATCTTGGATTTCTTTAGCATAGCCTGCAGGCCACATTTATGCATCAATATTGTCCCGGAAGTTAGCAGGATGACTTAGTATGATAAGTAGATGAGAACGTCCTAGTCTTGTCATGGCCAGTTGCCCAAAGAATGCCGCCATGGCCAGGCCTGAAAATAAGCAGCCTGACATTTGTAGAATGAGGTTCCCAGAGGGTGAATTTGATGATGCTATCCCATACAGTGGGCCAATTTATCCCCTGGCTACCTCTTTCTGTTTAGTTTTGAGACCCTGATTCAGATTGAGGTTCCCAGGTGGTAAATGTAGTGATGCTACTCTGCTATGCAGGGTAGCATCACTAAATTCACCCTCTGGGTACCTCATTTTGCAGATGACAGTCTGCTTATTTTCTGGCTTGGCCATGGCAGCCATCTTGGATTTCTTTTGTGCAGTCTGCAGACTGTATTTGTGCATTAATTTTCTTGAACCTCACCAGGATGACGATGAAAAGATAAGAACGTCTAATTATGTGCAGATACCATGTATACAGAAGGTCAGGGTCTCCATCTTCTTTCTTCTGTGTTTTGTTTTCGAGTCCGACGAATGACAAAAGCTCCCTTGTTTGACGGAAGTTTTTGAAATACAACATGAGTGAAGGAAGTATGACATGAATCTCATAAAAAGAGTAGCATGTCAAGTTAAGCTACTACGGCGGCCCCGGAGCGCCACCTCCACTTCAGTTAGTAATCTGATACATCAGGTTATTAACCTGGTTTTATTTATATGTATTTATTTATTGGTGTTTAAGGTCAAATATTTCTGCACAATGGCTAATCAGGACCACGACAGTTTTACGGGGGTGGTGGGGAGTCGGAGTACCTGGAGAGAACCACCGAGCAACGGCAAGCAACTGTCAGCTCGCCAACATACTAACTCCACACAAGCATGTTTAACATTGGTTGAAGACAAGTGCACCATCGACGTTCAGTACGTCTTAGTACACAACGTCACCGTGCCCAACGTGGGCAATGGGAATGAAGTGTCTTGCCCAAGGACACAACGCGGTTGGTGCAGGTGCGATTCGAACTGAGGACCTCTCGGCGTGCAGCCTGAACTTCTACCTACTGATTATTAACCTGATATATCAGCTTACGTATCCTGGTATGTCATGTTATTATCGTGATATATAAGGTTATTATCCTGGTATTTCAGCTTATTATTCTGATATATCAGGTTAGGGGCTCGGCCAATACAGAGTATCGTCTCATAGGCGAAGGCTGGCCATTGTTCGGTCAGACACCGACATAGTCGTTCTGTTACTACTATTGAGGACTGGGGACGTGCGTAAAATAACCTGGTTCACTGTTTTGATTGGTTTGTCATCTCAACAAACTGATAACGCCAGTTCAGAGATCAGCAGTCAGTAATTGCTACGAATTTCCCCGAGGTGGAGGAAGGGCAGTATATAGCCGTCTTACAAAGCCTATGCTGTGTCCCAGACATGAACTCACGACTGCAGTTTGTGAATACTGCAAATAGGACTTGGGACGGGAGGGGTTGCAGTTGGCCAAACAAATGATTGGGGGGACAAACGGTGGGGAGGCTACCAATGGGCCAACCACTCTTCCTGTTATCGGTGAGTTGTAGTGGTTCTAGCATTTCCCATAACGAGGGGACTGACCTTCCCGACAAAGGGCTAAGAGGGCTACATACTGCTATTTCCCAGCCCGTGGTTCATGCTTCAAGGTGGAGGAGGGTCGGTTTATAGACGCTCGACAAATCTTGAGGTCGTATTGGCGGAGGCTTGTCGTTCGTTAGACTTTTGTTTACGCCAATTGTTTTGGATCTAATGTTGGGGCGGGGTGGGGGGTGGGGGTGCTCATTCGACCATTCCAGTATGTGACAAACGGCGACCCTCTCTCAAAAACCCTAGTCTCCCTACTCGCCTCAAGGACCCGGAGACCCTACCCACGCAATACAGGGCCCCGTCTCAAGAAGTTTTAGCCTCCCTCAAACTCGAAGCGTAGTTCGACAGGTCAGTCGTTGATGATCGGTAAGGGTCATTGAAGATCACCGCTCAATAGGTACATGATGACAAGGGGTCGTGGGATACCCAGTATTCACTTAGTGATCACTAAATCACAGATAAGCAGACAAGTTGTTCGAGGAGTCACTCGCTGGGAGCACACCTCGATCACCCGTTCGCTTGGCAGGCACGAGTCGTTCGAGGAGACCCTCCTTGTGGGACTACTCTATGGCTCCTTGGCCCGAGCCTTTCTAGTAGACAGAATAGGACAGAGTCGATTCGGTAGAAAAGTCGAAAGCCAACAAAGGGTCATTCCTGTTCCTGTTATCAGAGTTTTGAGACATGGCATGGGTAATTGAACGGCACTGTCACCTATATGGAGGGACGCAGGCCAGACACACTATCGACGTTTAGTCATTCAGCTCTGCGTATAGCGGTGAACGTCGTTATGACGTCGCCCGCTCATCGTGAAGTTAACAACTACAGCTTTCCAGGCGAACCTTGATACCCGAATTTTTCCGTTTACACATAACCTGCATTAAAAGGCATTAAAAGGCCACGCCCAGCCTGCGATGCCAGCTATGCGAACCGTTCATAGCCAGGCGATTGGCTTTGGCCGATGAATCTGTAGCCGTCTAACAGACTAGTGTATACCTAGAATCTCCAGACACCCAACTATCGAGGTCAGTCCCCACTGTCAGGGAAATGCTAGCGCAACTACTGCAACCCACCAATAAAGAGAGGGTGATCGGGCCGTCGGTGCACCACCCCCCCCCCCCAACTACACACACAAACACACACTTCTGTTCTTGTCCCACTAGTCATTTGTTATGCCTCCCAGAACCCAGAATGTATCTTTGCAATGCCCTCACGTATTGTAATCGTAATTTCATTTCTGATGAGCAACATACCCTCTGTGAGAAGACTACATACTGCCCTTCCTCCACTTAAGGCCATGACCCTCGGTTTGAAAAAGTAGCAGTATATAACCTTCTTACAGACTGGTGTTTATCTAACCCTTTCTCGGGGAGGTCAGTCCTCACTGTCGAGGAAATGCCAACGCCACCACCACAACTAAAAATGATACGGAGGGTGATCGGAAACTTGGAGTCCTCCACACTTCTGTTTCAAATGCCTCCAGCCATTTATATGGCCTCCCAAATCGTATCTGTACCCCCCCCCCCCCCCCCCATTCCACTAGTCCCATGTGTTGTGTTATCACATATTGGAATTGTGATTTCATGTCTGAGACTCAGCACAGCTTTGTAAGACGGTTGTATATTCCTTCCTCAACCCCAGGAAAATGGATTGCAATGACGTACTGCTTAAATTTAACCCGTTAATCTCTGAGATAGTGTTATGAATTTCTTGAGGTGACAAACTAATTTCAAAATAGAGCTGGACTATTTCGCGCACGACCGCCATTCTCAACAGTAATAACAGAATGACGATGCCGGTGTCTGACCGACCAATGGCCAGCCCCCGCCTATGAGACGACGACACTCTAGATTGATGGAACCGTAACCCGATATATCAGGATAATAACCCGATATACCAACTGAAGTGGGGGTGGAGCTCCAGGGCTGCGGTAAGCTACAGCGTCATTGACATTTTTCATTATATTTGGTGATGAGATACAGGATGCATTTCAACCCCATCTGTAATAAATTTATTACATTTAGCGTTGAGATGCAAGATGCATTCCAACCCCATCTGTAATAAATTTATTACATTTACAGTTGAGATACAAGATACATTCCAATCCCATCTGTAATAAATTTATTACATTTAACGTTGAGATGTAAGGTGCATTCTAACCGAATCTGTAAAAAATTTATTACATTCAGCGTTACGAAACAAGATGCACCCCGGCCCATATGTAATAAATTTATTACATTTAGTGTCGTATAACATTCAAATTTATTACATTTAGTGGCGTATCACATTTAGGGCCGAGCACAGACAAACCAAAAAACAGAATTGAATACTAAGTCCTTAACGTCTTCCGCCGGTGTGAATGAAGGGCTTATTTCATTTGGTGTTGAGATGCAGGATGCATTCAAATCGTATAACGGTAAAAAAAAGTTTATTATAATTGTCGTGGAAGTATGAAATGCCTCAAAGAGAGCAATTTTCTAAAAACTGAGAAAATCGATTCATCCGTTTTCGCAATCTTTTCTACCCGGTCGCGAAAATGGTTCGTGCTCCTAATCAGCCGACATCGGTGCGAGTTGCCAGTTTATTACATTTAGCGTTGAGATGCAAGATGCATTCCAACCCCATCTGTAATAAATTTATTACATTTAGTATCGTATTACAATTAGGGTTGGAACAGTGCTTCATTACAAATTTAAGCAATCCACCGGCTGCCCATAGAGTTGTGTCGAACCGGAAACCCATGATTCACGATGTATTTGATATTTGGTGGGGGTTCAAGTCAGGGTATATGATCAAGGTTGTCAATTCCTCTACAAAATCATTGTGCTGGCTGGCTGGTGCTGATGAAAGATAACATCAATACAGCGTACATGTATGACCTATAGGCTATTGCCTTTTCTACCCCATCAACCCATCTGTCGGAAACCAGGACTTTGGCGTTGATGGGGGAAATAGATTCACGCCGCGTATCCAGTCAAACTCAAGGAGTGTCGCCTGAATCCGTGCGTGAACGTATGTCTCACCGTGACGAACCCGCCCGTTTCACTTTTGTTGGGGTGGTTCTTATCCTGAAGGGGTTAATAACTTTTCCTCGAAAAGCTTAAATCAACAGTGGTTCACCGAAAACAACAATTTTAATACATATAAAAAACTAAATATGATAATTTGTGACTTGTATGGAATCTAAAAGAATAAGAAAAAACTTCCAATCACCCCCTACCCACAGTTTTGAGTCACTTGCGGGCCCTCTTTCTCTGTTGTCGCTGGTTTTGCCTCCTCTTCGCTGGTATTGGTTCCTTGGTCGCCTCTTCACTTCACCCTTTCACTGCCGTCGCACGGCCACTAGTGCATTGTCACTTTATCGGACGCCTCTGCTCTAACAGGTGACGCAATGTCACTCTCCTACTGCATTCGCACGCCCACTAGCTTATTGTCACTTTACTTGACGCTTCTCACACAAGCAGTCGCCATCAATGGGGTTAAACTCCCCTTTACGTTTGTTTCAGAACAATGTTCATCCAGGTAAAGCCTACTCTGCCTATGTATGGCGTGCTTTCCAAAACAGGTAATGCCGTTTACCTAAATGCATATAGCTCCCTGAGCTCGTACTTCGTGTTACTGATCCTATTCTTATATATGGCCACCGACTTGGCCCACGATTGCTCCTATTCTAACTATGAGCTCTGTGACTCCCTACATAACAACGTGCCTATACTTTCGCGCCGATGCGGCACCTCCTCTAACCTATAGCATGGGACCTCCCCATCTACCCGCAACGACCCACAGCCTTACACACATTCCGACTGGAATTGGCTGGAAAGAATTTCTTGAGAAATCCCCCGATTTTTATTTAGATAGCCAGAACATTAATTCTCAGTTTAATCGCTTCTCTTGAACCTGGCCACTCAGATCTATCTTAATTTAATACTCGCTTTAAAGTTCCTTTGGAAGACTAGCACTTTGGCATCTTTTAACATTTCGGAGACAGGCTAGCTGCGTAATATGGTGTGTCCAGAACATATGCGATTTTCTACAACAACCACCTATTAAGTGGTCATAATTGCACAGATAATGATTACCGGAGAATACTCCTTTGATCAGTTACCAGACAGCCCATGTGGCGTTCAACAAATGCGCCCTAATGGACATTAAATTCCATGCCTAATTAACAGAATTTGAGAGACAAATAAGTTTTCGGGATCCGTCATATACCTATCTTTACGCTTTATGGTTAACCCATTCAGAAAGATTATCGAAAATATTTACACTTTTAAACAAGAAAATCTCAATTTTTAGCTATCACATTGACAAACCCCTACCAAGGAACATACTCTCAGTTATTCCAAAAACACCAAGAGGATAGTATCCACGTGCATCCACTTTCACACTTCTCTCTTAGAGGTATCTCTTAGAGCTATCTCACAATCTCGCTCTACTATTACACCAGTATACTCCTAATTTCCACACACAAAGTCACACGCATGCGCATCCTGACGCGCACCACAAATAACTTTCAATACTTTGGCTAGGTTCCCCATTGGAACGTATGGGTCTATCCACATCTCACATAACCTTCGCGCGCACACTTCAACTGGCGCACAAAAGGAGGTGGTCCGTTGGTACGCATGCAGCCAATACGTCTCCCTATACACTCACACCCTCTGTATTGCAAAATATAACACTAATCTATCATACACACTCGCGCAACACCTGCGTAAAAAAATATTAGCAAGAGATATCCACCTTAACCCAAGCCAGCCGATGGGCCCCTTGCCCCAACTCCCATTATCTCACTAACTTGCCCCCATCCTTGGATAGGGTGCCCCGCCCGGCTCATGCCCGTCAGCGGGTCACGTGCCCTATTAGGCACTAACTTTAAATCCCATGTGTGCCGGAACCCTTACTATTCCCTAGAGAGCCCCTCGCCCCCCCCCCCCCCCCTCCACCGGGACCTATTCCTTGGGTGTGTCCTCCACCAGGGACCTCACTCATCTTCACGCCCAACACCTGCCGTACCAGAGCTCGCTGCCTCAACGGCAACGCTCTGTAGATTAACTTCTGCAATCCTCCCTTGGGTGCCCTTCTCCAAGTCCCAGGGCCCCTCCTAACTCTACGTCTCTGATGCCACCGTGTGGCTACTCCGGCCACCTCTTTCGGCCTCTCCTGGCCCAATGTACCTCCCCCTTATATTTTGGTATCCCTTATATTTTGGAATCTCCCTTATATTTTGGCATCTCCGCAAAAACCTTGCGTGGCAAACTACTCCACTTTCATCAATGTCTACTCGGTAATGACCGTTGCCCATTATTTTTGTTACAGCGCGTGGCCCCTCCCACTGCAACCCTGGTCTACTTTATCGGCCGGAGCACGGTCACCTTTTGACCGTCCCAAAAGCTCCTAAGCTTTGGTCTACTTCCGTACCGATCCTTACCATGCCCCCTCTCGTCCACATACACTGGCTGCTTCTGTTCAGCCACTCCCTTGACTTCCGTCGTCGAAAGGTTAACCTTTGGGGCCTCCATTGTGCACTCTACCTGTGCATCCTTACTCAACTCCACTGGTCCCTCCATTGATTTTACCGGCCGCACTGCCTCCGAGGCTTGGGCTCGGGTGACCGCCCCCGATGCCCCTTTGGGTGCTTTCCTCTCCGACCATGGCATGTCGGGTTCTGAACATACCCCAGGTATGTTCCCAAGTACGAGGACATAGATGGGCGCCTCAATACACATTGCCTCTACCTCACCGCTATAGAAAGGGGTATCCACCCTCACCCTCGCCAGGGGGAAACTCCTAATCGTCCCATCTATTAGCACGCATATGTGGTCGTGCCCCGTTAGCTGTCCGTCGCTAACGAGTTCCCTCTTGACCGCCGCGCTACTGCACCCTGTGTTCCGTAGCATATGGACTTCTCGGTCACCCACATACGCTGGGTAAACCAGCATCTCCTCATTTTTACCAAGCGAGGGGTATCTCTCGCACAGTCCACTAATTATGGGCAATACCTGCCCCCCCCCCCCCTTCCAGCCTGAGCTGCCCAGACGCTAATGCTCGGGGCAGTGGGCTCCTCTCTGGCCCTTTTGTTTGGCAGAATGCCGCCGTCTGCCTCCTCTCCACAGGCTGTATCGAATTACTTCTCCTGCCACTACTGATCGGGGACGGGTCCCTCCTCCCATTCCGTGCTGGGTACCCGTTTGATCTCCCCGTCATAGCCTTCCGCCAACAGTCTCTGACCAGGTGCCCCTTCTTATTGCACACAAAGCAAGTTGTGTCCCTGGGCCCTGACCCTCTCTGATTCCCCCTGGAACTTTCCGGCTAGTGGCTTGGGTTCCTAACGGTTTCTTTTGCAACCACGTTCCTCCCATTCCTGTCCGACCTACCCTGGGTCAGACCTACCCCGTGAGCCTCTAAATACTGCTCGGCCACCCGAGTCATTTCCTCCACGTTATACTTGGCTTCCTCTCCTTAACACACAATGCCATCTCGGGGCACACGATGACATAAACTGCTCCCTGATAAGTAAGTCTTTCAAGGAGGGAAATGACTCTTCAACTTCAAATCATTCGACCCATCTGTCGAAATATCGTGTGGTCCTTGGTACAAACTGGTACACACTTTTACCCTTCTCAGCCTTACATTCTCTGAATTTCGTCCTGAAACCCTCCTCGGTGAGCTGGTACCTCTTGAGTATAGCCTTTTTCAGATCACCGTAGTCATTAGCTTGGTCAGGGGGCATGCTCACATATACTTGTAGCGACTTGCCCGCCAGCAGCGGACTAAGACTGCCCCCCCCCCCCCCCCCCCAGGAGTCATCGGGCCAACCCTGACTCGAAGCAAACCTTTCAAATCTCTGTAAGTAGGCGTCAATGTCGTCAGTCTGTTCATAGAACTTTGGTAACTGGGGAAAAGGTGCCCTCACGTTTCCCACGGGACTTTCTCCACCCTGTCTACCATTAGCTCCGCGTAACTGTGTCCTAGTCCTTAAAATTTCCATTTCCTTCTCATGTTGCCTTTCAGCTTCCTCACGCGCACTTTCAGACCTTTCGCGCACAACCTGGATCTCTTTCTCTCGCTCCGCAGCTCTTAGTGCTGCCCCCTCTTTCTCCCCTTTCACGCTCTAGCGCAGCTTCTCTCTCTCCACTTTCACGCTCTAACGCAGCTTCTCTTTCAGCTCTTTCTGGCTCTAACGCAGCCTCTCTGTCAGCTCTTTCTCGCTCTACCTCTATTTCTTTCTCACGTTCGGCTGCCCGCAAGGCAGCCTCCTCACGTTTCAACGTAACCTGCCGCTCTAACTCTGCAGACATTTCTTTCGCCACACGCTTTTGTTCGTCTCTCACAAATTTTTGCAACTCACTGCCCACGAAGCCCAACCGCTCTCCCATACTAATCAATTGTTCCAAGCTTGGGGTATCCATTATCGAAATTTATCACTAAAAATTTCACACACAAAAAAATGTTTGTTTTTTTACCTAAAGGGCTAATTATTGCCCACCCCACACTGCGATCTATTATTGCGCGAGAATTTCCACTACCGGTATTTTAAATTCGCCGATCGAATTTAAAAACTAATTTAACCAATGATTAACCCCTACACAAGGTATGACAACTATAAAAATTTGATTGCGGCAACTTGTATGAACATTAAAACTGTAGCATGTATTAAAATTGTCATTGAGTGAGCCTGTTGATTTTGAACTTTTCAATTGTTACCTTTTAGGAAGATCCTGGCATTAGCCTCACCAGATGTCGGAAACCGGGACTTTGTCGTTGGTGGGGGAAACAGATTCACGCCGCGTATTCAGCCAAACTCCAGGAGTGTCGCCTGAATCCGTGCGTAAACGTATGTCTCTCCGTGACGAACCCGCCCGTTTCACTTTTGTTGGGGTGGTTCTTATCCTGAAGGGGTTAATAACTTTTCCTTGAAAAGCATAAATCAACAGGGGTTCACTGAAAACAACAATTTTAATACATATAAAAAAAATAAATATGATAATTTGTGACTTACATGGAATCCAAAAGAATAAGAAAACAAAACGTCAATCACCCCCACCCACAGTTTTTGAATCACTTGCGGGCCCGCATTCTCTGTTGTCGCTGGTTTTTCCTCCTCTTCGCTGGTATTGGTTCCTTGGTCACCTCTTCACTTCACCCTTTCACTGCCGTCGCTCGGCCACTAGCGTATTGTCACTTTATCGGACGCCTCTGCTGGAACAGGTGACGGAATGTCACTCTCCTACTGCCGTCGCACGCCACCAGCTTATTGTCACTTTATTTGACGCTTTTCACACAAGCAGTCGCCACCAATGGGGTTAAGCTCCCCTTTACGTTTGTCTCGGAACAATGTTCATACAGGCAAAGAATACTCTGCCTATATATATGTATGGCTTGCCTTCCAAAACAGGTACTGCCGTTTACCTTAATGCATATAGCTCCCTGAGCTCGTACTTCGTGTTACTGATCCTATTCTCATATATCGCCACCGACTTGGCCCGCGACTGCTCCTATTCTAACTATGAGATCTGTGGCTCCCCTACATAACAACGTGCCTATACTTTCGCACCGATGCGGCACCTCCTCTAACCTATAGCATGGGACCTCCCCATCTACCCGCAACGACCCACAGCCTTACTCACCTTCCGACTGGAATTGGCTGGAATGAATTTTTCGAGAAATCCCCCGATTTTTATTTAGATAGCCAGAACATTAATTCTCAGTTTAATCGCTTCTCTTGAACCTGGCCACCCAGATCTATCTTAATTTTTAGTTATCAGAATGGTCCCTAATGGATATTAAATTTCATGCCTAATTAACAGAATTTGAGAGACAAATAAGTTTTCGGGATCCGTCATATACCTATCTTTACGCTTTATGTTTAACCCATTCAGAAAGATTATCGAAAATATTTACACTTTTAAACAAGAAAATCGCATTTTTTAGCTATCACCTTGACACCATCTCAACTCTTCTCCAAGATCCCACTGAATCTAAGTTCGATTCTAATGGCCACTCCTTAATATTCCTAGGTTTTGTTGCATATTACACGAGTGGCCAAAAAACACATTGACAACATTGTGTCAGGGAACTACATCCTACACATCTAAATAGTGTCGTACGTACATTTTTTTTTTCATGTTAGTGAATATAATTGAGCTTGTCAGCTCAATGTCCCATGCTAAAACATTATAAGTTATAATTTGGAACAATTCTGCACCATAAAATTATTGCAAGCATGAAGTATGTATCTTATTTCTCCCCATGCATACGCACCCCCAAGAAACAACAAAAAAACTTGTTGGAATATTCAGAGCCCGACAACACGCGCTTTATTTCTAGCAACATACAACTGTGAAAAACATTACAAACCACTTAATGGCGAACTGACATACCGTACACTCTTGCAGTCCTTACTGTAGACAAGGAATGATACAAACGTATAAACAGACATTCGATTTTGAAAAAAAAACTAGATGCCCAAACGTGCCTAGATACTGAACTCCCCCCCCCCCCCCCCCCAAAAAAAAAAATACACACGTATCAACTACCTGCCAACAATCTCAACCACTGAATGTTGACATTGGTAATGATATATTATTGAGTAACAAAGAAACTTCACGGAAAATAGTGTCGTACGTACATTTTTTTTTTTGAAGAAACAAGTAACGTCACGATGGTGTTGTTGCGCTGAATGATCAATATAACACGTGCATAACTCAAACATACGGCCCTCTGGTGGCTCCCGCGATAAGGAGAAATTAATTTCTTTCTATTCCCCAACCGGTCAATCGCGAGAAATTATATTTATCTCTGGTTTTGCTCAAAATCTGCTCTAATTTTGTGTGTGTGTGTGTATGTGTGTGTGTTTGAGGTTAAAAAATCGCACTGGCACAGACATTTCCTACTGAAACGTTTTTTTCTTTTAATATGCCGCCGAAAAATTGTTTTCATTTACTGATGGGTTTCAAACATGACAAAAAAGTATATAAAATTGATTTAAACTAAGTGATGAGCTTAGGAACTGGTTAAACTGACTGGCAATAATCGATGTTATTCATTGATGGGCTCTAATTTAGTCCTTACAAGGATGTTACGCAAGCTTTTGTTTTTCTTATAGGCGATGACAGGTCGAAGATTCAAAGGTTCATTTAATTTAGCATTGGTAAAACTGAATTCATCTTTTAACATTTTTGCTATTTCGATATTCATTCTGTTGTACGTTAAAGTGAAAGGACTGATGGACCTCCTTTCGCATTCGCCCTCTGATATGTTCATACCAAGTGGCCAGAGGGTTTGAAGCGTATTGATCCAAAAAGCTTCACGTTTTTTTCTAAATTCATCCGTTTCTTCTACTGTGTCTTTAATTGGTGGTTGTTCAATTGGGTGGATTTCGAAATCATGCAAAGAATGGCCAGGAAGGTTAAAATGTTGTGCTACTGGGGCATCAGCATTATGTTTTATATCCTGTTTGTGTCTAGTAGCACGTTCTCGGAAAGGATTTTGACTTTGACCAACATACTGTTTCCGACATCGCTTACAAGTGATAAGGTAAATAATGTTTGGTGAATCACAATGGAGGGGGTTACGGATCTGATAATGATTTTTCGTTTGTTCGGAGGAAAATTCCTCTTTCTGATCAGGCATAAATGTATGCAGTCTACAACGAGGCTTTTTGCAATTAAATACCGCGCCACTACTATTTTGCAACGGTCTGTTGTGTTCAATCTTCAGTGGTTCGAAATCGGTAGTTTCAGCTGGACTTTCGAGCTTTTTCAGGGTTTGGGATTTCAGGCTACGCAAAAGGCGCAGCGAGTACCCTCTCGATCTGAGGGCGCCAAATAGAGTAGAACAAGCCTCATTGAAATTTACCTTATCACTTGAATTGCGGTGGAAACGAATGAGCTGTGATTTGATGATACCTTTAAATGTATGTTGAGGATGAAATGATTTTGTGTGCAACAATTGATGTGAATCAGTTGGTTTAAAATATACTTTATAATCTAAATGACCGGACGCCTGAAATTGCTTGCCTTTATACACGGTCACATCGAGAAAATCAACAGAATTTTCACTGATAG
Organism: Pictodentalium vernedei; assembly: GCA_031216915.1. NCBI lineage: Eukaryota > Metazoa > Mollusca > Scaphopoda > Dentaliida > Dentaliidae > Pictodentalium > Pictodentalium vernedei. The sequence goes on from CM062291.1 coordinate 242,679,570, forward strand.
TAGCTTTCAATTTAATATTTGGATCGTGATTGTTCAAAATTTCTAAAAAATCATCAAAATCTTCTTTTGAATGTTCCCAAATAATAAAAATGTCATCTAAATATCTGAGATATACGAGAGGATGCTTTGCACATTTGCTTAAGGCATTTTCCTCCCATTCCGCTACATAAATGCTTGCAAACTTGGGACTGAATCTTTTACCCATAGGACAACCCATTATTTGTAGAAAATATTCTCCATTGAATTGAAAGTCATTACCTTTTAAGCTCAGCTCTAAAAGATCCAAAATTTGTTCATCCGGGCGTTTCGCATCCGGATATTTTTCAAATGCATTTTTAACTGATTTAACACCTTTATCAATATCAATGTTCGTATACATACTGTCGATATCCAAAGTAGCCAGAATTGAATTTTTCGATATTTTCAATTTCGAAATTTGACAGGAAATCCTGTGTATTTTTTAGATAGCTCGGATGTCTATTTGCTATAGGTTTCAGATGATAATCAATTAATTCCGAGATCGCATAAGATTCCGAATTACAATCTGATACAATTGGCCTCCCGGGTGGAGTTAAGTCATCCGTCCATGAAGAACGGTCCTTGTGGATCTTTGGTAGGATATAAAATTGTCTTGTTTGAGCACTGAGCTTAGCTGTTAAATATTTCAATTGTTTTTTGGTAATGTGACCTTCGACGAGGAGAAATTTTAAGATCTTATTGAATTTTTCGATATTACTAGGCCAAATAAGTGAATCTATTTTCCTATAATGTTTAGTATTGCTGAGTTGTCTCATGGCTTCCTTTATATAATTATCCCGAGATAGAATAACTACCGACCCACCTTTGTCGGCTGGTTTAATTATTAATTTCTTATTTTTTCGAAGTTTCGTGAGGGCTCTCCGTTCACCAGCTGTTAAATTGTCTTTATCGGAGAGTATGTTCATGCTGAACACCTTTTTGATGATTCGTTTGCTAGCCTCAATAATTTCGGGATCTACTTCACTATCTGGAGGTGACCAACCAGATGATTCTGTAAAAGGAAGTTTCCGACCGCTGGAGCTTCTAAAGCGGTCGGCCAATTTCATTTGCCTAAGAAAATTACAGTTGTATGATGGTAAATTTGTTTGGTTATCAGTTTTAGGCTTTGGTGTTGGTACAAAAGTTAAACCGCGATCTAAAAGAGATTTCTCTTGGGTTGTTAGGTCATTGGTGCCAGACAGGTTAACTACATTAGTTCCTAATCCCACATCTGTTAGGCGGCTGTTACCTTTGCCTTTACTTAGTTTAAATTTAGGTGGTTCAACCAGTGATTGTACATAACATTGGCGGTTCTCGTGGTCCAATGGATTAAATCCTGAGCAACATCAAACTTCGCGTCATCAATTTTTGGTATCACGTTAACGTCCTTCACTTTCCGAATGGTTTCGTTGATGATGCTCAGGGTTCTCCTCTCAGCCTGAGTGAGTTTTTGCGAAAAGTTTAGTTCAGCGAAATAAATTTTTGCTGATCTAAACTTGACCCTGATATCGCTAAGCATATTCCGCAACTGCTTAACTACGAGATCAGAATTATCGTTTCGAGAATTCACGCCAATATTTAATAATATTTTTTGGGGACTGGACTGGCCCCTGTGCCCTTTAAACATAGAGCGCAGATGATTGAATTTGGCGCCGGGGTAACACTCCACCTGGATGTCCGGATGGGGATTTCGATCAATGCGTCCTAAATTTGAACTTCCAATCATAAGGATGTTTTTACAAACATCGGGGAGGCGCCAATTCCTTTTGTCAAAATTAACTCCGCTTTTATGCCGAAACTGGGAGAATTTAGAATCAAATGAGCGACCCGAGTTGCGGCTCGGTGTTTTGACTTTTTCTGAGTACGATATACCTGGTTGAACCACACTAGAGGTAGGAGAAGGGGGAGAAGTAACAGCAGGAGAAACAGGAGAGGAAACGGAAGCAGGAGAGGACACAGAAGCAGGAGAAGAAACAGAAGGAGGAGAAGGAGTTCTAGTGAGAGCACTAGGAGAACCAGAGAAGAAAGGCTGAGGAGGAGTAGGAGGTAGAGGAGCAAGACGAGGCGAGACAGCGTTACTCAATTTGCGAGCATCTTCAGTCACAATATGGACCGGAGATGTTTGCAAATTGAGGCGCTTACTCTGAGAAAAAGAAGAAGTAGAAGGAAAAGAAGAGGGAGAAGTGCTTTGCCTTGATCTCTTCTTATTTTGCTTTTCGCGTTGGGGTAGAGGGACAACACGGGTCGGAGTTTGCTTGCTCCCTCCCGTATTGTTCCTTACTCCAGACGCTGGGCGAAGTTCCGAAATGTAAGACTCATAGGCCGAAATCGTCTTATCTGTCAACTTATTTTTAAAGTTCTTTTTAGCCCAGATCAAGGCACGCGCCGAAGCGCTGTTGAAGTCTATTTTTTCGAGTCCAGGAGGTGGTCGCATAGCCAAAGTTATCTTAGACTTCAACTGGTTTAAATTTATCTTGTAATGCTCAACGCATTTAACGTTTGATTGGCCCATCCCACACTAATCTGTCGAAAAACAGAAAAAATGTGTGGGGTGGGAAGAGCTGGCTTTAGAAAGCCACCTAACTCATCTACTTTCTTCTCCAGCTGTTTCGGGAAATCCCGATTTGCCAAATGGTGCTCTAATAGCCCAATGTGGTGCAAACATTGAAGCACCTGAAACAAAGCCTTGACCAGCCTAGAATAAGCCTGGAACGATTGTTCCTGGCCAGTTCCGGACTGGGCAACTCTCTGCCTCTGATGCCTCTGCCCTTTTCTTGCCATTGTTAAAGAAAGTAGCTGAATTAAGTATAAATAAAATATAAAAGTGATGAAATAAATAAAATTGGAAAATTAGATATTACCTATTAAAGAAGATACCTGGATTGGTTGCAGTCTTCAGCAAAGGTAGAAGATAATCCGTCTGTCTCGACGCGTTTCGCTTGGTTTGGCTTTTTCAAAGAGACTTTGAGGAAAATGATTCCAACTTTGATGAATGAAAGGTTTTAGCGCGCCGAAGGCGCGCAGGGACGATGTGGGATTTACAAATCCCTTGCGACCCGGTTAGCCTTATTTTATTTCACTTGGATCTTGGATCACACAGGCCTAGCTTTCCTATTGCCTCAAATGGGGTCTGAAGGGGTATGCACGCGGTTAGAATTCCTGGCAGTTTGCATTGGAGTGATAGATTGTCAAAGACCAAACCCTCAACGCCATTAAGACTATTGGAGAGTGGGCTCTATTCGGTTCCAGCTTGGCGATGGTAGAGGTTTGAGTCCCACCATGGTGGCGAGCCAGAATATAATGTTGTGCGATGGCAATTTTAAGGGAAAAAGAAAAAAGAAAACCAAACAGCAACGCCGGTTTGGTAGCGGCCCCGGTATATGACCATAGCGGTTACAAAAAAGGAATGGAGAAAGCTCCAACAGTTTAGTTTGAAAAAACCGGGAGTCATCCATCAAGCCTTCTGGGAGATAGGATGCCGTATGTGATTTGAGGTATCTGGTTATCCTTCGGGAATTCCAAATGACCTCCACCCCCCACCCCCACAAAAAAAAAAAAAAAAAAAAAAAAAAAAACCCTTAAAAGGGCTGTTTGCTGGCAAGATTGTTTCAATCCTTGCCTTGGTCTTGTTAGGTTTTCTGCACATCTTTGCTTGAGGATTGTTTCAATCCCTCATAGTCTGTCATTCAGTTTGGTCGTGTGTCTGTTGAGATAGAGGAAGTAGAAAAGATAGAGAGCTGGAAATTAGAGCAATTCGGTTTTTAATTTACACCTTTTCCGTCCTTTTGGATGGGGAAGCCAGCATTTTTTCCCCGAGATTTATATCTCAAGGAGGGGAGACCCGGCAGCAGGTGGAGATTTTCCTCGCTGTTTGCAACTCCCACTGGTAACAGAGGCAAGCTTTCGTGCGTATCGTGTCACCCGCAGCCAGTTCTAAATTTAGGTCACAGAATAACTGGCTCACCCCATCACAATGATGTAATCTTTAACCCTTTCGATAGACATGCCCCAGATTATTTAGTTTTCCTATTGAGGACGCGATGCGCATTGAGTTCTATTATTAATTCGCTGTCTTGAAGTCTGTTTAGAGTTTTGCTTTGAAGATCTTTTAAGCGCATTGCTATAGTGTCTATTTTTGCTATCTCGTGAAGTTGTTTTATCGATGTCCACGTGGGCTTGCGTAGAGCCACGCGCAAGGCATGATTTTGGACCCGTTGTAGTTTTTCAATGTTGGTTTTATTCAGGTCACTTGTTATTATGGCCCCATACTCTAGTACTGGGCGTATATATGATTTGTAAAGATTGAGGAGATTTCTTTATTGGCTCCCCAATTTTTACCTCTGATCATTTTCAGGAAATTGATGCGTTTAGTGGCTTTGACGGTGACTGAGTTTATGTGATTGTTTAGATTGAGACTGCTATCCAGGTTGAATCCCAGAAACTTTGCCTCATTACTAGCTTCAAGTTTATGATCGTAAAGCTTAAGCTCAATATTAGGGACAGGCTTTTCCTTTGTTTTTTATAGAATGTGATTCTTTGTGTTTTCGTGGCATTTAGCTTGATGCGCCACAGAGCGCACCAGTCTTGCAGGTCGCGGATGGTATCCTGCAGGCGGTTTTGTATTATGTTTCCAGACTTACTGGCCGTCCACATTCCTTTGTCGTCTGAGAATTGAGATAGTTCAACATGGTTCTTCCCTAGTTTGTCAATGTCATTCACATATATTATAAATAGAAGCGGGCTGAGAACCGAACCCTGTGGAGTGCCCGCTTCGAGTTTTACCTCGGCTGACACTTCGCGGTTGACTCTCACTTTGATTTTTCGATCAGATAAAAATGATGATATGATCCTTAGAATTTTGGTAGGTAGCCCCATTTTAGCTAGTTTGTATCTCATGCCATTGTGCCAGACAGAGTCAAACGCTTTTTCTAGGTCGAGTAATAGCGCGGTTCCTATTTCATTTTGACTGAACGCCGTTTTCATATAATCTACCAGTCTATAAACATGCTCGATTCCCTCTCTTTGGCTCCTGTATGCCCTTTGCCACTTATTGAAAAAGCTGATTGATTCGAGATGGCTGCGGAGTCTAGTCGTGAGAATCCGTTCGAAAATTTTTCCAATACAGCTGAGTAGGCTGATTGGGCGGTAATTAGCTGGGTTGCTCAAATCCTTGTCGGGTTTGGGTATCATGACTCCTGTAGCTACTTTCCAACATTTTGGGAAGTATCCACTAGAGAGACAGCAGTTTAGGAGGTTAGTGAGTCTACCGAAAAAAGTGTTGGGACATTGTTTCAGGATTTTGTATGAGACCTCGTCCCCTCCTGGGGAAGAAGAAGACTTACATTTTTTAATTGTGTTAGCTACTTCTTCTTTGCTTATCGGTTCCGTGAGTTCATGGCCATCTCCGTCCTCGGGCGTTTGGCTGAAGTTGGCATCGTTAAACGTTGTCTTGTTGTCTTGAACAAATTTGTTTACTTTTTCTTTGAACTTGTCATCAAACCTATCGCCCTCATGTGGACGATGATATTTCTTAAGGAGCTCAGCAAAGGCGCTAGCCTTCGCCTTGTCATCCAGGGCCATAGTTCCAACTTTGGGAGGGCATGCATGGTATATATCCATATGTGGGCTGGGGGTGTTTTTCACAGCTCAGTGCATAATTAAACTCGGTAACAAGCTGACAAATGTCACTCATCTAATTAATTCTTTTCAATCTGAGATGTCCCAAGTTTGTTTTTCACAACTCAGTTTGTGTCGTCCAAACAAATGAAGCCCTATTGATTGTCTTCCACTGAATTTTAATCAGTCAGTGAGTGGTTTGCTTTACTGGCCCCATGAAGCCCTATTGGTTGGCTTTGATTAAAGTAAAACCAATCGGGAGCGGTTTGCTTTACTGGCTTCAGAAGTATGTGAAAATAATATGAAAAAATGGTTTGATAAAATATATTGAGACTAAAGAAATAAATGAAAAAATAACGCCAAAGATCATGATGCCTCACGAATGTTATCAGTTGGAATGAATATCCCCCGACGGAGGTTTATGACAGAAAATATTTTACACCACGTAGAAATTGTGTGTTTTACCTTTTTGAACCTCTACATTGTGTGAAAGGTATGAAAAATTAAAAATAATAATAATTTAAAGAAATGAATCAACCAAATAAATAAATAACTAAATAAATAAATAAATAAAATTAAAAATAATAAATAAATAAATATATAAATAAATAAATAAATAATAATTTTATTTAGGAAATACATACACATGATTGAAATTGGAACCTATTTTGTTTTGGGGCATATATGAACTCTGGCACTCGCCTGTGTGTGTTTGAGGTTATAAAATCGCACTGGCACAGACATTTCCTACTGAAACGTTTTTTTCTTTTAATATGCCGCCGAAAAATTGTTTTCATTTACTGAACCCTGATTGGTTTCAAACATGACAAAAAGTACATAAAATTTATTTAAACTAAGTGATGAGCTTAGGAACTGGTTAAACTGACTGGCCAAAATTGATGTTATTCATTGATGGACTCTAATTTAGTCCTTACAAGGATGTTACGCAAGCTTTTGTTTTTCTTATAGGCGATGACAGGTCGAAGATTCAAAGGTTCATTTAATTTAGCATTGGTAAAATTGAATTCATCTTTTAACATTTTTGCTATTTCGATATTCATTCTGTTGTACGTTAAAGTGAAAGGAATGATGGACCTCCTTTCGCATTCGCCCTCTGATATGTTCATGCCAAATGGCCAGACATCGGACAGTTTTGTGATGAATTTTCATTTAGAGGGTTGAGCTGGGTTGAAAGGGGTGGGTCCCCCACATGAAAAAGGCAAGGAGTGGTGGGTGGTCTCGACGCTGAAAAAGTATATTTTTGCTCTGTGTGGAGAATTTTTTTCAAGAAACTCCACCCCCCCCCCCCCCTCCCCCTTATTAGTATTGAAAAGTGTGGAGCGAGACTGGTATTTCCATTCCTAGACAACTCGGCAACTGTACGATTCGGCACTTAGTTTTGGATGATTCGGATAAAAATAACACACCAAGAACCGTGCTATTTGTATCTCTATCAGTGTTAAAGAAACGGAGCGAGACTGGTATATTCATCCCTAGACAACTCGGCACCTGTACGATTCGGCACCTAGTTTTGAACGATTCTGTATCCGGCATTGCCCTAGAATTAAAAAGGAAGCGTAGTTATTGTACAGAAAGTTGTCAGGTTTGATTATTTTTAAGGGTAGATTGAATTAGTTGCATGAATGATTACGTGTTAGTGGTCCGACGAAGCTTCGGGATTCGATTCGATTCGAATTCATTTTTCCGATTTGATTCGATTCGATATCCATTGGAAGATTCGCTGAAACTTCGAATCCCCGTGTTATCTTATAATAGTTTCTATAAAATTGATTCGAAATTTCTCTATTTTCAAAGGCGAGTTCGAGTTTTGTGACAAACAGATCAAATGCAAATCACAAACCACGGTTTTAACTGCCTAAACAATTGGAGCCAATACTATAAAAAAAAAATTACAATTGTATTTTCTACCTATTAATAATATTGAGTAAAATGAATCATTAGGATTTTACAAGATATGGCAATTTACCTACTGGTCAGATCTTTGAAAATGCTAATGGTTCATTTCAACCCATTTAAAGACATAACCAGAAAATACAATTCTAGAAAATGCAATTGTAAATGTTTTATAGTATTGGTCCCTGGTTCAATTTCTCATTTTGGGCACACTTAAGTCGAAAACATCCAAAACTCCACAACGAAGCTAAAATGAAAGTGTCAATGACACTGTAGCTTAACTTGCCTGTATATTGTGTTTGATGAAAAAGATAATGTTCATTGTTCATGAAAGGATTATGAAATACGACAAGAAATGTGATAGTTGAGAATATGTTAATTTTTGTTCCCTGTATGCTATGTTTTCAAAAAAAATAATTTGAGTTGTAGACTGTACTAAAGAAATGAGGGGTAGGTTAATGGGGCCCTCACAGTTAATGTACGTCAACCAAAGTTACAAAGTTACAGTGAAATTATTCCAAAACAAGTCATCCTATCAAGTTACAATGAAATCACTTCATAAATACGGCCTGCAGACTGTCCTAAAGGTTTTCGGGCTTCGGGCCTGAGTAGCCATCACGGTTGACCGACCGCAACCAAAAGGGGATATCCTCATCTAGATGTTATACTGAGTCATCCTACCACGTTACAATGACATCCCTTTATAAATACGACCTGTAGTCTGTGTTTGGGCTCGGGCAACCATCCCGATCTGAATGATCGCGATCAAAAGGGGACATTCTCATCTAGACATTATCTGGAGTCATCCTACCAAGTTACAATGAAATGTCTTCATAAACACGACCTGTAGACTGTGCTAAAGGTTTTCGGGCTTCAGGCCCGTGTAGCCGTCACAGTTGACTAATCGCGACCAACAGGAGACATTCTCATCTAGACATAAAATGGAGTCATCCTACCAAGTTACAATGAAATCCCTCTATAAATACGACCTGTAGACTGTGTTGAAGGTTTTCGGGTTTTGGGCTCAGGCAGCTATCACAGTTGACAGATCGCGGCCAAATGGGGAAGTTCTCATCTAGAGATCACACGGATTCATCCTACTAAGTTATAATGAAATCCTTACATACTAAATATGACCTGTAGACTTTGCTAAAAGTTTTTGGGTTTCGGGCTTGGGCAGCCGTCTCGGTCGACAGATCATGACCAAGAGGGGATGTTCTCATCTAGATATTAGACAAAGTCAACCTACCAAGTTACATTGAAATCCCTTCATAAATAAGACCTGTAGACTGTGTTAAAAGTTTTCAGGTTTTGGGCTCGGGCAGCCATCACGGTTGACCGATCGCGACCAAACGAGGATGTCCTCATCTGGTCAAGGCCTCAAACCTGCATATGAAATTTCGTGACGATCGGACAAGAACTGTGGGGTGCAGCCTGTGCTAAATGAAAATGTGAACAAAACTCACAGAATAACAGACTCACAGACTAACAGACTTCCGCATGCGTGATGGCAATAGCTTACCTTGACTTTGTCAAGTTAAGCTAAAAATGCACAAATCTTCAAAATGAAAGGCAGTGCAAACTATTCTCAAGCCCGTTTCTGATGGACAAACAAGCGAAACAACATCAAAAATACAAATGCCAGTGAGTTCATTCGTGTGAAAGCCTGACCTCCGTCCTGACGAAAACAATTAAATATGACAAAGCAGTACTCGGTTTCGTGGTAATAATAACTCTTTGGCCAGCCGCTGATTTGTCGCGGTCCTCATAAGAGAAGGCCATCATTCCCCCTGCACCCCACCCCCTTTTCCCCTCCTCTCCTCCCAGCATTCAGATATAAACTGCTTAATAGTGTCCCTCACTTCCTCTTTTTCAATTTCTTCAATAAGCATTCCTACCCTCTCCCTCGTGTCCCCCTTCATCCATCTATCCGTTGTTTCTTCACCCCACTTCTGCATTATTCTTCCAGTAAATTTTATTCTATGAGGTATATACTGTGGGCATTCCAAGAGAAAATGTTCCAGGGTCTCCACCACTCCAGAGTGGCACATTTGGCATCCCTTTTCCCCATCTCTCCCAATTTTTCCCCGAAGCTCCAGTGATCTTGATCTCAGTTTGAACAGCAGTGACCCTCCAAAGGTGCCATCTAGGTACTTCTCAAAAGCTGGCTTTTCTTTATATTGTAACCCCTGCAGTGATCTTTTCACGCTAACCCCTGCTCGCCAGTTTCGATTGCAATCTTCCATGACTCTCTCTTTGACAAACCTTTTGCCTTCTTTCATTCCTACTTCTATGTTTGTGACCTCTATAGAGTGATTGTCCATTAGTTCCCTCACATGTTTTGACCACCCCGTTTCTATATTAGAATTCCAAATGGTAATAATAACTCTTTGGCCAGCCGCTGATTTGTCGCGGTCCTCATAAGAGAAGGACATCGAGCATCAATTTGCACCACCGGTTGTCAGGCAGGTTTCTTAAGTAGTTAAAGTAACACAGTTTTCCCAAATCTACCCTGTCCTTGATTTTCATCCACCCAAGCTCCCCCCTTACTGCTTCCAAAGCTGCAGCATTACTCGACCCTGTTATCCATCTGCCGGCATCGTTCTGAGTACTTTCCAACTTCTTAATAACGGTTTTGTAATGGAATCACGTCCGTACCATACGTTATACTTGGTAAACCCACCCTCTACCACAGTGTTTTCCCCACAAAGACCTTGTTGAAACTATTTTTCCCTAAAAGTTTTAGTTGGTTCAGAATTCTTTTCCCCTTCAGAATCAGTTTGGCTGAGTAATTTCTGTACACCCCTCTTCCCGTTATACTTATGCTTACCCCTAGATACTCATACTCTCCCGTTTCTCCTACAGTGATTTGTTTGCTTTCCCCTTCGGGGATTGAGAACTTCCCCACTCTCCATCTCTTCGTCATATCTACCTTGCGTCCAACGGGTATTACCTTGCTTTTATTTTCATTTAGTTCGAGCCGCCAAGTGTTCCCATATCTACCAACAATTTCCAGCAATTTCTCTAGCCCCTGTTCAGTTCTAGACATTAACACCATGTCGTCCGCAAGGAATACGCCTGGTATCTTTATGTCTCCAACATTTACCCCCTCCGCACTCTGAATTAGTTCGTCCCCTAAATCTTTAACATACAATGCAAACAAAATCGGTGAAAAGATACACCCCTGCTTGAGGCCTATATCCATAGGGACTCGTTTTGTAGTGATACTCCCTAGACTGAGTTGGCTTTGCACATCTGTATACAGTGCTTTCATGATTCCCACAAAGTCACCCCCCAGTCCGATGCCCCCGAGCTTTCGCCACATACCTTCCCTCCACACTCGGTCGTACGCTTTTTTCACATCTAGAAATGCCATCTTTTTCTTTTCAGCCTTTGTTGATTCTATCAGTTGGGTGAGTGTAAATAGGTGATCAGTGACTCTTCGTCCTTTCCTGAAACCATTTTGAATTTCTCCTAAAAAACCTTTCTCTTCAATAACTTCCTCAAGTCTACCGTATATGACCTTACAGAATACTTTTCCGATGTTACTACTAACTGATATCCCCCTATAGTTATCTAGAACTTCCTTATCCCCCTTTTTGTGTATGAACGACACCTTACTTTCCCTCCACTCTCTGGGGACCTCTTGCTTTCGCAGAGCCAGGTTGAAAAGGTTTGTCAGGACTTCAATAAGTGCCTCCCCTACATTTTTGAGGAATTCGTTCGGAATTTCATCAGTCCCTCCCGCTTTACCATTTTTTAATTTCGAGACCACGTTCCGCACTTCTTCTGTCGTTATTTCGCTACATACACGACTGGATAGATTCTCCTCCACCAGTGTATTTCTTTTTGGTGGGGACCCACTGCCCCATCGCCTATCGTTTATCTTTTCCCAGTGCTTGACTAACTCTGAAGCGATACGGCCTTTATCTTCTGTACTTTCCCCATCCACTTTGATACTCTGCACACTACTTTTCCCCCGTTTATTTACCCAGTTCCAAAATACGTTTGAGCTCGAACCCCCCGTTTTCTTTATTGTTCTGGCAAGATGGCGGGAGAACGTTTGAGTTAGCTTCTGGGAAGAAGTTCACTAATTTTTGTTCTGTTCTAACCGACGGCAGATACTCCCCTCCAGACACGGGACACTGTCTCGTAAAGGGATGTTGATATCCTATTCATTTTAATTTTCAGAGACTAAAACGCCGATTTATCCCTGGATTGTTGCGGGTCTGGGAATAGCATGTAAGTATGAGTATTTTTTCTCTGGTTTGATACTTGTAACTTAACCCTTTAGACCCAGAAGTCCTGAATGGGATCGTTCAGCAGATTACTGTCTACAGCGAAATGGTCGCGTCTATCTCGCGTTTTTTTTATGTGTTTTTTTTTGGGGGGGGGGGGGGTTGGGGGCGGAGTGGGGGGGGTGTCAGTGTTAATTTACTTTAGTCCCACAGCGCTATAAAAAATATCACTGATCCTTTTATCCTGTTAACAGCGAGTGGCGGATAAAGGGTTCTGTGTTGGGGGGGGGGGGGGGGGGTCGCCACTTTTCAATCATGGGTTACGTTATGAAGCATATCCAGACGAGCGTAGCAGCGAGTTGGGGGCGAGTACGAGGGATAATCCAACTTTTGTCGGAGGGGTCCGGGGCTTCTCCGAGGAAAATGTTTGAAAATGGAAGGTGAGTGTGGCCCTGGCATAACCGCGGTGTTTTCCTGACAAAATAAACCAGCAATATTATATGCAGTCATTTAAATTTTGAAGAAAGGAAGCCAATTTATAACGGCTCAATGGAGATCGGAGCAGGAGTTATGGCTGCATACATGGGTATGTGATGTATTCCGTATTTACACAGTTTTCAGTTCCGACTCCGGGCTGGGATGAGTTTACGTTGTTATCTAGGGGAGAGAACTCGTGCTTTTTGCTTTGCCTGTAAACATGCTAGTTTGTTTTTCAAAATATAATTATATAATCAGTTGCAATCTACAGCCATTCCTGCTGCTAAATGCACCACAGTACGGTACTACAGTACGTGGATTGCCACTAAAACACTCGTGGAGTGATGCTTCCACCCTGACAATGACAGTCGGTTCATGTGGTAATGCACGAAAAGGACAAGCACAGTTTTAGCCAAGGGACCTCCGGGTTCAACCCGGAGGTCCCTTGGCTGAACCTTTGCTCGTCGTACTAATGCTTTTTCCCCAGACAAGGATTTATTGTCTGAGTGGAGACACCACCCCACGAGTGAATTAATAACAATCCACTCTCCATGTACTGTATCTTCAATAACGCATGAATCTTTTCTACGCACTGTAGTGGATATCCATGTGTCTTCGTGGATAATACCGTGTCCCCTGGTATCGGTGCTTTTGAGAAACAAACTGAGTTACAAAACGTACGATGGGTGCCTACCGGGTGTGTCCCCCTCTGAATCCGACCATGGTTAGGTGTTATTGTGTCGTCTACTCAAGTACTGCCAACTGTTGATTTACGTAAAAAATTATACATGCCGAACTTAAAGGGTTGAAGGCTTTGGACCAGCTAATCAAAATTTTCTCAAGAGTGTTTGATAACTCTGCAGGTATTAATTTGGAAACCGGTTGAACAGTAGCCAAACGGAACTCTCAGGAAACTTTGAGGTAAATAATACCAAGATGTTACAGTCGGTCCAATGGTTCACAAAAATGCTCTCAATGTAGAAACTTTAATCGTTAAAAACCCACATAAATCGAATGGCAACTAGCCGCTATATAAACTCCCACGGGAATGAACCCATGGGATATTTTGTTCGACCTAAGAACAAGGAAGTGATACTTGGTTGAGCTTCAATACACTTCTCTTTAAATTTTGTCAAATTCTGGTTCCAGTAATGCCAGAAATATTCCTGGGGAGACACAGATTGCTGGACCTCAAGAGGGATAAAGACTTACATTGCTCTCTGCTCTCTTCTGTTCATGGCATCAGCTTCATTCTTGCTCCTTTACCCATTTTTGTGAAGGGTAGACTCTCTGAAAAGTAGACCAATTAATATTTTAACCCCCACGTGTATAGCTTCCGATTAAAATATAATTACTGGTAGGAGGCATAAATGTCCACGACAGCAGTAGATGTGGTAAACCAGCCCCATTGGCAGGACCCCGGAGATGACGCCATAGTCACGTGACCCAGTGGCGCCATGTTTGGTTGTCGTGGTAACCCTCGAGAGCGGCCATCTTGTGGCATCATCTCCATAGTGATACGTGATGTGAGAGTGCGCATGCACAGAGCGTGTTGTTTGGGTGATACGTGTTTCCGTCGTCCATTTTGTATACTGGAGGCCGCCATCTTGGTTTCTATGTTAGCCCGTGGTTGCTATGTTACCGAAAGGCTTACAAGACAGGAGTATGTTCGGAGGGTATGTTCGATTAAATAGGAGTAATTTCCCGATTCGTAGAATTACCACAAACAACCCGACAAGTTATAATACTTCGACTTCTTTCAGAATTCTCTGCTTCTAACTATCTTTGCAATAGTTTTCGTCTACCTGGGCATGTACCTTTGTCCTGGGGTATACTCCAGTAGAGTAGAAGAACCTATCAGTTGCAACAGCTTTGCTTATTATTACTATATTTAGCTTTTCTGGTCTGTTTTTCTTAGTTCTGACCCTATTCCGAGTACTCTTGTTGTTTCATTTATCTAGATCGTCCAATCAGTTCACTTTCCTGGCGCTAACTAACTAATCAGATTACTCCATCCCCCGTAATCTTTATGCAGAGTTATCTCCCCTATTACAAGGAAGACCTATATGATTCTCATTCATCTCTATATCCAAGGGCCACGTCCCATGGAATCCCTTTTTGTGAAACATCTCTGGTTATGGAATCCATTTTTAGTCGTATGAGGAAATGAGGTCTATGAGAAAAGCCCTCATTGAGGTCTACTTTACTATCCCTCTTAACCTCATTTCGTTTGAGGCCATGAGGGCCATGAGACAAACCCTCGATGAGGCCTAATTTACTATCCCTCTTAGCCTCTCTTCAGTATTTGAGGACACCTAAGGCCTGGTATTGTATTATTTGAGGATACCTATCGAGGATACTTTCTGGAGAATCCCTTTTTTGTCGTATGAAGTCATGAGGGCCATGAGAAATCCCTCAATGAGGCCTCATTTACTATCCTTCTTAGCCTCATTTCTTTTAAGGCCATGAGGGCCATGAGAGCCATGAAAAATCCCTCAATGAGGCCTCATTTACTATCCGTCTTAGCCTCATTTCGGTATTTGAGGATACCTATAGCCTGGTATTGTATTATTTGAGGATACCTAAATATCCCAAGCCGTGAAACTCCGTGCAACACGTGTCCTTGTTGCCACTCAAAACAAGTCCTCGATGCCGTAAAAAACTCTTTAAACTTGCGATAGTCCATCGTTTAACGTCGTCTAGGGTTGCCCCTTCAGCTAATTCGAATGGAGACATCGGTTTTACGAATTTAAACTTGATATTTGACACAGCCAGCCAGACACAGAACTCAACGCGATGAACATGGAAATCGATTTGTTTACACCCGACGACCTGTGACCTTACATAGATTAAAGTCCAAGATGGCAGTTTCGAAAAAGGCTTATTGCATGAGCTAGTATATAAACAATCCGCCATCCAAAACACCAAAACAAAAAGATGAAGGTGAATCGCAAAAACTGACAGTCACGGCGAGAAAATTTTGAAACGTAACATCAGTCCCATTGTGGTTTGCATGCTTCTAAAAATTTGAATGAAGTGACGTCATGTATTTAAAGTGATTCTTGCGCACTATAAAAATATAATTCCCAAGCCGTTTTCGCAAACCACCCACCTATCCTTCAAGTGATCTCATGAATTCAATTGAATTTGGTCTGAAATTTCACTGTCCGACGGAAAAAGCAAATTTGGGCGCAGTTTTATTATTTTCATCAGCATGTAAAATGTCATTCATGTTGAAGAAATTTCCTGACGTGCCATTGGCAGGCCTGAAAATAAGCAGTCTGACATTTGCAGAATGAGGTCCCCAGAGGGTGAATTTGATGCTAATTTGATGCTATCCCATACAGTGGGTCAAGTTATCTTCTGGGTACCTCTTTCTGTTTAGTTTTGAGACCCTGATTCTGATTGAGGTTCACAGAGGGTAATTTTTGTAATGCAGTTTTTGTGCTGAAAGACTTGGAGCATTTGCACTATCTATTTGTATCTATTTGTAAGTTTTTAACCCAATCATATACTATATATCATATATCATATGGTATATGATTAGGTTAAGAACTTAAAGATGGATGCTCCAAGTCTTTCAGCACAGAAACGTTTTGTTCTTAGCATTGGCACCTGGCATATTCCAGATAGATTGGTCAATTTCCGACATACAGGAGTAGGTAATAAATGCCGATTCGGGAGCACTTTGTACATGTACCGTACACGTACACGTACACGATGCGTTTACCATCGTAGGATTCAGTGTTAAATCGCCGACACGTTCGCAAAAAATGTCATTTTTTCATAGTGCTCCAGAATCGGCTATTATTTTGAGACTCCTAGATCGCACTTTTAACGTTCAAATACCCGTTGGCGAACGTGTCGAATGTACAAGTTTTCAAAAAAGTGAAAATTGTACATTTTTCACTTTTTTTTTTTTTACTTAAAATTTTTGTCGACGTTCCCATCGTGGATTAGACCTTCAATCTATCGTTGGTGAACGTGAAAAAAAAAAACTTTGCCGATTCTAAGACAGCATCAAAAAAGGTGGTTTGCCGATTCCGGAGCAGTGTGCCAGAATCGGCAAACGGTTTTTGAGAAGGTGGTCACGTGACCTGCTAATTAACCAATCAGATTGCTTGATTCTCATAAACTTAATCATACAAAGTTATTCCCCTCGTCGCGGGGGTGGGGGTCACGCCCATCAGAAAAATCGAAGTTTCGAGAAGGTGGTCACGTGACCTATCAAATTGAAGGTCGAGGAAATAAAAAAGTGATTGATATATAGGAGAGAAAAAAAAAATATAAAATAAATAGTTATTTAAAAAAAAATATATAAAATCGAAAAGATAATAAAAAAATACATAAATCATGAGCGCTTCCCAGACTATTAGAGCAAGGTTTCTTTTAAAAATGCTGATGAGAGCCTACGCATTCTGTGTGAACGAACAACTAGGTCGCCTCTTGTTAGAACGATGCGTCGGATGTCGGGATCACCTAGATTTCGATCACGAGAATCATTCGTGTCTGACGATGGAAAGGGAAGATATGGTCAAGTATTTCGAACCGGCGTTCGAACGCGTTCAAATCGACGAAGTGATCGCATTTTGGAAGAGATTACTCTTCTATAAGGATCGAGACAAGCCCACAGTTTCGGAAGAACTGAAATTGGTGCGTAGAAGTCTGACTTTAGAAGACAAGGGATGCATCATGAAATTATTATTCAATGAAGCATACGTCTAAGTTTTCTCATTGATATAAAATAAGGGAGAATAGAAATAAAAATGAATACACACATAAATTTTTTATCTAATATTAGAAAGAAAGAAAAAACACAAAAATGAGAACCAGAAATAAATTGTATCCGACGTTAGATGATGACGAGGATGAGAAGCCGAACGGCGTTTTGCCGACGGCACCGTCGCTAGAAGAAAAAGAAAGAGGAGAGAGGTATCGCATCGATCAAATCAGTAGAATCCAATTGTATCTGACTCAAGAGAGAGATTCTTGCTGTTCTCTCAAGAAGAAGTATTCGTGTTTCCTGAAATTCATCAATGCGATTGACACGACACTCATCACGATATCCATGGGTTACACGCAGCCGGCATCGGATTGTTGTTGACCGCGGTCGGCATTCCAATCATGTTGACCGTAGAAGGAGTGGCTCTCGCCGCCGGATTGTTTAGCACGCTCGGAAACTTTTTGAGTAGGAAATTATATCTGAAGGCTAGGAAACACGACAAGATTCGCGTCTTGGCCGACTCCAAGATCGACACGATATCCGAAATGATCTCGATGGCGTTGAAAGATGGTAGGATATCGGACGGAGAATACTTCGTGATATTGAGCGAGAAAACGAAATATGAAGCCATGAAAAAAGCTGTGAGAATCAAGACTCGTCAGATCATCAAGGAAGAGATGAAGGATTCTCTCTTGGAAAAGGGGAGGAAAGAGGCTAGGGAAGAATTCAGTAAGATGATAGAACTCAAGAGCAGTGATTGAAAAAATATATATATATAATAAGAACAGAATTTTTAAAAAAATATTAAACTTATATATAAAATAAAAACGAAATTAATTTAAATATCTCTTAAAAATGTATTGCGTAAAGTGTAAGAGAGTTACCGAGACGAGTAATTCTCGAGAAGTACGAACTAAAAACGACAGACAGATGCTTCGCGGAATTTGCGACGTGTGTGGTTCTATCAAGACTCAATTCATCAAAACAAAGAACGTGAGCAAAGGTAAAGGCATCGTGAATAAAATGATCAATAATCTACCTTTCGAAATGCATCTGCCTGGTCACAGTTTTACGGGACCTGGAATGAAATTGAACAAGAGACTCAATGCCGATCTGACTCCTAAATCTTGGAGCAAACCTGTGAATAGGGTGGACGTGGCCGCGTATGATCACGATCTGTGCTACGCCGGACATCCCGACACCAAGACTCGCTACGACGTCTGTGATAAAAACATGTTGGGGAAATTGAGAGGCATATCGAATCCGACCAGGAGAGAGAAGATAGAACGTTCGCTGGTCAGCAATCTGATTGGTGCAAAACGTCGATTCGGATGGGGCGTTCAAAAAAAGAAAAGAAGAAGAAACGTTTATTGACGAGCGAATTGGCCGAGGAGTTACACAAACCCATCGTGCGTGAATTTTGAAAGAGAAGGGTGTTCGTGAAGGGTTTGGATGATATTTGGTCTGCCTACTTGGTCGACATGAGATCGTTTTCGAGGTGGAACGAGGGTGTTAAATATCTATTGACAGTCATCGACGTGTTTTCCAAATATGGTTGGATCAGAGCTTTGAAGAATAAATCGGGACCTTGCATCGCCGAGGCTCTGAAGAGCATGTTCGACTTGTCTTCTCGAAAACCGAGTAAATTGTGGGTGGATAAGGGAAAGGAATTCTACAACAAGCACATTCATCGATTGGTCGACCTCTACTCGATCGAAAACGAAGAGAAAGCCAGCATGGTGGAACGTTGGAATCGAACGATGAAGGAAAAGATGAACAGATACTTCACGGCGAATTCGACCAAGAAATACATATACGCTCTGAACGGTCTGGTCAAAGATTACAACAACACGCGACACAGATCGATCAAGATGACTCCCGTGGAAGCTAGCGATCCTCGAAATGAAAAACGGGTCTACGCGAATCTATATCCTGAAAGATCTAAGATTAGGAAGAAGTCTAGAACGCCGAAATTTGCGGTCGGTGATCGAGTGAGAATCTACGCTTATAAGAAGCACTTCGAAAAGGGTTATACTCCTCGATGGACCTCGGAAATGTTCGTGATAATCAAAATATTTCACACCGATCCGGTGACTTACGAAATCAAAGCTTTGGATGGAGAAGAGATCATCGGAAAGTTGTACGAACAACAATTACAGAAGACAAAGTTTTGATAAAGAAAACAAATTTCTTTTATTTACTCTCTTTAACATTTTCTTGTTTACACACATATATATATAGGAGAGAAAAATAATAATAAAAAAATTAAACTATTTTAGATAAAAAAAAGCAAGCTAATTAATAAACAAAAAAACAAAAATCCTTTAAAAATGACAAATATACTAGATATAGCACAAAGATTAGTGAAAGATAAAAGTAGTCAAGAATATGAGGTTCACGAATACGAACCGGTGACCGGAACGAGTTTGAACAATGCGGGAGAGATAAGAATCAACGTAGAAACTTAAGATCTATTCATACATACTAGCGAGAGTTACATAGTGGTGCAGGGACGTCTCACCAAGGAAGATGGGAGTGACTACGCCGACGACGACACGATTACTCTAGCCAATAATGGCATCATGCATCTATTCAGTAATATAAAATACATGCTATCCGGACAAGAGATAGAATCTGTGTTTCATCCCGGTCAGGCCACCACGATGTTCGGACTCTTGACGTATCCTGATGATTTTTCAAAATCCAGAGGACTTAATCAGTTGTGGGTGAAAGACACTGTCGGCCCTGCTAGCGCCGGCGCCGCCGCGATATTCGACTACGTCGTCAAGACGTCCAGACCTAAAGGAACGTTTTCGTTCAGGATACCTTTGAAACACATCTTCGCATTTGCAGACGATTACAAAAGATCATGTACGGATTCAAACACAATCTGACGTTGATTCCAAAAGAAAACGATGATGCAATAGTGAAACTCACTGCGACCGATGCGGGTAAGATAACTCTACACAAGATATCGTGGTTCGTTCCGCACGTGGAGCCTTCGATTGTGGAAAAAGCTCGTCTCTACAAGATCATAGAATCCAAGAGTAAATTACCCGTGGGATTTAGAATGAGACAGTACGACATGGCTAGCATTCCTGTCTCCACGAATCACTTCGATTGGAGATTGACGGTGAAATCTGCTTCCGAGAGACCGCGTTTCATCGTGGTTGTGTTTCAGACCGATAGGGACGGGTCTTAGAAAAAGAATGCATCGCTGTTCGATCACTGCCATTTGAGAAACATGCAAGTGTTTCTGAATGCCACGAGATATCCAGCAATCGATTACAATGCGTCGTTCAACAAGAACGATTTCTGCAGACTGTATGGTGACGCCGCTGATTTTAGAAAGAAGTATCACGGTCTAGATGAATTGATGAGCAGCCCTAACATATCTCCCGGTGAATACAAGTCGATGTATCCCATGTTCGTATTCGACGTCAGTAAACAGAATGAACGACACAAGAGTAGCGTCTTAGATATTCAGATCAAGATGCAATTCGATAGGAACGTGCCGAGAAAAACCGAAGCCTTTGCCCTGGTCCTGTCGGACAGAGAATTACAATTCGAATTGGATGGAAATAAGATGTCGATCATTCGATGAGAGATGTGTGTGAAAAAAAAATAAAACAAAAATAAAAAAAAGTAATGAGTAATTATTAAAAACAAAAAAACAAAAAAAAATAAATAAAGTAATGAGATCTAGAGAGATTGAACATCTTTCTAAATCTCATTACTTTTTTTATAATCACACATTATTTTTTTTTTTTAATTAATTATTTTCCACACGTTCACTGTTTGTTCAAAGGAACTAGTTCGATCAGTAGACTCACCACAGAAGTGGCGGCTTTGGGATTATTGGTTTTCGTAACGAAATTAATCCTGTCTCCGGGGTTCACTTTGAGAGGCGTGCCAAACATGCTAACATTCGCGTGTTGATTCTCAGTCTTTTCGATGCTATATCTCTTATTGCTCTCTACTCCATTCACCATGAGATTGATGACCGCTCTGTTATTCAAATCCGAGGAAGCCAGACTCATTCAAAGGATTTCACCTCCTAATGGCATGGGATATCCCACCTGACCATGTTTCGATCCACTACCTGCATTTCTGAAAGACCACTCAGCTTTTCCCTTATCTAAGGTGCCGGCCTCCTCGGCCCACACGGTGATCAATTGTCTAGCATATTTGACTTTCTCCACCACTGAAATCAGGGTGCAGGCATCCGTCATGTTCACGGGATCCGGTAGATTCATGGGCGCGTGTCCACCCATGTCTAGTTTACCTTCCATGATGTTGCCCTTTCTCCAGACCGAGTTGTCATCCACGTACTTCCTGCTGACTGTGCTGGAATCGAATTCGGGATCGTGACTGAGTCCAATAAATTCTCACCGTTCATGTCGATACCACTCTCCATGGTTCCGCCAGATTGTTTGTTCAGGTAGAGATTGTCCACTTGCGATTCTAGGTATTCTTGTGATCGTATCACAGCAGAATCTACGTAGCCCTTGTTGACCGCGGTTGAGTCCGCATCCAATTTCATTTCTTGTCTGTCAGACTTTCTCTGTTCCAGATCTACGTAGTGTTTGGTCGCCACGTCCTTGGGATTCGTGGGAGTGGCCATGTTCGATATCTTGTTAGAATTGGCATTCAATTCCGAGTTCATCATTTTCTGAACGTATCTATTTCTCAGGTGTTCGCTGAATCTCGCGTGAGAGTCGTCTGCGTATTTCTTGGTCGCAGCATCTGTGGGATCTATGGGATTTGCAACGTTCGTTCACCAAACGTTTAGATTTCAGATCGAGAGTCGGTCATGGTTTTATCCACGTAATTATCTAGCATGATTTGTTCGAAATCGGCGTTCCCCCTGTTGACGTGTTTTTTAGTCGCAGCATCTGCAAGATCTATCGGCTCGGGAAGATTGTAGAGCTTCTTATCGTTCATGTTCAAAGGTTCCTCTCGAGGTTCATATCTCCGAAAGTAATGTTCGTCCAAGTTGGCAACGTCGTAACCATCGTCGACTTCGAGCGTCTTCCTCTTCCTTTTTAGGTTGACTTTTTCATCATCACTTCTACCAAATTTATCGACTGGCATGTTGTTTTGAGATTTTTTGTTAAAAAATATATTTCAAAACGCAGTTTATTAAAAAATGAATTATTTTATTTTTATTTTTCGTTTTTATTCGATTAAAATTTTTTTAAATAATTTTTTTATCTTTATATATACTATAAAAAAAAAAAAATCTCTCTCTAATGTAAATCATTGAGAATGTCTTGAAACCGATCTCCTTCAGACCATCTCTTGAGAACGTAGAGACACAGGTAACACTTGATCTGGTGATTGCACTCGTTCCGTGTTGTAACGAACCATCGATTTGTTGAAATAGTTCTTTATTTCTTTCGGCGGCGAGATGCTGTAGCTGTCGAAATAATAATTCTTCTTCCTGTTCTTGAACCACGCCACCCAGTGAGTGCCTTCACCCGATAAATCGTCTAGATTTAAAATTCCACATTCCGATTGACGAGGTCTTCTCTTCGGCAAGGCATCTCTGGAAAACACGCCTAAAAATCTTTGATTTTCAAATCCTTTGCCGCATTCGACAGATCGATGTTGGATAGGGGTTCATTAGGTAAGACAACACCTTCTATGGATATCTCTATTTTCTTATTCATAAATGCGTATATATTTTTTTTTTATTTATTTATTTTATTATAATTCTCTAAAATGACGTTACTTTTTTTAAAATTTTTTTCTTTTTCTTTTTAAACTAACTCTCTCGATGTCTCTATCGATTTCCATAATCTCGAATCCATCTAATTCCTCTTGATTTTCTGGAATCCTATCATCCTTACTCATATCTGGAATCCTATCATCCTTACTCATATCTGGAATCCTATCATCCTTACTCATATCGTCTCTAATTAGATCCGAAATCCAATGTCCACGTGCCAAAGTGCTTATTTTATCATCTAACATGAATCTCTTATCGTCATCGGCCATCAGCGAAATCTTGTTGACTATTTCGGTATACAAGTCGTGATTTTCGCTTTGAATCGATTTCATAGTGTTATACACCGGACCACTTCCTAACAGACAATCTTTATACTCTTGGAAAGAGATGTTTTTCTTCACCACGCACGCTTTAACTCCTTTGCACTTCTTGATCTCTTCATCTTCTAGACGATAAGCATACAGTTTGGGTCTCAAGCCCATGAATTCGACGATTTGTTTACCGCTGCTCTCGTCCTTAAATTTACCCAACACCTTCTTGTTGTCGTTCGATTGAATGTTGGACGGGTGATCGACAGGATAATTGCTCATGTCAAACCACGCGGCCACGTCCGGAGATATATCTCGGTAGACGTCTTTCATCTCTATCTCGTAAACTAAACTGTCTGTGTCGGTGAACAGTAGTTTGGCTTTATCACCAAATTTTCATTTGACGTAATCGTAGTTAAACTCGTACATCAATCGCTTGCTAATATCCAAGATGATTGGTCCGAGATAATACGGTTTGTCGAACTTCAGGTGCATCTTTTGCATGTGAACAGCCACTAGATTTTCATCGAATATGGTTCGGTGTTTGTAATTGGGTTTCCCCATTAATTTTTTAGCTCTTTTCTCAGATGTAACGAGTCGAACGTCATTTCTCTTCCTGATGTTTTCCATCGATTTACCGTACACGCAGTTGTACATGAGTTTGAAGAAATCTTTTTCGAAATCGTTTTTGGCTTGAATTCTGAGATTCGTGTTGAGATCGATGTATTTTTTCATCCAAGGCTCTTCATCGAATCGAATGATGCAATGTATGTCGACTAATTTCATCCTGTAATCGACGTATTGTTTCAAATTCTCACTGTAGATGACGTAGTTACGTTTGTTAAATAAATTGAGAATGAGTTTTTCCCCGTCTCCTTCGTTCGGTTCCATTCGTTCGGGAGCCAGCGGATAATCGTTGTGTAGATCGTGTAATTCTTCCGGATAGTTCAAATCGACTTCTAAAATGCAAGGATAGTCTCTCCATTTTTGCATCTCTTCCTGTTCCGTCACCCATTCGAAATTTCCAATCGGTAAAGGATGACTCATAGCCCAACCATACAGATTATTAGCGTCCCAATACTGTATGTATTTATTCGACCATTTCGAATCGAAACCTTCTTTCATGTAGGGATTGTTAGCTTCAGAATATCTGTGGGAGATCATCGAGACGCCACCTCCGGCAGCCCTTTCGAACATGAGCAACATGTTCACGTCAGATAATAATTCCAATTGGACTTAGGTGGTCTTCAACAGAGCGTCCCATGCCAGACCGGGTGCGGTGAAATACCAAGCGGGATCCAGATCGTAATTTCGACGACAGACGTCTCGAAAATTTTCGAACACGTCTGCCAAGAGCAGAACGTCGGTCTTCAGATAGAGATCGTGATAATCTCTCATGGTTTTCATATCGAATGATTTCCACACGTTTCTGACATGTTCGTAATTCTTGTCGGAAATGTCGGATTCATATAATTTCGAATAAAAATCTTCTTTCGAAGGTAGTGCAGTGTGTTCGAATCTCTTTAGATCGTTCATGTAATCATAAGGATAGACTCCTTTCCTCAACATGACGTCTACTCATTCTCTGAAATGTTTGCTCATGATTTTAAATTTATCCTTGCTCATGTTATCAACTAATTTTTCCAAAGCGGTCGACATGAATTTAAAACTGTCGATGAAACGTATGCTTCTACGAATGGATTTCGTTTTTTCTTCCAACGTATCTCCGTCGATTACTCTTTTCTTCTCCATGAGCTTCCATTTCATGAATGAAATGTATCTTTCTTCGCTGTTCGCGATGCAATTTAATTCTTCGTGGGAGGTGCCGAGATTTTTCACGAACAGATGACTGTCGTAACCCGAGAGATTGTGAAATATCACCAGATAGAAAACGGCATCTCGATATTTTAAATTACACTTGCTGTGAGACGGACTGCGATACAGACCCGTGTAATGATCGTGGTCTCTGACCTTCTTATTTTCCTCCAAATTCTCGTCGAACGATTGTCTGCATATGTGACATTCGGTGGCTCTGTTATTTTCGTCCTGCTGCTCTCGCGAGATGATCATTTTCATCGGAGTTTTGAATTTGTCGTATAACATTTGAATTTTCGATTCTAACTCATGTCGTGTTGCGAGTCGAAAGCGCATTTCACGTAAATGCAATAGCCCAAAGGTATAAGTTTTTGATATCTTTCGACGTAACTTTGAAGAGCATTGGGTTGACAGGAACTCATTTTCGCAGTGAAACATTCGGCGTACACGACGAATGGTACTTTTAACCTTCTATTGTGATTTTCAAACTTCATGATGTTGTTGGGTTTGGGCATTTTGATGGCGACACCTTGATTTTCGTTGCAATATTCCTGATGTTTCGCTAACGATTTTTCGTTGTGAAACACGTTCATGCAGGTGCAACATAAACATATCTTATGTTCATGTTTATTATTTTGTCTCGACAGTAATCGGCTCGGATGTTTAACCCAACAATAATGACGATTGTCACCATTCGAAATCAATAATAAAATAATCGTCTTTTCTCTTTCGAGATACGAAGTCTGTCTGAGAGGATAGATCATTCATTTTCCATCATCGTATCCCAAGACGTTCACCGCTACAGTGGGATTTTGAGCCTCGAAACGTTCTCCTCATAATGAGAAACTCTATCGGTGCTCATTTTGACAGGGTATAAAGCGGAGGTGACTGCCCATTTAAAACACTGATCATCTTTATTTCTCACATTGATCACAGCATTCTTTTTAGCTAGGAAATATGGTAATTTCACGTAGGAAGATCCTTTCAACGAATCGTTTTCAGTTATATGAATTTCGAGTTTCAATACCTCATCGAACGTCCAATTACCACCTTCATGTTGATAATTCGCGAGAGACGTCAACATCTTGTCTTTCATCTTTTCGAAAACGTCTGATAAATCTGAACCTCGAAATACGGGTTCGATGTTAGATCTGAAATATGCATTTTTTACGATGCTCTCACCAGACTTCACGTCAATTTTATTCATCACGCAATGGAGTATCATCTTAATTTTTAGTCCCACGTTCATGTGTTCGCGAAACAAATCCAATACTTTTTTCTTCACCCGTTCCATGAACAATTTCGGATCGATTTTCTTGAACGAGTGAACCACGTCGAATGTTTTAAAAATGCCTTTGATCGCACTCTCCCATTCTACGGGCTTCAATTGGAATAGTTCCGTGAAGAGTTGTGCTACATATTCTTCTCCTTTCCCTTTGTCGATTGCTTGGCGAATTTCGCTCGATATATCTCGTTTGTCTAGAATCTGAAGTGCATCACTCGTTTTTGTTTTAGGTTTTCTTTTCTTTTCTTTTGAAACTTGAAGTTCTTCAACGGTTTTTCGTTTAGTCGTCTTCTTATTTTTCACAATCGAAACGTTTTGGGTTTTTTTTTGATTCCTTTTACTATCTTTTTCTTCTTCTCATTTTTCAAAACTGATGCATTTTTTGACGTCGTTGCTATCAACATTTCGTTTGCCTTTCTAGCGTTTCGCAAATATTCCTATATGACTTCAATTTTTTTTTATTTAGTTCTATGATTTCTGAAATGTGGAATTTTTAATAGTTTACAAATCTCGTTTAACTGAGGTACAGTTTTCTCATTTAAAATTTCCATTTTTTTATCTGTTTGCTCCATTTGTAAGAATATTTTGTTTTCGAATTTTGTATTAAAATAATTTGTTCAAAAGTTTTGTTTTTTACTCTTTATATATAAAAAAGATTTTTTTTTTAATTTCAATTTTTTCTTTAATGTTTTTTATTCAAAACAATTTACGATCTCTTTTATTTCTTGTCCACAAAACGAACATTTTTTCTCATCTCTAGAATAACATTCCTTACAATAACACAAATGTGCACATGGTAGAAACAAAACATTTGCGGATTTGTTTTTGCAAAGCAGACACATGTTCATATCACCTGATTCATTCTCAATAGATGATGATAACTCGTCTGCTTCTTTCATGAATCGAATCAAATCTTCTAAAGTCAAGAATTGAGATAGCATCTTGTTTGCGTAATTCAATGTATTGTACAATTGTTCCTTCGTGTATCCGGATTGTAAAATACTCCTTAATAAACTCTCGTTTTTATTTCTTTCCCATTCTTCGTCTTCAATTTTAATCAATCCTAATGTCTGGATCTTCTTTAAATAATCGCAACGACCTTTGGTATTATTTATGTGTTCTATCAAAGGTCTGTCATGAGGTTCCCAATTCATTAAATGTATGTTGCAACAAAAACATTTAACTTTGTCACTTTTACCTATATAAATGAAACCTGCAGCAGCTAAATCTTCAGGTTTTTGAGCAAGATGTGAAGGCCAATTTTTAAACGTTTGAAGTCTTGCACGTTCTAAACTATAATTCGGATGTTCGGACATGATCA
This sequence comes from Pictodentalium vernedei, assembly GCA_031216915.1. Classification (NCBI taxonomy): domain Eukaryota; kingdom Metazoa; phylum Mollusca; class Scaphopoda; order Dentaliida; family Dentaliidae; genus Pictodentalium; species Pictodentalium vernedei. Next base: position 242,707,016 of record CM062291.1, read on the forward strand.
TTGTTTTTACCTCAAAATTGGGTTTGTAAGAATATTTTTTTTCGAATTTTGTATTTAATGATAATTTGTTAAAAAGTTTTAAAACTGTTTATATATGTTTTAATTCCTTCAAAAAAAATTAATCAATTTCATGTTCTTAACTTGAAAAAAATTGAATTAATACGAGAAAAAAAGGATGTTAAAATTCAACTTTTTATTTATATATAAAGAGAAAAAAACTTTTACAAAAAAAAATTTTACATTAAAGAAAATTAAAAATTAAAAAAAACAAACTTTTTTTTATATATATATAAAGAGCAAAAAAAAAACTTTTACAAAAAAAAATTTTACATTAAAGAAAATTAAAAAAAAACAACTTTTTTTTATATATATATATAAAGAGCAAAAAAAAAACTTTTTTAACAAATTATTATTTAAATACAAAATTCAAAATATACATTATTTGCAAGAATTCATAAAACAAAAAAACAAATAATCAATCATGACAACACCACCTAAAAGATGTGAATTGAAATTGAAACGAGTCAAAACGTGTAAGAAATTTGGTTTTAAAATCTATAGATTACAACGACACGATTCCATCGAATTGAACGAGGTCAAGACGAAGGGCTTAGAGCACAAACATGACAAATATCACATGCCTTTGAAATTGGACGAAGCCACGCTCGATTTGTTTTACGAGTACCAAAGCGATCTACAGAAAATCATCATCGCCAAAGATCAAGAATTCGACAAGGACGATTTGACGTTGTTCTATGGAAGTTACATATATCCAAATATCTCTCTCGAACTCATGAACAAATCGGGTGGTGAGAGCGAGTTCACCGATGTAAAAAAACTCAAAAAAGTAAAGATAAACATTCAAGACATTTTCGAAAAAGGAGAAGAAACGAGTGTCAACATGCTAATAACAGACTTGGAAATATAAACAATAGAGAAATTGATTTTTAGCAAAGAAGAAGGAAAAAAAAAAGTAATGAGATCATCTTTAGATCTCATTACTTTTTTTTTTGTTTTCCTTCTTCACTATTACCCATATATTATAATAACGTTTCCTTTTTTCTTAAATTTCAGCGTCGATTCTTCTTTTCTTTTTTTTTTTTTTTGTGATATGCTACGTTTTTATAACAACACATTTGTTTATCTGAATCAAAATTATGAACGAATGGTGTGCATCTCTTGGTAACACTCGCATCATTACCATTCTCTTCAGAAGATAGTGGTAATGGTGGAAAACTTCTCAGTGGTAATGGTAGAAAACGTCTCATTCTTTTAAATTTCAACCATCTATCCCGATCTTTATTTAACTCTTTTATCAGTTCTTTCCTAAGATATCCATCATTAGCGTCTAATTGTTTTTCCACATCTTTTTTCCACACTATCTTGCAATATTCATCCTTAACGTCTAATCGTTTTTCCACATCTTTTTCGCACTCTATCTCGCGATATTCATCATTATCGTCTAATTGTTTTTCCACCTTTTTATCCATTTTATATATTATTTTATACTTTCTATGATTTATATTTTATATAATTATATAATTTTTTTATATTATAATAACATATTCAAAATCGGTATATTCTTAAATGGCGAATTCTCACCAATCAACAAACCCTTGCCGAGTCGCTCAACGTTCCGTCCACTCTTCAGATAGAGACCATTTCCACTCAGAGAGTTGTCACCTCTAACGGGTTCTAGATACAATCCTTTACCGCTGTCATCTACGTGGACGCGACACATGGCTCCTCCCTTCTTCATTAACAGTCTGCTGCCACCCATTAATTTCTCAGCTGCCGAACTCGCGAGTCCCGTGAGAGCTCCCACGCCGAGAGTCTTTCCGAGAAAGGGTAATGCCTTTGCGGCAAATGGTAATGCTTTTGCGGCGATTCCTGTCAATAGCGGTAGGAAACTGCCTTTCATTCTCAAATTGTATCTCGATTGAGCGGGACTCAATCTCACTGTCAACCCTCTTCCATCACGAATTGCTTTCTCCATCCTTTTGATTTGACTTCTGGTCCAGGCGATCGAATCCTGACTGTCTCTCGTCAGATCTTTGTGAGTGAATTTGAATCTCACCGCCTCGCCTCGAGTTGTTAACGCTCTCTTAAGTTTCTTCCTCTGTCCTGCGGATATGTTCACGTTTTTAATCACGTATTCTGTCATAATTCTTTTTTTTAAATATATTTTCTTCAATTGTTTTCTTGTTTTAATGATAATTATATATATTAAATAATTTTTGTAAAATTAATATTGCGTTTATTTTATTTTTGTTATTTATATATATACACAATATTTTTTTTTTTTTTGCTTTTATATTTCTCTGATGTGAAATCGTATCGTCACCCTCTCTCCATGAAGATCTAACAGTTCACCATTTTGATCCGTCTACTACTGAGACTATACAACGTGTCTACAATCACTGGTAGATAAACTATTTTTCGAGGTCGCTCCACGATCTTATAACCTGGCGACACGTTTGGAAAGAAGGAATAGATCGTCGGTTGAGCGCTACCATTCACGTAGCTTCCAGCAATCACATCCACGCTCACCAGAATGCTGTTGACTGCGAGAATGTCGACCGTATTTTCAGATGCCGTGTGGTCTCGATACATCTTTCGATCGAATCCCAACATCTTGCCTATAGAATCGTCCATATTGAAATCCACTCGAAAATTATCTTCCAAATCCAACATCATCTGTAAGGTATTAGGGTTGGGAGCGAGTCTGATCTTGTTGCTTCCCTTTCCATCCGTCTTCATTCGCGTCTGAATGTAATTGTTCAAATCGTCTATGTCATAACTTCCTTTGGGAATTCGAATCTCCAACCAATCCACTCCGTCAGAATACTTGAACGAGTTATTCTTTTCGGTGATGTTGGGAAAGGAATAATAAGTCTCCAGATTCACCAACGCCATCTCGTATCTTTTCTCTCTATTCAATTCGATGGAAGGTTCGAATTTCATCGCGAATCGAGTCAAATCGCAACTCATCACGATTTGAATGGATTGGTTTGCAGCCGTATTCTCGGCTATCCATTCTAACAATTCTCCTTGTTCTAACATTATATTTTAATTTTATTTTTTCAAAACTAATTATTTGAAGATTTATTATTTTCTAATTTTTTTTATTTTCACGCTCTATCTTATTATCATCAGAAACATAAAACTTGTCGAATCCGCACCGATATTTTCCGCGATTAAATTCACTAGTCAAATCAATCATGACAAAATTGTAAAGTCCTCCATCCCAAACCCTCTTGCAGAATCTCCTGAATTCCGCCACGCTCATGTCGTTTGCGACGTGATCGCCGTAGATGTGATTGAGAGTCTTGAGATCTTGGCGAAAGAGACATAGAAAATTAGCGTTCTCCCTTATCGTCTGTCTGGGCAATCGAAAATAATTCTGCAACAGGTAGAAAGAGTCCACGTTGCTGTGTCGACCCCTAACGTAATACGATTCGCATCAGTTCTGTCTCTCCAAAAGCAGATCGTCGAAAATCATGAGATTCTTATCTTCCGATTTCAATTCTCTAGGATCCGGAACGTTGCTAGCGTTCTCATAAAATCGACACTCGACGTTCGAAGATGCATTTCTCTTCATCAATCCATCGCCACACCATCCAAAATGGTCGAAAGAGGAGCTTCACTTTTGTCGAATTCCTCCCTACTGTCAAAGATTCTGGCTATGACGTCCTTGGGCAATCTACGATCCATGCACTCTCGAAGCAATCTGTATTTGGGTTGAAACAAGCTCTTGCCAAACACAAACAATCTGTCGTAATCCAACCAGTCGGGTCGGGACAACAGATTCATCAACAGATTGGTCTTTCCACAATTCGATTTTCCCACTATCAAGCCTCTTATGCTTTTGGGAAAGAACTTGTTATTCAGCCTCTTGGTTGCGGCGTCGTTCCAAGACATATCTTTAATGTTCATCTTTGTTTTTTTTTATTTTTTTGTTTGTTATTTTAGATTTTTTTCAAACACAATTTTATGTTTTTTTCAAACTCAATTTTTTTAATATTATTATTTATTTATTTTACACCGTCGCGAGTTCTCTTCAATCCGGATCCACTCATCATTTTGGCTAAATCTTGTATGGGTACCACAGCATCCTTAAAATCTTTCCAACTTTTCGGCGTTCACTCTAATGCAGCTCGCTTCGCCGGTGGACTGATCAACTTGTCGATCAACGCATCGGCTGCCCTCTTGCCAGCCTCAGAAGCTATCCTACCACTGGCTTCAGAAGCGGCTTTCTTACCAGCATCCAAAGCCATATTCTTACCGACCTCAAACGCGGTCGATGCGAGTTTTCTACCCGCATCGCTCGTGAACGCTCGCATTATAGAATCGATGATGCCAGAACCGCTTTGAACATAAGTTCTGATGTATCCCCTGTTCTTTATCACCAACATATTTTTATTTTATAATATATTTTGTTTTTCACTGGTAAATCGTTTATTGTTTAAATACTTTTATTATTCTAGTGTAAAAATTTACTGTTTTTATTTTATATATTTTTGTTCGTTTGTTTGTTTCTCTCTACTTAGTATATACATCAATCCTTCAATTCGTTCATCAGCCTTTTATAATGGTTTTTATTCAAAACCTTCTGTCTTAACAATTCGTCAGATATAGTAACTATCTGATTATCTAATCCTGTGTTACCAGCACGTCTGCTTGCCATCAACAAACTCAATCTCTGAGACAGAGCGTCAGAATCGCTCGGAAGAAAAGTGGTTTTCACCCCGATTCGACGAACTTCTTATTCATATCCCATATGGGTTTCACCACTTTCGTCCACTTGTAACCTCTGTTGGCTTTGGTCTCGTCTCTCTGGCATCGTTATTTCTCTTCATGGCGTGGGTCTGAACCAGAATGTCACCATAATTGTCGAAATCCTGTTCCGTGTAATCACTGGGCTTGTCGTAAAGGAACAATTTGTGCAGTCCGGAAGTTAATTTGTACCTATTCGAGCCGACGGTTAATTCATCATCATCTATTTCCACTTCTGTGTCGCCTACAAAAGTTCTACCCTCCGAATCCTTATAAAATCCATACAACAGATCTCTCTTACCACCATCCTCGGATGACGCGACGCTATCAGTGGTGATAGTCGAAGCTGTATCGTCACTCTCGCTCACGTCGGTTTGAATCCCTGTGGGAACGTAATCCGGTGTAGATTGAAAGGAATACTGATTTCCAAAACTACAGGGCAACGAACCCATTCTCAAAGAACTCTCTTTCATGGGTCTCAATTCTTCAACTATCTCCTTCTTGCTTCGCTCTTGACGGGTTTAAATATTTTTGTGGCTTCGTGTCTGAGTTCCATCTCTTCAAGACGTCTGCTCCTGTCAGCCGATTGAATGCTCTTCTTGGCACGTTCATATTCGTTTAAAATTTGATCTCGACGTTTAGCATCCATCTGTAAAAACATTTTTCGTTTTTAAATTATTAATGTTCCTTTGAGTATGCTAATGTGAGTTATTTATTATTTTCAAAATTAAATGTATAATTATTTTTGTATGTTTTAAGTAAATAAAAATCTTCTGTCTTTAATATAATAACTAAAAAAATTCATATCTCAACTCAGTGTTGAACTGGGAAAACTTGAAAAGTTTAAGCACATAACAAACCGGTTTCTGATTTAACACGTTTGAGAATAATTACATCTGTTAAAAGGATTTCATTCATATCTCAAAATCATTCACTCAATGTTGAATTGAGAAAACTTTGAAAAAAAGTTTAAAAATTTTAGCACATAAAGAAACCAGTTTCTAATTTAACGCGTTTGAGAATAATTACGTCTGTTAAAAGGATTTCATTCACATCTCCGAACATTATCACGAATATATTAAAAATTTACCACTCAAACCTAATTGAGTGGAAAAAATGCGTTTTATTATCTGTTATTAAAACGATCCATTAAAACGAAAATCTTCATTCACACCACAACAAAAACATGAGTGTCAATTACGAACTATTTTTTTATTTGATGAAACATTCCATAAAGTGTTTTATTAAAATTTACTTTACAAAATTAGCATTGGATTTGTAAAAAGGAAGACGTTTTTCGTCTTTGGTCGTGACCCCACCCCCACATAAAATGAAAAATGTCATTTTCGTAATGTATTCATCGAGCCTTCATATCAGTACCTCACATGCCTGGCTTTGTATAAAGAACGACGTTTTTCGGCTCTGGTCGTGACCCCACCCCACGACGAGGGTTAAAATTACGATCTTCTTTATCCACTCGTCGAGACCTTCAATTTGATAGGTCACGTGACCACCTTCTCGAAACTTCGATTTTTCTGATGGGCGTGACCTCCACCCCCACATAAAATGAAAAAACGTCATTTTTGTAATGTATTCATCGAGCCCTTCATATTAATACCTCACGTGCCTGGATTTGTAAAAAGGAAGACGTTTTTCGGCTCTGGTCGTGACCCCACTCCACGACGAGGGTTAAAATTACGTTCTTCTTAATCCACTCGTAGAGACCTTCAATTTGATAGGTCACGTGACCACCGCCTCAAAAGCCGTTTGCCGATTCTGGCACACTGCTCCGGAATCGGCAAACCACCTTTTTTGATGCTGTCTTAGAATAATACACTTGAAGTGCAGTATTTAACATTTACTAAGTGCTGAACTAGCACTTTGTTCAAGTGTGGATATCCCAGATCTTGACAGGTGTTACAATACCACTTGACAAGTGTAATGTCGCGACACTTAGGAAAGAACGCAGATGACGCGGATCAGGCTCGAACTCTCGAGCCTGATCCGCGTCATCTACGTTGTGTCCTTTTAATTATGTACCGACCAAGCGCAAATCAAATTATGGACGATTCTGAAGAACCACTAATGCTAGACACATGGGAAGTGCCATCCATTCAAGTTTCAGATGTCTGACGATTGTAATGTCTAAGTGCTTAAAGCATTGAACTTTGAGTGTTAAAATCAAACCCTAAGAGTTAGAATGGGTTTAACACCTTGAAAGTGTCAGTTTTCACACTTTAGTTTTTAGTGTGTATTAGCATCGGAAACTCGAATATTATAACGAGATAACTGAGTCATCCAAGTTTTTGGCAGTTTACATTTGATCGACTCCTTGAATGAGTTGGAGAGTATGTTATCGCCAGCAATTTTGAATAATTTATTGACAAATTTATGGAGATGTGAGATGGCTTCGTTCACAATGGGACATCTACCCAACTCGCCCCGTGCTGCGCGATTAGATGCTTTTCTATTTAACATTGATATTTGTTTATAAAATATTCAGGGGGCATGTTCAAAGGCTGTGGTGTCCGCAAAAGGAGTATTAAGGTCAGGGAACCTTTTCTCGGATCGCTATGGCAATGAGTCCATTTTAATTCGCATGGTAGATCAGTTATTATTTTCAAATTGCATTTGAACGAATGGACGGTCTTGATTACACATTCGCAGAGTGCTGATTAATATGAGATTTAGATTTATCTTGAGGAGGGGGTGGGGGCACAGGAATGGGGTAGTAGAAAGCTTTATTTATTACAAGTCGTTTGAGCAGATGGAGGAAGATAAATTTCTTTTATTTTTTCAGTGTTGTTGGCTTGTCTTTTGATAATCATTTTGATAAGAAGAATACGGTGAGTTATCATTTTTACAAGATTGGTTTACATCTTCAGATTTCTTATTTAATTTTTATTTACTTCAATCTTCATAACTTTAATAACCGTTTGTCCACTGAAGCATAATTTAAGAAAGATCCACCACACCAATTGAACAAATGAGTTGGAAACCAGATTTGAATAGATGCACATGGTCCAAAGTTAACCGAACGTCACAAGTGCCTGGACTTTAATTATTGTCCACCGAAAATGCTGCGATTTGTGTTTTTCCAAGTACAATTTTACCTCTGTCATATTTGGTTCATAATCATGACTCTTGGAACGTGTTTCATGTATTAACCCTTTGCCTAACATAAAAAGCAGACGACACTTGCAAAAAAATTCTTGAATAACTATTTTTTTTATTTTTATTTTTTTTGTCTCAAAAGCATAGGTTATGACCCCTCATTGGAACGAGCTCGTTCCAACGAGGGGTCATAATCTATGTTTTTTAGACAAAAAAAATGAAAAAATAATGAAAATTAACTGGCGATTTTTGTGAATAGCGCTGGCCGGTTTGGGGCGTTACGTTGGTTAAAGGGTTAACATATCTGAATCAAATGTCTCTACGGTGATGTTTCTCTGTCGGTTGTTTGGGTTTGGGGGATTTAAATGTGATGGGTCAGTAACAGCTGCAGCGACAGGTGCTGAGGCGTTCACTTGTGAAATTAGCGGAGGGTTTTTCATCATGTTTTGCTTAAGTCACTTCACTTTCCAAAAATGAACAAGCTGGTTATTTATTTATTTATTTATTTATTTATTTATTTATTTATTTATTTATTTATTTATTGGTGTGTGAAGTCACTTTCAGCATCTTTGGCTATATCATGACCACGAACACATTGATTAAAACACCTTTGTGTTAGCGTGGGACCATCGGAGACTTGTTAGACAAAATAATAGTATGAACACTGGAGTTTAATCCCGGGAACGGGATTTCACGAGTTCCCGGTTCCCAAATCCGGTCACGATACATGGGAAATCTATAGCATGAAACTGGGAATCATGCATAGCCTGAAGTTTCAAAATTGAAAAGAGCCCAATTGTAAGATTTCGTCAGCCCTTCCACGCCTGAACTTTTTACAATCCTCCCTCCTGAAGAACCACGTTTACCAAATCACTGTAGCCGTAAGTCAGTTGCGGAGGACTCCTCTCTTCAACAGCAAGATCTTCACTTGCTTTAAAGTTCAAACTCGTCTTCATTTTCAGAATTATTAGGTGTCACTCACTATTCACTACCTCCTTCAACATCAACTCTTTCTCCACTGCCTTCACCAGTCTCTGCTTCAAGAAGAGGAGACTGGTGACGACAGTGAAGAGGAAGTTGAAGTCTGGTGGTAGTGGTAATAAAACTAACGACTCTGAAAATGAAGACGAGTTCGAAGCGGGTTTGGGTTTTCACACTTCTTCTTGGAAAAGAACTTTTCCGGAGATGGCAGATTGCCAATAAAATATGTTACTCTTGTAAATTTACTTGATATTATCCGGGACATTTCCCGGTTTCCGGTTTTGAGTGTAGTTTCATTCTCGTTCCCGTTACTATAGAAATCTAGGAATATATTAAACCCTAGTGAACACTTGAAGGGGTGGAATACCCGCCTGCATTTTTATAGTTTCCTAATATCATAATTGTAGAGCTGTTGAGTGGTATGTTGAATGCAAGATGTTATGTTCGTCAATGACATTCCAGTTTGCTAATATGCCGTGATGTTACCTTCCAAACCCTAGAAAATCTCACCTACACTGGTCAGTTATGCAAACCTATGCTCGCCACGTGCTTTGCTTGGCTTCAGTATATTGCTAACTTTTTGTCGACAGTCCCGTGGCCACCATCCACTTCCCCGAATCGCTTTTAACTCTTTACCCAACGTAACGGCTACATCGCTATTCACAAAAATCACCATTAAGTTTTCATTATTTTTTCTTTTTTTCTCTAAAACATAGCTTTATGACCCCTCATTGGAACGAGCTCATTTGAAAAAAAAAAAAGTTTTTCAAGGGTAAAGGGTTAATGAAGGATACACTAACGCCTATAATAAAGCTGGTAGGGCAACGAACGCCTTAACCTTTTACCTAACGTAACGGCCAAAACCGGCAAGCGCTATTCTCAAAAATCGCCAATTAATATTCATTATTTTTTTCATTTTTTGTCTCAAAAACATAGATTATGACCCCTCATTGGAACGAGCTCGTTCCAATGAGGTGTCATAACCTATGTTTTTGAGACAATAAATGAAAAAAATTAGTTATTCAACAGTTTGTTTTGCAAGTGTCGTCCTCTTTTCCTGTTAAGTAAAGGGTTAATAATATTTTGCCATACTGTTACCATAATGTGGCAATATTAAGAAATAAAAACTTTGCTAACATTTGCAAAACAAGAAGTAATGAAGTAATGGAGTGTTGAAGAGGCTTTTGAGCATTTTAAATACATGAAGTAATTAATTAAAAAACATTCCTGAAAATTATTTTTTTTCTGACTGAGAGGTAAAGACATATAAAATACAAGAATATTATCTTCATAGCGCCGGATTAATGCCTTATAAAATAAATGAATGACCAAGCGTAATTGAGAGGATTATGTTGCCCAATGACACAATGTAATAGTCAGTACTTAATCTTATATCTACACAACTGATGCCATTGTTGCTGCGTGTACGGTGCACGAGGTTTGCATTACTAGCTGAACAGTCAGTCATACGGTGGAGTTTTAATTCGGACAATAATCTGTCAAGATCGACTCGAAATTGATATGTAGATAAGTAAATATATGTTCTTCGTTTGTTAATAGCTCCGGCAAGTAATGACCCAGACTCTGCCTCGGACGATCGACAGTTTATCCATGCCGCAACGGGTGTGTCAGTATAACAGGTTACCACCCTACTGTAGACCCCACGGAGACGCAAATTAGGCGTAGAGATACGGCAGTCTTAGCGGTGCCGAAAACCATGCCGAAAACAGCACGGTGTTGTCTATCTTATTGGAATTTTAATAGAACTCAGGGGACTCATTAATAACTATTGCGTTCTCCAAAGGGGGACCGCTCAACTGGCTGTTGGGATTTTCTTCAAAGTATTTAAGGATTATAAGAATACTCGGCAGTCAATTTGGAGGAAGGTTTGACGGTGTCTGAATGAGTTGTTCGGCTGAGAGACTCCAGAGAAGTTTTATTTGGCGAGAGGCTTTTTAGTACGTTAGAGGACGTTATTGGGCTAATTGAAACCAAAAATAGTTTTATTTGGCGAGAGACCGTTTAGGACAGTAGAATAAGTTATTCGACTGAGTGGCTGATGCAGTTTGTCGGGGCTGTACAACGCAGAAATAAAGTTGGTTGGTGGGAGCTATCGGACATGACGCTTGCAGTGGGCTAATTGAAACTAGGCAATTTGGATTCATGAAATCATACGTTTAAATGGTTGGTGGCGAGAGGTTTAATCGGAACGTGGCTTTGAAGTGCACCCGAAATAGGTATTTTGAATATAAGGTGTTAATATTGTTCAAACAAGTAAAGCGAGACAGAAGAGTTGACGGACGGTTACAGTTAGTGAAATGGGAGAACAATTAGCGTTAAAGGTGGAAGCTGCTACGGACGGGATGCCTGGAGGGAGCAAATAGGCAATACGTTGTGTCAAAAGAGTGAGGTTACTACCAGGTGCGGGGCGACAACAGAAGGCACTCCAACACTTGAATAAAATAAACTATGTATAGCATGACGCAGCGCGGGTTCCCAAGAGAATTTAAACATTCGGGTGGGGATAAATTCATGGTCATTTGTGTTGTGCATAATTATATTTTCATGGACCATTCTTGAAGCGGGCATGTGAGTAAATCTTGTTTTATTACCATTACATTATAATATGATGATACCTTCGGTTATTTTTTTAAAGATCAGGACAGTGACATCTCCAGTTGACGAATCTACGGGTTATTCCTATTCACCCAGCCCACTAGTTTTAATTAACACCTGGGCGAAGGTAAAAGTCCGTGTCAAAATAGAGCGCTTTTGTTTCATCTCCGAACTTAATTGATGGGTTGATATATCAAAACAGAAAACTGATAGTTCCACCAGCACCGGATTTTAATTTAAGAATTTAATTTAATTTCACTTATTAAAACTTTGAACTCTTAAGACCGATTTGTCGGTCCAAAGCATAATTTCGTCCCATATTTCTGTTAATATAAGAGGTCTGTACATGCTACATTGGTGATAAAATCATAACTACAGTCTGCAGCCAGACGGCTGCAGACTGCAGTTATTATTTTATCCCCTCTGTATATTGGTACTGGACTGACCCATCCTCACTGTAAATGTACACAAAGGCGATACCATTCCAGGAAACGAATTTATTTTGTTCATTTCTGTTGTTTTCCTACACACCCAACCCTCTGAATTTGCAGTTAAATTCCCAGCTGAACAAACCACAAATTTGAAGAAAACTGTAGTCGGCATTTCTTTGATCAAGAAAAGTTTCACACTTCTACCAGAACAATAGTGGCTGGGTAGACAGGAAGACCCCGAATCTACCCAAACAACACAACGAGATGGCGAGAGTGAGCACTCTCATCTCCATCCCATGTATTGATAAAATCATACACTGTTCAAAAGCACTCATAACGCAAGCATAGCCAATGGGGTTCTTGGTTCAACCTGTTCAGGGGAATATACCCAGGATTCCCAAGCACGGGGAACACGTTTCATACCTAAGGTTAACGTGAAGTGTTCAAGTTTCCGCCTGCTCGGAACAGCTAATGAAGCCCATGGAAGCGGGCGAAGAAAATGTTAAATTTGGTATCCTCTTGTTTTCTATACATTGCACACATCCTGCAATTATATAACGGGGTCTCTTCAGTCCCCATGCATAGGCTTATAGGGAATGCATTTTAAAATCTGTACAACCGAAAATAGTTCAAGCAATCCAGCCACGTCTACTTACCATTAAGTTTTTTTCAACTGCGTCCATGTTGCTTGACAATAGGTTGCCTCTGGCGAAAGCCAGAGAGAGACAGAGAAAGCACGTGCTCTTGCTGTTCACGCACATCATGCATGGTATGTCCCAGTGCCCGTTCCAAATACGATTATACTATATGGATAAAACTATAGTAGCACGGTTGCTGGGTGCGAAGTGTATCGCCTAGTCAGCTGCAAGGATCGGACGTGATTTGGGTTGCGCTTGATGCGCTTGATTCCTGCGGGAGCGGTCCGGTAGACCCGGAAGGTGACGGGCCAATACAATGAAATAGTTTGCGGGCTCCGAGGGCGCGCGGTGGTGCCCTGGGTTCAGAATAGCACATTCGACCCTTGTGATTGTAAAATTAAGAAAGCAATACTCTCGAAATTTATATTTTGTTGTAGACGTTTTAACTTTATTTTCGGGCTGTATCTGTATTAAATTACATGTAATACAACCAGAGTAACTTAATGACAAATGACAACAACGAAGTTGAGTTTCACCAAGACAAATCGAATTTTAAGAAAAGCATTGAAAAGCACAAGCCAAATTTGAACCCGAACGTCCAGTATGACCAATTTGAAGACAGGAGTTCCGGTACGATACCTATCAAATAAATAAGATGTTGCATCAGGTCTACTCCATGCATACTTTTTTATTCACGAATAAATTTTCAAGAAGTCTTGAGTTTTTTAACTATAATCTCGACTCACTAACATTCCAACTACAACATCATCAGGACATGCCTTCTACGAAGGCATGTCTTGATGATGTATTTGGAATATCAGTTTGTCGGGACTTCAGCCGTCACAGTCGGGACAAATCAGCTTTACACCCTCTTCCCCCAATTCGGTCATCTTTGCGAAGGCATGCCCCGATGATGATGTAGTTATTTATTTATTTATTGGTTTTTAAGGTCACATATTTCTTCACAATGGCTATCGTGACCACAAGATGGAGATAAAGTTTACTCAATCGTTTATACCCATGTTGTCCATTTTAGAGGACTTCTACTCCAAGCATTGGTGACTGGGTCCTATGTTACCAGTAAAACAGAGCTCGTTTACCACAGTAAGCAAACACCGCTTCACTTCCCGGGTTTCCCTGGGTTCCCGAGGTTTCCGGGGGGGGGGGGTTATGTAGTTGGAATATTAGTTTGTCGGGACTTGAGCCATCACAGTTGGGACAAATCAGGTTTCTCCCCCACCCCCCAAATTGGTCAACGCCACACCCCTGACTCTATCTCGCGACAAAGTTACCGACAAAAATATTCTCTCGGCATTCTATGGTGAACCAGTCCCCTTGCCAACCCATTACCGCAGAACGCTTTCGAACCTATCGCAATTTGGTTCCTTCGACCATACCTTGCAGTCAGTGAGATTATCTGCCCATCTCGTTGTGCATCGTTTATTATAGCGTTCAACCCCTGCCAATGAGTAATACGATATCATTGTTTGTTTTGCATCTAGTGCTTCCAAGAAAGCTTCTAGTAAACCGGAAGAAAAAGTATACGAAGGACTGGACAAGAAAACTCTGGAATGTGAAGTCATTTATAGTAAAACCCACAGAGGACCGCAGATGCACGACCGCCAAGATGTTAGTGTTTACGAGGTGTGTTAGAAAAGTTTCGTATTCAGAATGAGACGAATATATTGTCCAACACGACATCGATCTCTGACCATCAGACGAAAGACACAGAAGACACAGATACTTCACAGATGTGATGTTGATAATATTCGCTAGCAAACAAAACTGAGCATCTAGAATATGCAACAAAGATAGAACAAACTGATCCCCCCCCCCCCCCATGGCTATTGAAAAGCGCTAATGAGACGTGCCATAAATAGTTTTTATTTTATTCAAGCCTTTGTCAGGAGTCCGCACAAGAAGTGGGAAATAGGAGGAACTGCCTCCTCTCTGAAACCTTCATGCACATGTGACAACTATTACTTATTCCCAATTTCCTATTCGAGTTCGTTATCAACCGATAAAATCGGTTGATAACGAATGTCGAATAAGGAACTGGGAATAAGTATGTTCGTATGTCAAACGACCTTCTCATTTAATTTGCTGCATTAATTTTTCTATTAATATTTTTTTATTTATTTTATTTGATGATTTTTGTATACAGAAACATAAAGTCATCATACTGATCCTCAAACCTTCACACTTATCCAATTATTTTATACCGAGTAGCAAGGATAATTGCAAGTAGTATATGAGGGTCCAGGCGATCGGGTTACCCGGTACCTTTCCCGGTGCAACTAGTGTTAAATTCCCATAGGAAACGGATTTTTGCCGGTAAAACTTTTACCTATGCAAAATTTCGGCACCATCCTGAACTGCATCCGGCAAGTGGTATACGTACTTCATGAAAAGCTCTAGAGCAATTTCTCAGACCAGTGAATCCACATACGACTCTTATGATCATCTCGGAAAAGGGGATGCCATAACCACGGATGTTTTGCAAAAAAAGGATTCGCCTAGAGGGATTCCGTACAAAGGATTCCATAAGTGGGATTCCGAAAATGGGGTTTCAAGCTCCTATAAAGGCAGTCTTGCCATCGGCTTGTGGTTTCTCGCCCACTCCATACCTTCATGTAGATCTTAAAACACTATGTCCCGATACCAACCGCAATACCTTGCAGTGGTTGGTCAATGCCTCGTTGATTTTATTTTATGTCACCGGGCACGCGCATATGTCTACTGTCAGCGATTCTTATGTCCACTGTCAAGGAAAGCGTCTCGTTACCATGAGCAACGGTTCATCGCAATGTCTTTTTTTTTACATGAAATCAGTTGAGACAAATACATTTAACTGAAGTAAAATACACACAAAAATACCGTTATTACGTACAAAAAGATTAGTTATGTAAACATGGGTAATTATTTATGAAACCGATTAGATTATAAGGTCTCTTTTCATTAATTTACTGTAACATAAACTGAAACGAATCGAGAGCATCTCGCCCTGTTGATTGCGTACGTAAACATTGAATAAAGGGAAATCACTCCAGACTGTTATGATAAAAGTTAACACCTTACCGAAACAACGCCTGCTGTCTAAATAAAAGATTTTTTTTTCCAATTCAATTTTACTTGTGTAAGAACGGGACATATATGTTATTCTGTTTGTTGACGGGGGACATGGTCTCACGTTCCCTGCATGGAACATATATTCAACCTCGGCTAACGCCTCGGTTGAATATAAATTCCATGCAGGGAACGTGAAACCATGTCCCCTGTCAACAAACAGAATAACTTATAAAGTACCGATCATTGCGGAATTCTCGACGTTTCATTGGTCACGCGCTCGCGTTGTACTTTCTATGTTAGTTTTCAGCTGCGGTACAACATAAACTTTATGACGTCATAACACATTATTACTCAGCTGACAAAGTCGTGGTTGAACGCGCTATCGCATCACATTCATTTCAGTTGAGAATCTAGTTTCTCTAAAGTCTTTGCTTCAGAAACATCGCACTGTCAAAAGTAATCGCGCTGAGGATTGGCTGACAGATGCACAATAACCACTTATTGAATTAAAATAACTGGACACAATAAAAAGAAACTGAAATTTATTTCGCGTCTCCAGCTTGCGAATAACCTTGACCTGCATTCATGATCAGTTATCGATTTTGTGACGTAACAGCGATAAAGAACGCAGTTCATTTTTCTTGGTTGGATATTTCATAACTCGACTTGCTTTATTTTATTATTCACAAATACCAAACGTGGGTGGGGGTGGGGGCCGGAACGTATACGTTATTGTGGTGTATTGACGGTAACACGGTGTGATGTTTGCTGTTAGGAACTTGTATGTTCAACCTCGCCACTATAGCGGGTCGGTTAAACATACAAGTTCCTGACAGCAAACATCACACCATGTTACCATCAATACACCACAATAACTTATAATAGCTGACTTGTCCATAGTTATCATCATCTGACCAATGATCAAGTCCTGTGGTGGTCACCCAATACTATGGTCTTCTACCACCCTTGCAGCCTTGTACCATTACTACTGACTTGTAACACTACTACATGCTTGCTAACTATCTGAGATTGCTGGAACGGCTCGAATCTAATCGAGTAAATAAGCCATCGGTTCCTATAGGAATTTAACACTAGTTACACCAAATAAACGGTGTCAGTGTCGAGGATAAAATATCAGATAGCGTATCTCACGAGACTTCACTTCCTCTGACTGGCTGAGAAGTACTGTCCTGTTTGCAATAGTTTTACCTTTGCAATGATCTAAAAATAACCCTGCACTATCCTTGCTCACTAAACTTTCTACAAATAGCAGTGAAATAGTCTAGGGCTTTCGACCGAAGGAACACAGCGTGCTTTTTTAAGACATATTTCCTCGGAATTCTGTAACGTTATTTCTAAATTAAAGAATGAAAATTCCTGTCTTGGGCAAGTCCTTGAAAATAGAAAGTGTAGTAACGATTGGAATCCTGATAGGAAGCAAGATTGTTTGTTCCTCGATTGGTTCAATATAATATTACAATTATTGGCTGGCACGTCGTTGACTATGCCTAGATAGTGGCCCTCTGTCGAGAAAAAATTATCCACACGCCACGGGCGTGTGGACCATTTTTCCTCCAGGACCACTATTTTGGAATAGTCATCTCCAAGCCGTGAATTTATAATGTAGACAGTTTGTTGACATAGATTATTTCTTTTTCCAAACGGCGACTATCATCTCCTATCACTCTCAGCTGTAACTCCATCTTGAATGTGCGAATATTTCAGACAGCACAAATCCGATCAAATATCACTATACTCCAAAAAGATCTCTACTAGCTGACAACAAGAAGCGAGATCGCGTTCCAGGTTAACCCTAGCGAGGAGAGGTAATGTCAAGTATTGAACAGTATCTGATGATGCATAATGCGTCCATTCAGGGTGACATAAAGAAATGTTTGCCCTGATTTCATGGATATCTTTCACTCTAGTGCAACTCAGCAAGTTACACCCAGAGAAAGAAGTGAAAACCCTAGAAAGAAGTGGTTGGACCTGAAACTAAAAATGGAAAGTATTTTGCACAGTATGAAGCTGAATCTGAATCACAAGACACCAGATGCCAAATTTTTCACTGCGAAAAATGCTAATAAGCTACCGTGCCAACTCACATCAGACACCGCAGAATAAAGTCTTTTTACAAATTACTCTAAAAGACCATGCACGAAAGTCATTCTCCGATTACAACACTTACCCTTCATAATGACTCCAGCAGGTTGGTTTAAACAACTTGGAACTCACATTATGACGGATATGACAAACAGTGTTGAAACAGATCGTGCGATGCCTCTCCCTTTCCTATCTTCATAATTCCCTGGCTTAGCTTTAACCCCTTTACATAACCTGAAAAGCAGACGACACTTGCAAAAATAATTCTTGAATAACTAATTTTTTTAATTTTTTGTCTCAAAAACATAGGTTATGACCCCTCGTTGGAACGAGCTCGTTCCAACGAGGGGTCATAACCTATGTTTTTGAGACAAAAAATGAAAAAAATAATGAAAAGTAATAGGAGATTTTTGAGAATAGCGCTGGCCGGTTTTGGCCGTTACGTTAGGTAAAGGGTTAACCCCTTCACATAACACGGACAGAAGACAATTGTCAGAAAATATTAAATAACTGAAAAATTTCATGTTTTACTTCCAACACATAGCTTTTGCACACTCTTTGGAACAAGCCCGAGCTCGTTCCAATGAATGGTCATAAGCTTTGTTCTTGAGGCAAATATGAAAATATATTAATTTTCGAATGGCAAGTTTCATTGTATCAGATCAAGCTCTCAGGCCACCAGACCTATTCAGAAAGAATAAAGGATTTCGACGCTGTTATTGGCTGTTTATCCAATTGGTCGTCCGTTCGCATAGATTTAAATTTATGCAACCAACACGCGAACGAAACGAGCGTTCTCGTCAAATTTTCCACACTGCTAAACTATTTGTACTCATACTGGAAGCTGCACTGTGTGATAAAAAAAAATGTTAATATCATTAAGGTGTTATATAAATAATGGAATTTTGTTTATTAATTTCCAAAGTGTGATTTACTGGGATTTCCCGGTTTGATTATAAACGATAACTTCATAAGTGAATTATGCAATCAACAATTGTGTTATGTATCCGTGTGCGCAAACGAAGACGCTTTGCCGTTGGTGTAATGGAGACTTCATTGTTTTTTAACCCCTTTAACCTAACATGAAAAGCAGACGACCCTTGCAAAAAAAAATTCCTGAATACTATTATTTCATCATTTTTTTTGTCTCAAAAACGCGCGCGTTCCAATGAGGGGTCATAACCTATGTTTTAGAGACAAAAAATAAAAAAATAATGAAAATTAATTGGCGATTTGGGGGGAATAGCGCTGGCCGGTTTCGGTCGTTACGTTAGGTAAAGGGTTAAATAATACAATTATCGTTAATAATGAAAAGTAATAAATAGAGTAATCGCTTGACTGGACTGGTTACGTGAAATAATTCATTCGAGGCGAGGGACTATATTGTAAAACACTTGTGCGCATTCGCGCACTCGTGTTTGTACAACGTCCCTCACCTCTCATGAATTATTTCACGTAACCAGTCCAGTCAAGCGATTACTCTCTATTTATTTCGAAATTCCCACCTCTGATATATTCCTTAAATTCAAATAAAATATACACAAGCTACACATCAAAATGAAGTTTGGGAGGTAGAGAACACGAAAAATATAGAGCTGACAGAAGGCACCACTGGTTCCTGAAAGCCTGCTATCGTATTCGTACCAGAACTGATAATACAATAATATTACACAAGAACAACTTGTGGCCAAATGTACTTCACATATCCGAGAACAAAGCCAGGCATTCAAAACACTTTAGAGTGCAGCGATATGACTGCATTTGGGAAAAGGACAACACTGTCTGAATTTTTTTATTGAAAATGGATTCCATGTTAAACGGACATGCGCAAATCACTCGATACCACGAATTTCCATCGAAAAACGAAATCGTAATTCTAAGAAATTTCACCAGGTGCCGTGATACCTTGCATAGAATATGGCAACTGTGCAGTCTCTATATAATAATAGTATGCTGTATTAAGGCAATCTTTCTCATTATTTGATTTTTGACGGCGTTGTGTATCGATGTTTTTTCCGTCCGATGGCGTTGACCGGAAACGAAAGTAATTTACAATGTCAACAAAGACGACAGTTTTGGAATTTACCCCATGCAGATCTGTGTTTTGAAGAATTTGGATGCCCTAGCTTTGTTCTTGGGTATGTGAAGCACAATTGGCAACAAGTTGTTCTCGTGAAATATTATTTTATTATCAGTTCTGGTACGAATACAGTAGCAGAGTTTCAAGAACCAGTGGTGCCTGCGGTAAACTCTATGAGTTGATTGCACACATGTTTTGTGTTCTATATATCTCAACCTTCATTTTAATGTATAATTTGTGTATATTTAATTTGAATTTAACGAACATAAGAGGTGGGAATTTCAAAATAAACAAAATTCTATCACTATTATAGCACCTTAACACTTTATACTGAACAGTCGTAATTGCGACTATTTTGTACAAAAAGGTAGCGATATTAAACCCTTTACTTACAATCAGTCGCATCCCGTGCGTAATTTACAAATTGTGCAGTTGAAAGAAATTTTCCAAAAAAAAACCATAGCATGTGACTTCCTCACTGGAACGAGCACACTGAACTCGTTCCGATGAGGGATGACATAATATGGTTTTGTTGAATTTTTTTTAATTGAAAAATGATATTTAAAATAATAAATTTTGATATCCTGTGGGTTTAGTAAAGGGTTAAATCTTCCCATATAGTGCAACTTTTATCATGACTACACTCAACATCGCGAGTCGCGCAAATACATCAGTTGTTAACTGGTAGAGTGCAAAAAGATTTGGACTGTAAAAATATGCTTGCCTTTGCCCTTATCTTTAAAAGAGAATTAATCAGTCGGAATGTTTTTGCCTTGTTACACTTCATGGGAGAGTACCCATAGGCCCTCTCACATAAATTGTAATCCGGCAAATCCATACAGATTGAATAATTCTATTTGAAAGAAAATATGAAGCACATCCTCAGAATATGAAGCATTTATTTATTTATTTATTTATTTATTTATTTATTTATTTATTTATTTATTTATTTATTTATTTATTTATTTATTTATTGGAGTTTAACGACAGTTTCGACAGCCAGTTTCACCTCGTGTCGGACAGTTTTACGGGTGGAGGAAGGCGGAGTACTCGGAATGTACCACCGAACAACGGCGAGCAACTGTCAGACTCCCCAACGTACTAACTCCACACAATCAGGGTTAGCATTAGTTGAGGACAGGTGTACCATCGACGTGCAGTATTCCTTGGTACACATCGCCACCGTACCCCCTCGCGGGCAATCGGGATTAGGTGTTTCACACAAGGACACATTGCAGTTACCCCTGGCGGGGGTCGAACTGTGAACCTCTCGGTTGGAAGTTCAATATCGTTACCTCTGAGCCACATATGAATCCTTTAAGTTGCATTACCTGCACTAGAGAATAAAGCACAAACGTGTGCTTTCAGCACTCAACCAGTTAATAAGAAGAAAATAATTTATATAAGAAACGCCACATAGTGTGAAGGCGGAAACAGTTATTGGCCCTCCTAAGAGTATGATCTTAGTAGATCTTACTGACAAATGGATGCATACCCATTTTGACTGGAAGAATATCAAATCGGTTCTGTTTATTTATTTATTTATTTATTTATTTATTTATTTATTTATTTATTTATTTATTTATTTATTTATTTATTGGGGTTTATCGACGCTTTCGGGTCGGGCCGTTTTAAAAGCATCGGCGAGCAACTGTCAGACTACCCAACTCCGCACAAGCCGGGTTAGCATTGATTGAGGGGAAATTCGCCATCGACGTGCAATACTCCTTAGTACATAGCGCCATTGTGTTCCTACGTGGACAATTAGGATAAAGGCCTTGCCCAGGGACACAACGCAGTTACCCCTGGCGGGTATCGAACCGTTGACCTTTCGGTTCAATGTCCAATGCTGTAACCACTGGACCACCGCGCTCCAATTCTGCTGAATATAGTGTGAACCTAAAATGACATCAAAATCATTGCAGGTTTTTGTTCGTAACCGTATGTGTATTTGTTTGTTTATTGGGGTTTGACGACACTTTCAACAGCCAGAATGTGTAACATTCCCACCAGTTATGAGTTGTTCCACGGGGCAAATAGGAGTGATTGGTGGCGGTGGGGGTCATCGGTCCCGTGTTAACCCTTTACCCAACGTGACGGAAAAAACCGACATGTGATATTCACAAAAATCGCCAATTAATTTTCATTATTTTTTTTCATTTTGTATCGCAAAAACATAGGTTATGACCCCTCTCTTTGGAACGAGCTCGTTCCAATGAGGGGTCATAACCTACGTTTTGGGGACAAAAAATGGAAAAAAATTAGTTATTCGAGATTCGTCTGCTTTTCATGTTAGGTAAAGGGTTAATGATTTGTGCTGGGCTGTGATTAATTTCAATGGAATTTCACTATTCATCCACGCAGATACATTGATTCCAAATGTTGAACGCAGGTAAATGATAAACGTTCCATCATCGAAGATCTTTTTTATCTCTTCGAATATTTATCTTATTCTGTTTGTTTCATGCAAAGTCTATACCTACGAGTACTAGTTATTCTACATCATGTATACACGAGAGGTCATAGCCCTATAAAATCGTCTACCTCTGTATACAATCACATAGCAAAGGACTATCAATGATACACGAAATGTACCAAAATATGAGCAGTCTCACATTTTTGTCGTCCTGGCCCAGGACTCCTGGGTTTTTCAGTCTTTATTGAGTAGTCAGAAACTCAACGGTCGAGGTAATGTATTACAATATAATAGGGGTTGAAGACCATTGTTGTATCTGTGACATACGGATATCTGCGGTCCGGTTTTCTGCCTATCACTAGTGAATATCTGTAACCTCATCCAACTGCTCCTTCGTCTCACTCCTGAGATATTACACTGTAGAACATCCGTCCCGGGTGAATATTGCGCCCGGGACATCTGACCGCATCCTCCACACGTCCATTTACATACTTATGGCGACCACGACCGTCCACATCAAACATATGTACATGACAAGGTATGTATGGTGGTTATGCTTCTGTTGCTACATTGCTATGGTAGTTACCCTGTAGCAACTGTTACGGTGTGAAAATAATAAAGATATTGGAAACAGGAAGAAATCTGAGAATCAGCAACAATAACTAGGAATTTAACTGTTAGAAGCCGGGGGTCGAGTTTTCTTGCCCGTGGTGTAATACGGTAGGTAATCTGGATGTGACGGTTCGGCTATCTTTAGGCTGGGGGAGAATTAAACACTGAGCAGGTGCTTCTAGTCAAGCGTCGTCTGCCTGAGGAGGCAGGCGACACTTGACTAGAAGCACCTGCTTTACTGTAAGTTTTTCGCGGTATGTCATGTTCAATAAATTCATTCTGATTCCCCGACTTCTAAGAGCTAATTATTCTGAAATTCAATTTAAAAAAAATAATAATAATAATAATATAAGAAAAATGATTAAAAAAATCTTTTACACCAGTCGGTTAAGAGAAAAGAAAAAACAGTCATACTTATATTATCAATTATTGAATTAGTCCAAAATACAATTCGACAGAATCCAGTAACAGGGTGGTGCAGAGGGAGGGGAGGGGGGGGGGCTTCAAAAAATTCCGATACACAAGGACGGGGTGGGTGGGTGGTCCAGCAGCTCCAAAACTCGCTTTTTTCCAGGTGGTCTAAATTTTTTCATCACATACTTTTAACAGATAATTATAGTTGGAATTTGTTGAGACGCATTTTGGGATGATTTTACAATATATTGGGGTAGTTATTATGAATTGGGAGGTCACCTATGGCTCTCAGACACCAGATTAACCCATTAACCAATGTGGATAGAAGACGACACTTGGAAAAAATTGCTGACTGACTATAATATTTCATTTTTCATTTTTTTGTCTCAAAAACAAAGCTTATGACCCATCATTGGAACAAGCACAATGAACTCATTCTAATGATGGGGTCATAAGCTATGGTTTTGAAACCAAAAAGTAAAAAGATAATAAAATTTGAATGGCAGTTTTAGTGAATAATGCTGGCCAGTATTTGCCGTTACATTCACTGTTACATTGGGAAATGGGTTGAGCGACTTGGCCAATGTCTTTGACTCTGTGAGTAAATGCAACAAAGTAAATAAAATGAACATTTATATCTGGTTATAGCAGGTTATAGCGAAAATGAATATAAAACTTGTGAAAACAGGTAAAACATAAAGCATCCAGAAGCACTGGAACTAACGTAAAATAAGAAAACAGAAAATGGTTATTGTGTTAGGGTGAATTAGGTTTTAGAGATAAAAAGCAATCACAATTAATGAATATAGTCAGTCACCACCCCGCCCCTCCCCTCCCCAAATATTTTACCTTCCTACCCCCTGTAAAATACTCCTCCTTCAGTTGTAAGTTGAAGTTCACAGAAAACTCACCGAGAGAACTCAGAAAGTACACATGTTGTCGTGCCAGCCCGCTCGGTGTTGCAGGACGTTGTGAAAATAAATGGATACATGAAATCAGGTGTTTATGCTCATGAATTCTGATGAATGGTTATTGTGTTAGGGTGAAATCGGAAAAAAATTCCTTCAAAAATGGGGGTGGTGGGTGGTCTTCGGGAAGAAAAAAAAATAATTCAGCCCTGTGTACAGGATGTTTTTAAGCCCCCCCCCCCCCCCCCCCCCCCCCCCAGGGTGGTGAAGAAATTTTCCAGCTGGTAGTATTATGTCCCAGTCTTCAGAAACAGTATCCCGTAGATTTGTAATGAAATGCCCACTTAGAAATTTCAACAGTCTCCATTAAACTATAATAAAATGCTCAGCAATATTCAAATGGAGTTAAAATCCAATAAGTATTGGCGCCACAGGTAATTTAAAAAATAATCCAGTAGACTCCTTACTTTTCACAAACATGTATTCTGTTTCACAGCTTGTACAACTTCTCTTTTACAAGACGAATAAATTCTCAGAAATTCTCTTTTGAAATCACTTTTCCAAATTCACAAAGAAGCACTGCTTCTATAAAAAACAAGTATTTGACCATCGAGGTGGTAGTAGTCCCCTACGGGCGCTTTTGTGACATAAGGTGTTTTTGTCACATAACATACTAGAGTATAGAAACATCTCTGCATTTCAGGTTAGTAGTTTAAGAAGTACAGAGACCGCCAGTAATGGTCCAGTACAGTGAAAAGAAGTTCGAGTCCAGCTCTCGGTGGTGCAGTATTTTGCCTGGACCGGTCCAATCATTATAATAACCTTAAATGAAGGGAAAGGTGATGAAATCTTACTTTTGGTAATACCGAAAAAAGGAAGATATTAAAACATTTTCCTTCATTTGAAGTATTTTATAATAAATGAATTGGTATACGCATTTGTGTTACAGAAAGCATCAAGTTACTGGCGTCTGCTGGGGAAGCTTGGTAACTCGGGGCATGTTATATAATACTTGGAGGGAGGGGTGGTAACATAAAAATACAGAAAAAGCTTAAAAAACACAGCAAAAATGGCCGCCATTCCGCCATCTTGGATTTTGAAAAAAAAAAATATTGAGCGTGCATCATCCCCTCAGAACCATTTATCCACGTACCAAATATGAAAGGTGTAGCTTAAACCATGTTGGAAGGAGAGGCGGTAACATAAAAACAGACAGACAGACAGACAGGCAGATGGACAGAAAGACAGATCTTAGATTTTGAAAAAAAAATATTGAGCGTGCATAATCCCCTCACAAACCTTTAGCCATGTATCATATATGAAAGGTGTAGCTTGAACCATGTTGGAGGTAGGGGTGGTAACATAAAATAGAGAAAAAAGCTTAAAAACACAACAAAAATGGCTGCCATGGCGCCATCTTCAATTTTGAAAAAAAATACTGAACGTGCATCATCCAATCACAACCCTCTGTCCATGTGCCAAATATGAAAAGTGTAGTTTGAACCACGTTGTAGTGAGGGGTGGTAACATAAAATAGAGAAAAAAACTTTAAAAACACAACAAAAATGGCCGCCATGCCGCCATCTTGGATTTTGAAAAAAAAACATTGAACGTGCATCATCCCCTCCCAACCCTCTATCCATGTGCCAAATATGCGAAGTGTAGCTTGAACCATGTTGGACGTTGGGGTGGCAACATGACAAAAGAGAAAAAGCTTAAACCACACAACAAAAATGGCCGCCATTCCGACATCTTGGACTTTGAAAAAAAACTTTTGAGTGTGCATCATCCCCTCTGAACCATTTATCCATGTACCAAATATGAAAGGTGTAGCTTAACGCATGTTGGAGAGAGAGGTGGTAACATAAAAACGGACAGACGGACGGACATACAGACAGACAGACAGACAGACAGACGGACAAAAACGGACAGACGGACGAACAGACAGACAGACAGACGGACGGAGTGCAATCCTATAGTCCCCTTACGGTTCCCGTAGGGGACTAATAATGCACTGTCTTGTAACAATAATCATCCCCAATGTAAACAACTGCTTGGTTATGAATAGAGTGTCTCTCTGAAATAGTTTATCCGAAAAGAGTTTTTCTTAAAAGAGTCCTTGAATGTTGTTGACCAGGGTTTTTATAGTTATCAGAAGAAGAGGTTTCTTCAATATGCTATTTTCCATCGATTTTTGATTGGTTGATTAAAATCACCTCATTAAACTTCTAGATGATTCTGTCTTAATTCATGTAATCTTCTTAACTGGTAGAGTGCTGGAAGCCCATATTTGGGCTTTACTCTGAGGTGAAGGTACCGCAACTTGAAGGCTTCATACTCAGTGGATGTGCTTTGTATTATCTTTGAAGTGATATTATTTAGTCTGTGAGAACTTGTCGTGTTATAATTTATGGAAGAGTGTCTGTAGGCACTCTCCCATAAATTGTAACAAGGCAAAGATATGTGAACAAATTTTGATGGCCAAAAATAATTTAGCACTCTACCAGTTAAACAATTAAACAAGAAACAGCTACATGTACAGTGATCTAAAAATAGATCCTGTGAAAAGTTGTAAACATGTTTTCATGTATACTGTCCAAAAAATGTTAAGCCCCCCTTCCTCTATAATAGCAGTGGTCATACAGGTAATATACTGTTCAAAAAAAGTTAAGCCCCCCCCCCCCCCATCCCATAATATCTGTGGGCATACGAATATCTCTTATTGTGACGTTCCCCATTCCTCTACCGGAGCGGGCATAGATCCTCAAAACTGGTGAACATTTGCTGGCTGTTGACCACTTCACCACCGTGCAAAGAGTGCGGAGCGCAACCCGATAGAACATGTGTGGGGCATGCTCGGCTGGAGAGTGGTTAACAGACAGCCACCATCCGATGACACCGACAGTCTGCGCTGTGCGCTTGTAGAGAAATGGGACAGCATCACATTGAGAGAAATTCGGAAGGTCATCGACAGCATGCCACGTCGATTAAGACGTGTTAGAGATGATCGAGGAGGTTCCACCAGATACTGAACAACGTGACGTTTTTTGACGTTGTGAAGATGTCCGCGGTTTCCTAATCTTCATTCAATAAAGCAAATGCTCTAGAAACCCTTGTTTCACTAATAAGGCATATTCTCCTTATTACAAATAGCAGGTTTTCTCTCGTGAGAATTTATCTATTACCTGTATGTCCACTGGTATAGGGGAAGGGGGCTTAACCTTTTTTTGGACAGAATGTATATCTACACACAAAGATCACTGAGTGCAAATGAGTTAGACCAGCCAGCATTTACTTGATGTAAGAGAAAAAAAACATGCCTTCAGAAAAATATCAAATGAGTAGAATTATCAATTAAGGTCATATCAATCTGCATATAATATGGGGGGGGGGGGGCTATAACACAACCTGTAGTGATGCAGTGCTAGACTGTGGTCTTACATAAATTCTGCTTTACTAGTAAGATTGCAACCGGTAATTAACGCCTCCCAAGTGAGCACCATAGGTGCAAATAGTTAGTCAAACTTGAACATTGCATACTAACTTCCGTTGTGATGCGTATTATAGCATGTGGAATCAATATTTCCTTGTTGAGTCTCATGTTATGTTATGTCACGAAGTATGATTGGTACCATGTTGGTTGAAATGGAAGCCCGACTCAGAGTCATGGTGATAGATCTTGTTTGTGTGCAAACGTGTTTCAGTCGTCCATTTTGTGCAAAGGAGATCGCAGTCTTGTTTTCCTGGGTGTCACGTGGTTAATATGGGTCCCCCGAGACCCAGAGATTTTATTGGACCAGTATTCGAGAGTCTAATGCAGAAAGGGGTTATTGCTGTTCTTTATTAGTATAGAGATATCCACCTTTCTGCATGAGGCCCTGGGCAAATCTATATTTATTGGAAACGAGTCGATAAGTATCAAAACATACCCAAGTGGACACCAAAACCTTCTTGGAACTTGTACCCGTTTGGTATGGATGGCAGGTAGCGTTAAATAGGCCGGGGTGCATTAAACAGTGTGTTCCATTGAGTAAGATTGTGGTGTCAGATGACTGGAAACGACCTAATGTCAATCACAACGAAATGGTTTCTAAGAGCAGGTTATCTGGACAGGATTCTCCAGCTTGCCAGCCCGACACAAACAGGTTAGCATTGCTAGAAGTCATATGTACCATGGGCATGCTGTATACCTTAGCACTCTGCTCTTCTGTGTTTCCAGCTGAGCAATTGAGATTAAGTGTCTTGTCCTAGGACACAGGCATATGCTGCAAGTCAGGAAAAACCTACGACCTTTCTATCTGAAGTCCAATGCTCTATCCAATGAGCCATAAAGACTGGTATAGGAGCCATGTAGGTTGTGGTTATCTTGGGACAAGGGGCCAAAAGAAGTCATGGAAGCATTGGTCTAGGATCTAGGAACCAAGAAGGCCACGGGGTGACACAGAGGCGAGGATCTTTGAAACCCATAAGCCAGTTGCGTAGAGACTTGTGTGACCCTTTGTGGGCTAATATGAACCTTTAAATGTGAACTAATGTGGACTTTTGGGGGTGATGTGAACTAATGTGGGCCTAATATAGACATGTATTGGCTCATGTGGACTTTTGTGCACTGATGTAAACGTTTGTGGTCTGGTGTGGGCTATTGGAGACTGGAGATAGAAGTTTGGGGCCGATTAGGGACTTTGGGAATTGAGGTAGAGGTGATTTGGAGACTTTTGGGTAGTACTTGGAACTGTTGGTGACTGAAGGCTATGGTGGTTCCCACTTGTTATAGTAGTTGTTGGTGTAATAGTGGTTGCTGTTGTATTTGTAGTGATGCGTGTAGTTGTTGGTATTGCAGTTGTAGTGTTGATGTGATTGTGGTTGTTGGTGTAGTATTTGTAGTGGCTGATATTGTAGTGATTGGTATCGTAGTTGTGGATTCTGGTAACACAATAGCTTAGTTGTGGTGGTTGGTGTCACAGTTCTTTTGGTCGGTGAAATAGTTGTAGTGGTAGATGTTGTAGTGATTGGAGAGATAGCTGTAGTGTTTGGTGTGTTGTAGTGGTAATGTTGTAGTTGTGGTGACTGGTTTAACCCTTTACCCAACGTAACGGCCAAAACCGACCAGCGCTATTCTCAAAAATCGCCAATTAATTTTCATTATTGTTTCATTTTTTGTCTCAAAACCATAGGTTATGACCCCTCGTTGGAACGAGCTCGTTCCAACGAGGGGTCATAACCTAAGTTTTTGAGACAAAAAATGAAAAAAATTAGTTATTCAAGAATTATTTTTGCAAGTGTCGTCTGCTTTTCATGTTAGGTAAAGGGTTAACTGTTATTTTGGTCGGTGTAATAGCTGTTGTGATAGGTGTTGTAGTAGTTGGTGGTATAGTTGTAGTGTTTGGGGTGGTGTAGTGGTAATGTTGTAGTTGTGGTGATTGGTGTAATTGTTCCTTTGGTTGGTGTAGTAGTTGTAGTGGTAGGTGTTGTAGTGGTTTTAGCAGAGGCAGTGATTGAAGCTATAGCTGTAGTGGTTGGTGTTGAAGTTGAGGTTGTTGGAGATTAAAGATTGATGTAGTAGTTGTTGTTTAAAGTCCATTTCCGAAACCAATGGGCCACCTCACCCCCTCACCATGGATGCAAAATGTACTAATACCTAGAGAGTGGATAAGAAATTAACAGGAAGTTATAATCTTTATATTAACAACTTAAGCATTTGTTCCACTCTTGGCATAGAATGCACTCCAGACAAAAGACAGGTTTTGCACAGATTTAATACCATAATTTTTAAGTGTTGGTTATACTGACACTTTCGAGGGTGCTCCTCAATCCCCCATCG
>CM062291.1:243418375-243551208 GCA_031216915.1 Pictodentalium vernedei
TGCCTTTTTTTTTTAAAACCGAAACCGAACCGCCGCCTTAACAAAAAAACGAGACTTTTGGTTTCAACAAATTTCACAGAATTGGTTAAGTTTATGACCACTCAATCAATCACTTGCTTTCCGCACGCCAAAGGCTTAAATGTTCGGCAACGGTAAATGCTTTGCCATTCATTTATGCTTACTTCGAGAGGACTTTCAACAAATTCCCCCCCCCCCCCCAAGTAGTGGTAGCAAATTTCTTGTATCTTAAATGATATCTACAGAACCACCATCAGAAGGAATATGAAAAATTAAGAAGTCTTACGTAAAAATTCACATGCAATTCAAGAATTGTTAAGTACATTTAATGAAGCGTCCCAGGCTCACTCATATTCGACCAAATAGGTATTGCAAGTTACCTGACAATATATGGTGTAAAAATAATATAAATTACCTTTGACCCAAAATCATCTGCGTATGGCACGTAGTAAATTAAATTGGAGGTAAACATAAAATTTATTGAGTTTTAAAACCTCTAAGTTCACATGGGAAAAATGACGAGTAAATTATGTTAATTAACCGACTGCTGGCACATTCTCTGAAGTCACATGCTCAGAGATAATGCTGCGCATTGGTAGTTGTTTTTTGTCAACAATAAAATGGTTTAATTAAAATAGAACATATCCTGTTAAATGAATGGCAGGTAACTATTGAAAGTGTTTTTTTAAACTTATTGGGAATTGTTTGTACACTATTTGAACTCACTTTAAGGAATCACTTAGTACTGCAGGTCTGTCAGGTATACACACTGCATTCCCAATATGGAGTTGTTATAATCAACACGTGTTTTCCAATGACCATGTGTATTTTGTGAACACAAAAAATCCCAAGATGCAATTTTGCCAACTTTCTTTCAAATCCCATTATGCAGCCATCTCCCTTCAAAAACATCCACCGCCTGTCTTGACTGAGATGAAATCAGTGCAGGGATCAGCCAAGAGGGCAAAGTAAAGTCGGTAATATCTCCATGTTGGCACCCCTCACTTCCCCCAATTTCTATGTTTGGGCAAAATCAAAGTAAAACTAGATGAAGTGATTGTGCCCGCACAATACACAGGATTTTCCTCGTATTTTCAGTTCCTGAGCGTTTTCGTCTCAAAATTGAGAAGAACGCAGAAAAACGGATTTTTGATGAGCCTATCAACATACTGACGGTAGAAGATATAATTGCAAGACCTCTATGCAGTATGCCAGCTCCCAGAGGTCACATCTAATGATATTCTGTACTGACCGCCAAGGCTCCATACATTGGAACAACCATAGCCATTCCAAACTGCGCATTATTACTATGTCGACCTCATTAAATGTCAACGAGTGGACGACATTTGCCAGTAAATCCATGTCAGTTGTAATTCCCATTCAGAAGTCCAAACAACTGCTACCATAAGTGTTTCAATGAAGGTTACTTTTGAAGATTTCCAAATGCTTTTGCATCCGATTCTTATGCGTGGAGGCGGAAACACTACATGATGGGCAGTGATGTCGTGGTTCCTCACGATTGCAGAAGAAATATCTAGAGTTCAGAAATAAAAAACGAGCGCGTAATTGGGTGGGAGTGGGGGGGGGGGGGGTGGTTCGGGTGGGAGATGACAAATCAGTATGGGGAGTGTTGTTAGTTTATGTCATTTCTTAATAAGTTCTACTTCTCCTTCAATAAACCTGATGGATTTGATTGTACGACCACAACAAGTACAGGCCGAAAGTCAAGATTAAACACTTATGTATACTGTTATCCGCTTTAGAGGAATTCCACCAGGTATTGGTCACATTGCCACAACCCTTCCTGTTGCTTCTTATCTACATGTACGTTGCAGGGTCTTCGGGTAGATGAATAATTCTCAGTTATTTATCTATGCCATGAGCTCTTATGGTGAAAGCCTGAAATTGAAACGCGGTACCAGAAGGCAACTTCCCAGGCTCGAAGTCAGCAGTATTTAAAAATTTGACATGTGTGTGGGGTGAGGGGGGGGGGGGGGGGGCATATGTATACCTAAAGCTAATTCAAACTTGGACCCGAAGTCCGTAACATATTAGGCATATCCAAAGTGCATAGCCCCGAGATGTGGGAGGGTATTTGAGGGGCTCCCCTTCCCGACTTTTTTTTAAATAAGAGGCACTGATAACAATTCTCATTTGAGGCTTGTCATGGCTCTGCGTAATGGCGTGTGACATTTCTAAATCCCGCACTTTCCGGTCTCGGTTCTGGTCTGGTGTTGGGAAATCTCCTTGCCGACTTGAATAATGAGTTCTTTGACAATCATGATATTCTAAAAGTTATATAGGAGGTCATTGGACAATTGTTAGCTTCGTCGGCTGCTGGCTCTGAGTCTATGCCACACTGGTCAGAAATTATTTTCCGACAGAATGTGTAAATTTTCGACAGAGATGTTTATTGGGGTCGCGGTTCGCCACCGTCGCACACCCACCTTTTTTTTTTGGGGTGGGGGGGGGGGGGGGGGGGGGGGCAGAGTTTCCCAGTCCTCAATTTGGCTACAGCAACTAATTCCAGGCCTTCGTGGTGCTCTATTACTTTTGGCTTCCATGTCAGAATGTTAGGAAGCAAATGGATAGTTGCAGGTAGGTAATTGTCGGGTTATTTCTTATTAGACACCCTTAATGTTTCAATGATTTTTCACTCAAAACGTAAAATGACACTTAACGCCTACACTATACAATCTAAAAGCGCATATTTTTTTGAATATATTACAAATTACAACAAATCATTTGACTTGGTGTTCTATCAGCAAGGACTGATTAAGTAATACTAAATATTTAAAAGAAACGCGAATACCAATGTTTGCTGGTTTTACTGAAAATTTTGATTTCAAATTATGTACAGCGTTCACTGAAGTTGAGGTCGCCGGGTGCAAAATGATCAATGTTTTTCAGACGTGTTTCCTGGCATGGACGCCCGAGATGTAGAGTCCAACTAATGGGTGTTTGTGTTGGGTGGGGGTTGGGCAGTCGCGTCTGATAGTTTTACAGGTGGAGGAAGAGCCTCAACATCCAAATTCTGAATTACGGCCACTTTAACCCGTCTCGTAGTACAGTTTCATTAGATCAAAGTGGCGATCGAAAGAAAGAAGTTTGGTTTTTGATCAAACATTTTCAGTCCCAACCGGACCAAAAAATTTCCAGGTAACAAAAAATATTTTTTTGTCTCAAAATTTACCAAAACGCATAGAAAACCGAAAAAAAAAATCCAATTTTTGTTCAAAAGTTTCCAAGTCCGAACCGGAGTGGTAGTTCTCCAGCCATCAGAAGCCAAGTGGAATAAAACCCTATTCCCATGGGATGGGGAAGGTTTAAAGAGACCGCGAATGTTGCCATTTCAACCACGGAAGCCTTATACGATTCAAGAACGTCGATTATTCTCATGCCAAAATGTGGGTGTACGGACCGTTGGGAGGCCGAGAGTGTACATTTGGCGACCACCCGAAGCCAATGCAACAGGATTGTGCTTCCACACTCCGGGGAATCTTTTTATCTATATACGGGCTACAGATTTTCAATCACCACCGCTTTTAACCCACTCCGGTAGCAAAGTATAATGAGGTCATAGTACCTGTCCGAAGACCCGACCAAAAACTTCCAAGTTAAAAAACAATTTTTTTCGTCTCAAACTTGACCAAAACGCGTAGAAAACCAAAAAAAAAATCCCATTTTTATTGAAAATTTTCCAAGTCCGAACCGGAGTGGTAGTTTTCCAGCCATCAGAACCCAAGTGAAATAAAATCCTATTCCCATGGGGTGGGGGAACGGTTTAAAGAGGCGGTGAATGTTGCCATTTCAACCACGGAAGCCTTATATGATTCAAGAACGTCGAGTATTTTCATGCCAAAAAGAGGGTGTTCGCATGGTTGAGAGGCCGAGAGTGTACATTTGGTGACCGCCCGAATCCAAATGCAACAAGGTTGTGCTTCCACACTATGGGGAATCTTCTTGTCTATATACGGGCTACACATTTTTCAATCACCACCGCTTATAACCCACTCCGGTAGTAAAGTATAATCAGGTCGTAGTAGCTGACCGAAGACCGGACCAAAAACTTCCAGGTAAAGAATTTTTTTTCGTTTCAAAATTGACCAAAACGCACAGAAAACCGAAAAAAAATTCCGATTTTTGTTCAAAATTTTTCAAGTCCGAACCGGAGCGGTAGTTCTCCAGCCATCAGAAGCCAAGTGAAATAAAACCCTATTCCCCTGGGGAGGGGAAAGGTTTAAAGAGACCGTGAATGTTGCCATTTCTATCACAGAAACCTTGTACGATTCAAGAACGCCGAGTATTCTCATGCCGAAAGGAGGGTGTACGGACCGTTGAGAGGCCGAGAGTGTATTTTGGCGACCGCCCTAAGCCAAACTCAACAAAATTGTGCTTCCAAACTACGGGGAATCTTTTTACCTATATATGGGCTACACATTCTCAATCACCGCCGCTTTTAACCCACTCCGGTAGTACAGTATAATTAGGTCAAAGTACCAGTCTGAAGACCGATTTTTCGTTTTTTTGGTGTAGTGTAAAAAAAAAAAAAAATTTTTTTTCGTCTCAAAATTGAACAAAACACAAAAAATAAAGACAAACATTTCTGGATTTTGGTCGAAAAGTCCGAACCGGAGTGGGAGTTCTCCAGCCATCAGAAGCCAAGTGAAATAATACCTTATTCCCATGGGGTGGGGAAAGGTTAAAGGAGACCGTGAATGTTGCCATTTGAATCACGGAAGCCTTATACGAGTCAAGAACGCCGAGTATTCTCATGCCAAAAAGAGGGTGTACGGACCGTTGAGAGGCGGAGAGTGTACTTTTGGCGACCGCCCGAAGGCAAACGCAACAAAATTGTGCTTCCAAACTATGGGGAATCTTTTTACCTATATATGCGCTACACATTCGCAATCATCACCACTTTTAACCCACTCCGGTAGTACAGTATAATTAGGTCAAAGTACCAGTCTGAAGACCAATTTTCATTTTCTGGTGGTGTAGTGTAAAAAAAAAAAAAAATTTTTTTTCGTCTCAAAATTGAACAAAACACATAAAAAACAAAAACAAATATTTCCGAATTTTGGTCGAAAATTTCGGAAGTCCGAACCGGACCGAAAATTTTCAGTGTAAAAAAAAAATGTTTTTTCGTCTCAAAATTGAACAAAACGCATAAAAAACGAAAAAAAAATTTTTCGATTTTTTGGCCGCCATTTTGGATTGACGAAAAATCGAAACGAAATTCTTTCGATTTTTTTTATAAAGCGGTATTACTGCCTTCAATTTGGAACTCTTTTAGAGGGCTCATTATATTTAAATCTCGATATTTCAATCCAAAATGGCCGATTTTTGAGATAACTTTCCGTTTTGTGAAAAATTTTGGCAGAAAACATGAAAAATGGAAAAAAATACTGATTAAATTTGTTTTAGACAAGAGTAATTCTGACAAGTCTGTCAAAAAATTGAGTCGATAGCTTTTTTCTTTCATGAGATATTGGCCTACGAAGCTTTGGGCGTTTTTGGGCGTTTTTGCCCACCAAGAAACATTTTCCCCCAAATACTGATGGTTTTATTTATTAGGACTCATGGCCGTCATTGACAGTTTTTATTTATGAGAAATAATGAATCTAGACATAATAAAGTAAAAAAAAAACAAGAAATTTTTTTTCAATTTTTGGTCACAGTGTCCCGAAGCCATGTTTGACTGCTAGCGGAAGCCAAATTAAGAACAACTCCATTTCCAAAAGATGATAACTGTTCATGTACACTGTGACTTCAACATTTCTACCCTTAGAAGCTTTCAAATCGTCCCACTTGTTGAGTACTGTGACGGCAAAGTAGCCCGGTGGAAACAAAAAATTCCGACTTTTGGTCGAAAATTTCTAAGTCCAAACCGAAAATTTTTCTGGTGCAAACATTTTTTTTTTTTTCGTCTCCAAATGGCCTGAAACACATAAATAACCGAAAATAAAAATTCGATTTTTCGGCCGCCATTTTGGATTACCGAAAAATCGAAACGAAATTCTTTCGATTTTTTTTATAAAGCGGTATTACTTCCTTCAATTTGGAACCCTTTTAGAGGGCTCCTTATATTTAAATCTCGATATTTCAATCCAAAATGGCCGATTTTTGAGATAACTTTCCGTTTTGTGAAAAATTTTGGCAGAAAACATAAAAAATGGAAAAAAATACCGATTATATTTGTTTTAGACAAGAGTAATTCTGACAAATCTGTCAAAATATTAAGTCGATAGCTTTTTTCATTCATGAGATATTGGCCTACGAAGCTTTGGGCGTTTTTGGGCGTTTTTGCCCACCAAGAAACATTTTCCCCCAAATACTGATGGTTTTATTTATTAGAACTCATGGCCGTCATTAATCGTGCAAAGTTTGAAAAAAATCTTAAAGACCGTTTTCGAGAAAACTCTTTCCCCGATGTGTTGGAAAAACAAAAAAAAAAAAAAAAAAAAAAAAAAAAAAAAAAAAGAATAATAATCTTGGCAATAACAAATAGATTTTCCTTTCAGGAAAATCCAAAAAACGAACCTCTACAGTCGAAATTAGGAGAGATATTGGGAAAGCATTGGAGTGAGTGAGTGAGTTACTAATAAAAGTGATTCGTGTATCACGACTTCAATAATAGTTATCAAAATCACAAGAAATATGATTTGGGTTCCTTTTATTCCACTGTCATTTGAAGCAGGAACCATTAAGAAACATGGGGCAGTCCATTTTCAAGCGATGTGACAATTGCCGAAATAAGCACAACAATTGCATATTATCCACCAAAACCAAGGTGAGAGCTTAGCGACTCCATAAAAAATAAGGAAATGTTGATTTTTTGCTAAAATGTAGCTTTTCTTGTAAATTTCTGCATCTTGACAAGGCCCCAAATCTCACTGACAGAACAAGGCAAATCCCACCAGTGGTGGAGCCATGGTTTGAAAACCTGGTGGACCATGCTGGTGAAGAGTTTGGAGGAGGGGGAATCTCAGGATTGAGGGAACTGTACCTGTACTGAGGGCAGAAAATCAAAAGAAATCTTTTCAAATTTGGGGAAGGGAGGAGCAAGTGGGATTTTTTTTTTGGGGGGGGGGGGGGGGGGCTGGTCTCCCTAGATACCTCATGGCTCCACCACTAGCCCACTACAGTAGCCCAACACAATATGTCGATTAGCTGAGAAAGAGTGGTGAACACTGAGTAACCCGGATGACTCAACATGCTGGATGAGCCTCATGACTTGGATGACAAATACAGACACATTTAATGTGTACATTACCCTCTAAAATGTGGATTTCTACAATATATTTTGAAAAACCGAAACTGAACCAAAAACCGAGTTTTTGTACAAAACCGAAACCGCACCTAAAAGCAAATTCCAAAACCGACCAGCTCTACTTTTAATACTCATGGTCCCAATTAAAAAGTTGAAAAATTTTGAAAATTCAACTTCAGCTTCTGGAGATATCAGATAGGATGTCAGTACAGATGATACCCCATCCTATCCCATCAGGTTACAGCCCTAATCCCCAAACAAGCCAGAAAATAAGCAGACTGTCATCTGCAAAATGAGGTCCCCAGAGGGTGAATTTAGTGATGCTACCCTGCATAGTAGGGTAGCATCACTAAATTTACCCTCTGTGAACCTCAATCTGCATCAGGGTCTCAAAACTAGACAGAAAGAGGTACCCGGAGGATAAATTACCCACTGTATAGGACAGCATCATCAAATTCACCCTCTGGGGACCTCATTCTGCAAATGTCAGACTGCTTATATTTTTATACAACCAATGGCCCAGACTAGCTGGTGCAAACTCGATC
The DNA here is from genome assembly GCA_031216915.1 of Pictodentalium vernedei. Lineage (NCBI taxonomy): Eukaryota > Metazoa > Mollusca > Scaphopoda > Dentaliida > Dentaliidae > Pictodentalium > Pictodentalium vernedei. The sequence goes on from CM062291.1 coordinate 243,426,212, forward strand.
TTATCAAGGGCCAAACACAAATTTTGAACCCTCCAATCCCAAAAATTTGCATACAAAACCGAAAATTAAAAGTCCTATCTGGCTCTCCATACTTTTACTCTCTGCTCATGTGCTGTGGTCAGGAAGAGACCGGAATTGGCACCAACATCATTCTTTGTTTGGCCCTAAAGTCAGTAACAATGAGCTGACATCTGTGCTTTAAAATCTCCTTTTTTGAGGATGCCAGACATAAATCAGTGCAAGAAATGGTGGATCCAAGGCTGTTAATGGATGATGGAAGTGAACTGTGGTGGTTTCAGACGTTCAGGTCTGTAACTTTATAATAATTATAAAAATTATTTCATATTTCCCATTTCCGGGACATACTCCTGACGTCATCATTCTTGCTAATGATTATTCCACTGTTTGTTCAGTATTCCTTCCCTATCCTCCCATGAACCCTTCCTGTTGAACTCTAAAGATTTTTGGCTATTTTTATTGAAATTTTTTAGTAAATTTCTTGGGAGTTTAATGTGTATTACAGAATTTTTATTAGTCCCCTACGGGAGCCGTAAGGGGACTATAGGTTTGCACTCCGTCCGTCCATCTGTCTGTCTGTCCGTCTGTCTGTCTGTTTTTTATGTTACCACCTCTCCCTCCAACATGCTTTAAGCTACACCTTTCATATTTGGTACATGGATAAATGGTTTTGAGGGGATGATGCACGCTCAAAATTTTTTTTTCAAAATCCAAGATGGCGGAATGGCGGCCATTTTTGTTGTTTGTATTTTTTAAGCTTTTTTTCTCTATTTTCATGTTACCACCCCTCCCACCAACATGGTTCAAGCTACACTTTGCATATTTGGCACATGGATAGAGGGTTGGGAGGGGATGATGCACGTTCAATATTTTTTTTTCAACATCCAAGATGGCGGCATGGCGGCCATTTTTGTTGTGTTTTTTAAGCTTTTTTCTCTATTTTATGGTTACCACCCCTCCCACCAACATGGTTCAAGCTACACTTTGCATATTTGGCACATGGATAGAGGGTTGGGAGGGGATGATGCATGTTCAATATTTTTTTTTCAAAATCCAAGATGGCGGCCATTTTTGTTGTGTTTTTTAAGCCTTTTTCTCTATTTTATGTTACCACCCCTCACTCCAACATGGTTCAAGCTACACTTTTTATATCTGGCACATGGATAGAAGGTTGTAATGGGATGTTGCACGTTCAATATTTTTTTTTCAAAAATTTGTTTGTCCGTCTGTCCGTCCATCCGTCTGTTTGTCTGTCTGTTTTTTATGTTACCACCTCTCCCTCCAACATGCTTTAAGCTACACCTTTCATAATTGGTACATGGATAAATGGTTCTGAGGGGATCATGATGCATGCTCAAAATTTTTTTTTCAAAATCTAAAATGGCGGAATGGCAGCGATTTTTGTTGTGTTTTTTAAGCTTTTTTTTCTCTATTTTCATGTTACCACCCCTCCCACCAACATAGTTCAAGCTACACTTTGCATATTTGGCACATGGATAGAGGGTTGGGAGGGGATGATGCACATTCAGTATTTTTTTTTCAAAATCCAAGATGGCGGCATGGCGGCCATTTTTGTTGTGTTTTTTAAGCTTTTTTCTCTTTCTCTATTTTATGTTACCACCTCACTCCAACATGGTTCAAGCTACACTTTTTATATCTGGCACATGGATAGAAGGTTGTAATGGGATGTTGTTCAATATTTTTTTTCAAAAATTCAAGATGGCGCTATGGCAACCATTTCTGTTGTGTTTTTTAAGCCTTTTTCTCTGTTTTATGTTACCACTGAACCCCTCCCCCCCCCCCCCCAACATGGTTCAAGCTGCACTTTTCATATATGGTACATGGATAAAGGGGTTGTGAGGGGATTATGCACGCTCAATATTTTTTTTCAAAATCTAACATCTGTGTGTCTGTCCATCTGTCTGTCTATCTGTCTGTTTTTATGTTACCACCTCTCCCTCTAATATGCTTCAAGCTACACCTTTCATATTTGGTACATGGATAAATGGTTCTGAGGGAATGATGCACAGTCAATATTTATTTTTCAAAATCCAAGATGGCAGAATGGCAGCCATTTTTGTGGTGTTTTTTAAGCTTTTGCTCTATTTTATGTTACCACCCCTCCCTCCAACATGGTTCAAGCTACGCCTTTCATATATGGTACATGGATAAAGGGTTGTGAGGGGATTATCCACGCTCAATATTTTTTTTCAAAATCCAAGATGCTTATGTACTCTAGTGTCTTCTGTGACAAAAACACCTTATGTCACAAAAGCGCCGTAGGGGACTAATACCACCTCGGTGGTCAAACACTTGTTCTGTTTATCCCCATGGTTGCATCCTCACCCTAGGGGTGTTAGGCTGTTTTAGTCTTGCACCTTCTATCCGATGTATCGTTTTTTCTTCGCATAAAGATCTAGCTTTGCATCTGGTAGCATTTAAATTGGTTTCTGACTTTGGGCCTTTTTGTGCCTGATTTGTTGTTTCCGTTTTTATACGCCCATTTTGAAAAAACGGTCGTATTATGGTATACCGCTGTCCGTCCGTCTGTACATCCACACATTGTACAATAACTCAAAAACGCTTCGAGCAATTTTTGTGACTTTTTGGTGGAAAGTATATGTTGATGGAAGGAAGCTCCCTTTTGATTTGTGTTGTTGTCCGATTTGTCATTCCAGAGTTATGGGACTTTATTTGTCAAAATATAGGCAATTTTCCACATGTCGAACAATTTACCATTTTTATACGCCCGTTTTGAAAAAACGGGTTGTATTATGGTATACCACTGTCCGTCTGTCCGGTCACACGTCGTTCGATAACTCAAGAATGCTTTGAGAGATTTTCGTGATTTTTGGGTAGGTGGTGTATATCGATGGAGGGAAGCTCCCTTTCGTTTAGTGTCGCCGTTCGAATAGTCATTCCAGAGTTATGGGACTTTATTACTTAGAAAATTGTTGATTTTTTACACGTCTTACGATAACTCGAGAACACTTTGAGAGATTTTCGTGATTTTTGGATGGGTGGTGTATATCAATGGAGGGAAGCTCCCTTTCATTTAGTGTCGCCGTTCGTTTAGTCATTCCAGAGTTATGGGACTTTATTACTTAGGAAATTGTTGATTTTTTACACGTACGATAATGTGAGAACGCTTCGAGAGATTTTCACGATTTTTTGGTAGGTGGTTTATGTTGATGGTAGGAAGCGCCCTTTCGGTTGGTGTCACCGCTCGATTAGTCATTCCAGAGTTATGGGACTTTATTTTTCACATGTTGAACAATAACTTGAAAATGCTTAGAGCAATTTTCATGATTTTTTGGTTGCAAGTATATGTTGATAGAAGGAATCTCCCTTTCGATTTGTGTCGCTGTCCGATTTGTCATTCCAGAGTTATGGGACTTTATTCATCAAAATATAGGCAATTTTCCACATGTTGGACTTTGATCAATTTTCAGGATTTTTTGGTGGCAAGTATATGTAATCTGATACTTACACATGTATACTCATATTGTGTGGTTCCCTCTTGTAATTAATAACAGGCATATCATGCGCTCATGGCACAGCTGTTTATTTCTTGAAGTTATAATCTCTATAGACATAAGATATATACATGAAATTCAAATAATTTATTTCCAAATTAATGAACACAGTATGTTGTTGGTTATGATTATTGTACAAGAATATAAAAAAACCTGACAAGTATAAATGTATACTCATATTGTTTGCTTCCCTCTTGTAATTAATAACGGGTGTATCATGCGCACATGGCGCAGCTGTTTATTTTCCCTGACATTGTTTACATTGGCAACGTCCTTAAATATATGTAGTATCTCATATTATGTTACTGTAGAATTACTTTAGGATACATTGATTATTAGTCCGGTAGTGTTGCTCATAATATTTGGATTTTGTCCACACTTAGGCACTATCGGGATGCCCTTGGGCTCATTATGTTCCCTTTGGCATTTTTTTCAAGATTTTTTTCTCGAAAATTTTTGGATTTAATTTTGATTGTGATTATTCATGTATCTTTATCATATATTTTGTTGTGGAGTTTGTAGGAGTGCTATCAACTTTGTCTTTTGATTGTAATTATGAAAGCTTACTGCTCTAAATGCAAGGCGAGGAAGTCTTCCTCAGTTTTACATGCTAGTTGCCTTGCCTGTAGTCAATGCACTTCTGCAAATTCTTGTCCTACTGTGTACATTGGCATGACAGACGTTGGAGACGGTGTCACGTTGCATTGTTGGCAGTGAGGTTCCTATGCCGGAACTCTCACCGTAATATAATTCAAGTTTTTCAGTTTCTATTTCAGAGGAACATGGTGATGGTATTGTTACACCCATCCAAAGTGTGCTACCGTCATCACGCTCTGTTGAGCAAATAGAGCTAGCTGCATGAATATTAAGCAAGGGATAAGGCCTCTAGTTAGTGTTCTTAATCCCTTGCAAGCAGCTAGCTCAACCGGTGAAGCGGTTACTCCGTCTGTGGGAGCCGTGACACCGGGTATGTCCATTGTGGTCGAAGGAAGTGTAGATTTGGGTAGAGCGACCACCTTAAAAACAAAAGCACAACCAGCGATGACGGAAATAGAAAGGAAGTCAGCAAGTTTCTTGTTGGGAGGCTTGGCGAGGTCTGACAAGGCCGCGAGTGGGAGAGGCCCCTCTCTAACCTAACAGCTTCTGGGGCCAGAGGTTGTTATGAGAAACTTGCGCAAGCCGGAACCAAGTTTTCTTTTCGGGAGGCTCGGCGAGGTCTGATAAGACTGTGAGCGGGAGAGGTCCCTCTCTAACCCAACAAGATTTGGGGCCAAATGTTGTTTTGAGAAACTTGCATGAGTCGGAGCATTCGTCCGCCCGCTGCTCGGGACGCTCCGTCTAGTTTGCAGCTGGGGTCGGCTTCAGTCACAGCTTCCTGCGCTACGTTAAAAGAGCACTCACGACCACATGCTAGCTACCCGAATTTGGATATCCAGCCAATTGCGCGAAGACGTCCATCTGGTAGCTAGCGATCCGAGGCTTTGTTCATCGGGACGTTCGAAGAAGGGATTTATCTCCTGATCTTAGTCCCAGGAGTAGCAAACAGCGAAAAAACAGAAAACCGCTACTCCTCAAGCCTCGGTAATGGACTTGCTGTCGCAGATTGCGCAGCTGATCACAGCATCCCAACAAGTGCAAGAGCAGCATCCCGCAGACTCCGGTGGTGAGCTGTCAGACGGTGCTGGGTCAGTCCAATCATCTGTTCATGCAGATGCAAATGACCGAATGTCACAGCTGAATCAGTCGGATGGTGAAAGGGACAAGGAAGAGGATTACCCTTCCCTTTCTGAACAGCATATGATAGCAATGAATTTTATTTATCAATACTATACTGACTTTGTTCCACCTGATCAGAAAGCTGCGACTACTATAGAGAAACCGCTGTCATCTCTGAAGCAGATTTTGTGTGGAGGAAAGAGGATGTTCTTTCCTTCCCGAAACAGTCTTGACAGGTGACGGAGGCCTTCGGCCATGTTATCGATGCCATATTCACCTCTCTATTGTTAAGAGGAAAGCGGTTTCTTATCGACATCTTCAATAAATATACCGCTCCTTGGACTACGTTCATTTAAAACGGTTGGTGAAGATGTTCAGAGAGCTCCTCTGCATTTTGATGAGCAGGCCGGGGATGAAAACTGTCCCTACCTGCTTCATTCATTATATGCTCGGAAGTGATGGAATGTGCTATTTCATCCATTAGAGCAAATCTGGACGTGATGTCCTAAGCAGATCACCTCACCAGAGCTATGGTGCAACGTCTTAATGGGAAGGAATTTGAGGATGTTTGTTCCTCGCTTAGAGTTCTTTCCAGGGCAGTCATGTTTGTCACGTACAACTCCGCCCTGACAGTGGCAAGTTGGGAGTTGATCAGACGTGATGCTGCCCTTGCGTCGTCATCACTTATAGATGACAAGGTGAAAAGCTCTCTCTGAGTCGCTCCGGTCTCCGGATATACTCTATTTGACGACAAGCTTTTTGTTAGTCTATGAACAGGCTACAAGATAGCTTCCGATACACTGCTATTGAAGTCTGCGCCCCAACACGCTTCAGCAGACCGGGGTAAGCAAGGTCGTTCCACTTAATCAGCTAAGGGAACTCCTCGCGAGAGTACAATAAACCCTCTTATACTTACTCCGGAGGTTGTCAGTATAGCAACTCAAAAAAAGGGCGCCCCTAAGATGACAGGACGAGGTTCTTCGTGGGGAGGATATAGTTTCTCCCTCCGTAAGCCTCGTTAGTTGTACAGGTGATGAGTAAGACCTCTATTGCTTACCACCTGATGGAAGGTTATTATCTTTGCGAGAAATTGGATTTATGTCATGGAAGATTAGTGGGAAAAGTGTTGTTTTGGAAGGCCTGTGGCTATGATTCCGAACATAACCCCCACTTACAATTTGTCCGCATTGGGCAATTCTTCCGGCAGATTCTTTCAAAAAGGGAGTCGCTCCTAGTGGAGGTACAGGCTCTCTTATTGAAGGAAGCAATAGAGATCGTCGAGAATAGACTTCTGTTGCTTTCCTCTTAGCAGAAGGTTATCAACCTCGCAAAAAAGTGGATGATAATTGTGGAAGATCAGTGGATGAGTATGTATTCTCTGCAGGCCTGCGGCTATCAGTCCGTGCAAAGCTCCACTTACTACAAGTATGTGTTGGTCAAATTTTCCGGCAATTTTTTCCAAGAGAATCTCTTCTTGCAGAGGTATAGGCTCTCCTATTGAAGAAAAGCAATAGAGGTCATCGAAATATTCTCCAGGTTATTTCAAATCACCTGTTTTTCGTCCTGAAGTCGGACGAATAGTGCATAGATAGGCTGAGATAGCAGTCTTGTTTGGAATAGAGCCGTTATAGGGAATAAGTATGTCTTTTCCCTCTCGGTGTTCTATTCCTTGGCATCAAGACATTAATGTCATTGTGGACGTCATAGTCGCCTTATGTACTGTTACAGCCTTTTTTTCTTGCGGCTAGTATTGTAAATCTCCATTTAGTGAGCTTTCAAGGCCGCAAGTGACACTGATATGTTTTCAGGTAGACGTAGACACATAACTGCGTAGCTACCTTGAGATTACTGTCTCTTTGGGAATTACAGCTGTTAGAATAGTGGCTTGTCATTCCCAACCTTGTGCGACGATGGTTGTAAGTCTCCAATTAGGGAGCTTTCAAGTCTCTAGTTACACTGAGATATCTGTCTTCACGGAGAGGAACACTTCTAGCCACGTTAGCCAGGCTATGACCGCTGTCTTTTGGGATTAAAACCGATAAGGTACAGTGCTTTTCGGTTTGTTTTCATAGGTGTCATAGACTTGAGTCTTACTATTTACACCATAGTAGCCTAGCTAGAATCATAAGCGAGAATGTTTCAGTAATTATGCAGTGACATAACTGAATTTATTTTCTCTTGGGTCTGCTGTCTCTGGGAATTTAGGGCTGTTAAATAGCAGCTCTTCATTCCCTATCTTGCGCGACAATAGTTGTAAGTCTCCGTTCAGTGAGCCTTCAAGGTCGCAACTTACATCGATATATCTGTTTTCACGGAGATGAGGACTTAAAAGCTACGGCTAGCATTGTAAGTCTCCTTAGTGAGCTTCTAAGGCCGCAGTTATCAGCCTATTATTGTCTTCACATATAGGAAGACCTTTAGCTGCTTCAGCTAGGCTAAGTTCTTTGTCCTATCGGGCATGATACCGTATGTTAGAGGAGGTTATTCTCTTCCTACCGGTATGGTTTGGTGTTAGTTATATGAGGCTATAAGCTCTATTAATGACACCATATTTACCTAGTGTGATTATGTAGATATGGTGTATTTGTTCATCACATCCCTCTCAGTCCTTAGTGGCATTATGGAGTCTGTCTGACATGAGGGAGCCCTGTGGTTCCTATTTCATTTGATGACTAACACAAGAGCGATTCAAGTAATGTGGATGAGGGGGGTTCGATATGAATTTTTCATCGATTCAGCTAGTCTGGGCCATTGGTTATCGTATAAAAATATGATAAATTTTAAGTAATTTGTTTATTTTTTATACTTACCACTCATACCTCCCCACTGAGTTATTATTAGTACGCTCATCTAAAAAGAATGATGTTGGCGCCAATTCTGGTCTCTTCCTGACCAATGCGCATGCGCAGAGTAAAAGTATGGAGGGCCAGATCGGACTTTTAATTTTCGGTTTTGTATGCAAATTTTGGGGATTGGGGGGTTCAAAATTTGTGTTTGGCCCTTGATAATATCAAGCTTTCATCAGCTAGTCTGGGCCATTGGTAAGTATAAAAAAATATACAAATTACTTAAAATTTATCATTTTCAGGCCTGTCCCCAAACTACATCACATAGCACTATAATAATATAACAGTCAGCAAGAGGAACACTTGAAGACAAGTTGTGTGCAGTTTCCTTCAAATTTTCGAAAAATTGTTAATGCTATGACATTCCTGCCGATCAAAGTCGGCTGTGATGTGATAGAGGGTCATAGGGTCCAAAATTAAAATGTGTCGGAATTTTTTTGAAATTTTAGTATGTTGTACAGCTTAAAAAAATCAGAGATAGCTGTTGTTGTTTTTGATTTATCGCAATTTTTCACCCCATTTCAAAAAGTGTTAATAATGCATTTGTTATATTAATGTAAAAAAAAAAAATTTCATCTTGGCAGGGGCCCACTCGGTGACGGCCTCGTTTTGTTCAATGACTTCTGAAAAAATAGCTTGCAATTTCAAAATAATATCTAGTTTAACTTGGAACTTATATGAATCACCTGAATTAGCTTGTTCATAAAAAAGCCATCCGGTATTATGGTATGTTCAAGCCCTCCTAGCTTCACAAAATAAATATATGTATGAATCAGAATTGCTTGCATTCCATATTACATTCACATGAACTTGAATTTTAAATACTTATATTCTTGTGATTTTTTATTTATTTATTGGTGTTTAAGGTCACATACTAATGCACAATGGCTGATCATGACCGTGACAGTTTTATGGGTGCAGGAAGCTGGAGTACCTGGAGAGAACCACTGAGCATCACCAAGCAACTGTCAGCTCCTCAACTTTCTAACTCTTCAAGCTCCGCTCAAGCAGGGTTACCGCAGTTGAAGACATGTGCACCACCGACGTGCAGTACACCTTAGTACACAGCATCATCGTGCCCCCATGGAGGCAACTGGGATAAAGTGCCTTGCCCAAGGTCACAACGCGGGTCGTCCTGGACGGGGATCGAACTCGGGACCTCTAGCATAAAAGTCCAACAGTCTACCACTGAGCCACCACGCTCCCCTATATTCTTGTGATGAAATTAATGTGCATGCAACCTCTTTCAGGATTTTGTACAGATTTTGGTGTAGGGCTGCAATGGTATACACACGATACACATGATCTCTCATGGCAAGCAACTACAACTATCAATTTTTCTCCCCTCACCAAAACACTCTTGACGTCAAAAGTAATTCAGTGGCGCGTGCAGTTATATCAAACAATTTTGGTGTCCATTTCTGAAAAAAATCTGATTTGCTTATTGGAAAGAGCGCACAAAAGTCTCTATATACCACAGGTATATACCACAAAATTAAATCCTTCCACCAGCAAGACAGGGGTTAAAGATTTGTAGTGAAATGAACATTGGTACATTCCGATGACGTCAGTTGGGCACGTGCATCAGTCGATTATTATCAATCAGTTATTTCTATTTTCTTCGACAAACGTTCGTCTGCTGATATTTCCAAAGCGTGATGCCAGGTTGTTTGTTAATGGAAGAACGTGTGATGATTAAATAGTTTGTGTGATTATTAAATATGCTAATAAGCTGGTCATGTGAGATAGATGGCCTTCACACGTGAGACATGCATATCTTGCATAGGAAGTGTGGGGGTGGGGGAGAAATAAACTTCTAAACACTACATTGATGCAGTTTCTTTGTCAATATTCATCTGATTTTTGTTAGCAGTAAAGTCAGTCAAGTGATTTAGCAGTTGATTTGAACCAAAAAGAAAACTTGTAGTATTTGAGTTATTAAGCATATTTATTGATGTTTTAACTCTTAACCTGCTGAGTATTTTTAAAATATTTTTCATCAAATCTAATCATGGCTGCTGTGAAGCAGTCATAACTAGATTTGATGAAAAATTCCTATACATTTAACTCAAGAAATCATTGGTAAAACAGATAATCCAACTTACAAGGAAGAAATTGGATAAAAGTGCTCAAATTATACTGATTGCACTGGCAAATATTTCTTGTCCTGGGCAGGAATATCCACCAGCAGCATGCAAGGAGTTAATTCTTGAATCACATTTTCATCGGTAGAATATATCCATTGACCTGAACAAAATGGGTAATTTCTCCACGAAATCTCATTGATAATGAACTTAAAACCCAGTAACTATTTGAAACTATTATCCGAGCCTGAAACTTGAGTTCAGTTTGAATAGAATATCGACATCAAATCAAATGATAAATGAATAATTAAAATTTGCAGGGGCCTATCCTACAGGTCTAGGAAAGTGCTTGAATTTCCCAATTGGAATACAAGGACCTTGAAAGTGCTTCAAACATGAACTTTTTTGGAAAAGGTCCTGGAAAGTGATTGAAAAATATTTATTGACCTGTTTTGGTCATAGAACTTGCATAAAAATTGCAGGAAATATGTGTTTTTTGAGTTTCTGTACCCAGGAAGAAAATTTTTAATTGACTTCTGTGATGCATATTTCAGACAGATTTTATCTGTGGTAAGCCTAAAGAAGAAACTGTATATCATAAAATGAGCCATGAAGAAAATAGCATTAAATCATGTGAAAGAACTGTTCCATCAGGTATATCTTATTTACTGTGTTTTTCATTAACTCTTTACCTAACACAAAAGGCAGGTGGTACTTTCAAACAAATTTCTTGAATAACTAATTATGAATCGTTCCAATGAGGGGCCATAGGCTATATTTTTGAGACAAAAAATGAAAACAGTGAAAATTGAATGGTGATTTTTGCGAATAGCACTGGCCGGTTTTAGTCGTTATCTTGGGTAAAGGGTTAGGAATATAACATGTCACTTCTAAGGAGGTTAAAACACATCTAAAGAGGGAAAACAGTTGGCTTCATGAGACTTTAAATTTGAAAAGCATGCTTGAAAGATCTGCTTAACCCATTGAACTCATATGGTATTTTTCATGTGAGCTCAATGCAGACACCAGCCTTGGGGGTAAGTTGAGAGAGAAGTCACTTTTCCTTCAACAGACTTTAGGGAGAAGTCAACAGAAAACAGGGAGAAGTGGGCTGGAAGAAGTATGAATAATAGACATCTGCATGTTTGGCCACACAAAGTAGATCTTCTGTTTCTCGGGCCATTATTTGTGAAATTGCATGCGGGCGAGCGTTTTTTTATTTTATTTTTTATTTCAGTAATTACATCTTTGCCATCAAAAGTTCATGTTTTTGGTTCAAGTTTTAGGCCTCATAATCTACAGAATAGCATGGGTGGTGGTGTAATTCATCCCTTGAGTGCAAGAAGACTTTGCAATGCTAAAGCATTGCAAAGCCTTCTTGTACTCAAGGGACAAATTCATCACTTTTTTATCTTGGGTAAAATATCAGACATAAACCATTTAATTTTAATTTTTTTTAAGTTCAAATTGGTTATAAAAAGAGAGCATGCGGCAGCCAAAAGGACCATGCGGGAGGGCCTGAGAAACAGATTTTTTATTTTTTTAGGCCTTAGCTCCATTATATAGTTTTCTCACATATACTGTTTATGTAAGTTTAGAAGAAAACAAATGCAAAAAATTAATGTCAGGATAAGTTCATGTTCATTATTTGGTGGTAGATCAATAAATATTTTCAACATGCAGACTTGGTTACAAATTCTCTGAACAGCAATTTACTCTTATGAAATTTGGACATGTCATTGTATGGATCTGAACCTTTATGAAGTTTGGAAATGTCATGCTCATGGACGTGAAAAGGGGCTTTTGGATTCAAATTCTTAATGAAGTACATAGATGGTACAATATTTTTATCACCATTCTGTTTATGTACAAAATGTATCAGAGTTGAACAGTTGTTTCTAAGGCCATATCTCAAAGAGTTGAGATGTAACCTTAGAAACAAGTGTGAGACTCTGATATAACTTTTTGTACTTAAACATAATGGTGATGTTATCATTTTGGACGATAATGTATGCAGCTGCCCATAAACTTATTGAATGCATTTCTTCAACATTCTGAAAAGACTGTCCCTGTAACAATGTAACAGCATGTTATTTCAACTTGCATCCTATAATTTCAATATAAAAGCATAAAAGCAATGTGGTTCCATAATAATGTTTTCTCTTTTTGTATATAGAAATATACAAGGTCCTTCACAAACACTTCTTGAAACCTCTAGTGTTCTATAAATAGTAACATAGACAAATCATAACCAAGCAAGAACTTGTATAATGCAGTTGCATGATACAGATTTTGTATGAAGGGTTCCTGATACATGCTGTATTCAGATAATTACAGACTCAATACATTCTTATTGTGAGCTAAATACTGTTTTTGCGTAGGTCCTAGAATTATTTCATGGATGACTGTTAGGAAATACAAGTGACAGAAAGTCCAAATGAAAAGTTAGGTTGTCATGCAGACACAAATGAGATAATTCTGGAACCAATACAAAAACAGAAGGTATTCTTATTATCCCCTGCCACATAGTGGGCAGGAGGCATATACGAATGTGTACTATCCATTCTTCCTTCTGGACTTCCATCATTCATTCATTTATTTGATCTGTCTGTCCATCGATTCCCCATTTCTTGTCATCACATTTCGAAGAAAAACTTTCAAAAAATGTTTTCCCAATTTTGTTATATAGCTTTTGGTGATAATATTAAGGAGAGAATTGCAAACCAGTTGTGTCCAAGTATTTTATTAAGAGTTGGACTTAGGTGCTAGTGGTCACCCATCCCATAGATTTGCACCAGACATGTTAAGTTTCACAATTTTGGCGGAGGCTCCAGATTTTTTATGCCATCTCCCAACCTCACGATCAGGGCACAAATTCTCACGATTTTGAGACCCCATGTTTTGTTTTGCAAATTTGAGTCTCGAGTTTTCAGTTTACTATACTAACTACTGTAAATAAGCTGAGTGGAATTTGGAAGGTAGAAAAAGTATTTCAAACAAATTGCCTTTCACTTGCCTGAGCTGTAGGTAATTCAGATGTGTGAAAGAATAACTGAAAATTATTTTCTATGTAAAAAACGAACCTCTACAGGTGAAATTAGGAGAGATATTGGTGAAGACATTGGAGTGAGTACCAACAAAAGTGATTTGTGTTCCACAACTGACTTCAATAAAAGTTAACAAACTCACAAGAAATATGATTTGCATTGTGTTTCTTTTATTTGACTGGCATTTGAAGGGAATCATCAAAAATGGGGCAGATTTTGGTGTTTCTTGAAGTGATGTATAATTACCGAAATAAGCACAACAATTGCATATTATCCCTCAAAACCATGGCAAAAGCTTAGTGACTCCTCAAAAAAATAAGGAAATTTTGATTTTTGCTAAAATGTAGCTTTTTTGGTAAGTTTGTGCATCTTGATAAAGCACCAAATCTTACTGACAGAACAAGGCAGATCCCCCCCCCCCCCCCCCCCCCCCAGTGATGGAGCCATGGTCTGAAATCCTGGGGGACCATGCTAGTGAAGAGTGTGTGTGTGGGGGGGGGGGGGGGGGGGGGGGTGTCTCAAAACTGAAGGCACTGTACTTGTACTGATGGCAGGAAATAAAAAAAAATTCTTTTCACCCCCTCATTTTTCTGACTTGAATTTAAATTTTTGGTATTTTTATGGAGGGGGGGGGATGATGGAGAGTGGGGGGGGGGGATTGTTTGGAATTTATTTATGCACAGTGGGGATTGTTTTAAATTTATTTTATGCACATTTTTTCCAACCTGATTTTTATCAATCGGTTAGATGAAACTGTGCAACATTCCTAGTATTTTTTTAATTTATTTTTTTAGCCTAAATTTTATAAAAGTAATGGATGGGGTGGGGAGAGGAAAATTACAGTTTTTGTCTTATAAGGAAAAACAAGCTTTGTCACGTAAAAATCTCACTATTTTGAGTTTTTGAAACTTAACATGTCCGATTTGCACCAATTATCATATTTGATGCAGTGTTCTAATTACAGTTAAAACTGATTTTAATTGCAGTTTAGTCTATCATGACAAGTTTTTAAAATGGAGTACTGTGGAGTATAGGAAAAACAAAAATTGTGATTACTCAGCTCAAGACCATTTATTATGAAACCAAATATGCTGGTACATATCGACAAAAAGGAGAGGATATCTTGAACATTCAAGAATATACCTCAACACTACATGAAGAAATATGCACCAATCTTGCTATTTCATTTGTGTCCATTGCACAGATCTGGGGATCCACCATTTCTCAGATGGTTAATATAATAAAATAAAATAAGTCAGTGGACTAAACATTTCATGATCAACACACGTTAAAAGATGCTAATGACACTTTTACTCAGTGTGCCCACAACAATTCATATGTATTACGTAACATTCAAAATGCCCTGAGATATTGAGTAAACTCATGGAAAAAGGCTATACAATTGTCAATATACTTAGAATATATATTGCGAGTTGAGGCAGTTGTTCTTAGGTAGTATAAATTTGACCAAAATCAGAAATAGTATTTATGGGTCAATGGCTAAAAAACTTAGAAGTTGTAAAGATTTTCTGCCATATCAAGACAAGCCTGTGTCTTTGTAGTGGTTTCTTGTCTTTCAACCAAAACAGAAATTTTGCACTTCAAAATTAACCAACAAGCAAGGCTTGAAATAAGTGGTGGGACAAGGACAATGACCGACACTAAACTTACTTTGATCTACACACTTTGAAATCCATAGGACATTTTGACCGACGCCAAATTCTGCTCAATTTTAGAATCTTGAGTTTAAAAAACACCGGTAATTTTGTAGAAACTTAAATTCCATTGCGAATCAACAAGTCATTTCCTCATTTAGTAGTCACCATATGTCAGTTTACAATGTGTAAAGCAATATCTTGATAATGACCTGCACCAAATTAAAATGACCTGTACCATACTTGGGGCAGGACATTTTGATCTGCACTGGAAAAAAAAAAATATTTCAAGCCTTGCCAACAAGTTTACCAAAAAGACTTCGTGTTAAGGAATCTGGTCTCGGACAGAAAAAGTGACAAATGGTTGAAAGTAGACCTCTAATGCACAAATTACTGTTTTTTATCATCCTAGACTCCACTGATGAGAAATTTAATCTTGGAAGCAGGTAATAGTGTGTTTTCAAAGATTCTTTAAAAATTGAGTTCATGAAAAAGTAATCAGAATGTTGACGGTTAAATTCCAAGTTGAAAACATATTGGAATATCCACTTGTTTTGTAGAGAAAGAGAAAGTAAAAGCTGTTAATACTGCAGAAGTGTATCTTGCCGATAATGTGAAAGGAAAGTACTTCATAAAAGGTAAATATTATCATCAAAAATAAAGTTGAAAAAGAACAGTTTAGTTTAATTCACTGCTAAGTCACTTTGGAAACTACTTTCCAACTAAGGATACAAGAGTAGCCATTTTCTTATATCAAAATACAGTAAAACCTGTTTTGCAAGACCACTGTGGTGAGAGACCATCTGTCTTGAGAGACCACTGTGACCTTCTACCGTTTGGTTGTTTTACTTTGTAATGGACCTGTCATGAGAGACCACCTGTTTTCAGAGACTACTTTTGCCTGGCAAAAGAATGGTATCTCAAGACAGGTCCTACTGTTTTCTTGAACGATTTTAACAGCATAACTATTGTTATATTTGACTTTCAGAAAATTTGATTAAAGTTGAGTATGAAATGCAGATGCACATGCTAACGGAAATTACTAGCCTGGGGAATTATTTCCAGGGTTTTTGTCCTCTTTTGATTTTTTTAAAAATTTTCCAAGATCTGCACATTGTATAAGTCTTCAAACATTTACCAGTATATTTTGTAGACGGGCATTTTGAGGGAAAGTTTTTGATCAATTGATTTTCTTGTACTGATTTTCTTTTGTTAATTTTCATAAATTAAGACTGTTTGCTCCATGCTATCTTATTTTGCTCCAAAATCCATCTCAACATATTTTTAGGGATACAAATATGATTAAGTGGATTTATCCTGTTATAGTTTAGTGGAGAGTGCCCATCAGCTTGCTCCAAATCCATATAAACATTCTTTCTCATTTAAAATTAATCTAAAACTTGACTTGTTAATCAGTGCTTCAGATAAGATTTCCCCCCTGTGGGAATCTTGGGAAGTGGAGCAGTCCTTTTTCAGTGCAGTAAAGAAGTTCTGTTTCATTTGTAAAATAGGACCTGATAACCAGTGTTTGGAGTGGAATACATATAAACTTGGCAGCATAGTTATAAAATATTGGTCAAACTTGACTTCATATGTGTTGCAGTCATGTTATAGCCATAGATGCTGAAAGCAACCTTGAACATCATAAAATAATAATAAATAATAGATTTTGGAATAAAGTGTTTTAGAATTTTTTGGCAATGCATAGTTTACCCATTGAAAACTTATGCAAAGTAGATTTTCATCTTTTAAGTAGGGACATTATCTATTGCCATGCAGCGACGTCATATTAGGTAAGGTGTTTTCATCACATTTGTTGAGTACAAGCCGAGAAATCAAGAATTCTCCAGTGGAGCTATTATCCTTTATTTTCACAGAACTATCCATGATTTTAAATCAGCATTTAAGGTTTCCAGATGATAACTCTAGCGACTCATCATAGACAATTCATTTTTGGCACACAACCTTACTCATGTAAAAGGCAGATCAAGTTAAATTTTGAGACTTGTGCGATGTTCTATTGTGGAGTTATTGCCCTTTATTATCCCCCTGCAAGGGAGGGATACAGCGTACAGCTCCGTCCATCCATCTGTCTGTCCGTCCATCTGAACTTTGTTTATGGCATAACTTGAACAATAGTTAACAGATTTAAATTCTTTTTGGTATATGTCTCTATAGCAACAATGTCTACATCAAGTTCGATGACCACCGATATCTCTTGAAAATTATGGGAGTTTTATTGCCCTTTGTCATAAAAATATTCTGTAAATCTTGTTTATGGAATAACTTGAACAATAGATAATGGATTTCAATTCTTTTTGGTATATGTCTCTATAGCAACAATGTCTACGTCAAGTTCGATGACCAGCGATATCCAATGAAAATTATTCGAGTTATTACAATTTGTTTAATAAAAAATATCGTGTAATGCTTGTTCATAGTATAACTTTAACAATAGTTAACAAATTTCAATTCTGTTCGGTAAATGTTTCTATAGCAACAATGTCTACATCAAGTTCGATGACAAGCGATATCTGATGAAAATTATTGTAGTTATTGCCCTTTGTTTAATAAAAAAATATAGTGTAATGATTGTTTATGGCATAACTTTAACAATATAAACCAGATTTCATTTCTTTTTCGTATATGTCTCTATAGCAACAATGTCTACGTCACGTTCGATGACCAGCGATTGATGGAAATAATGAGAGTTATTACCCTTTGTAAAAAAATATCGTGTAATCCTTGTTTATGGAATAACTTAACATTAGTGACCAAATATAAATTTTTTTTGGTATATAACTCTTTAGGAACAATAACTACCTCAAGTTCAATGACCACTATTATCCAATGAAAATTCTCTTAGTTATATTTAGAATACACACTTACTAAAGTAAAAAGCAGATCAAATTCGATTTTGATGTTAGTGCAACAGTCTATTGAGGATTTATTGCCCTTTATTTCTTTAGAATTTCAATGAATTTACGTTTTCAGATAACACCAGCTATACTCAACATTGCCATACTCAATCCATTTTTGGAAAACAGTGTTATTCAACGAAAAGGCAGATCAAGTTCAATTTTGACATTTGTGTGGCATTCTACAGAGGAGTTATTGCCTTTTATTTTTGGTCAAGTTGCGACGATCGGTGTCTGGACGACCGTGCACTGTTAGCGCAATAACTTGAATAAACGCTCTCCGATTTGACTAATATTTGGCACACAAGTCTTTTGCAATAATATCTCAAGCGAGTTCAAAAACTGTCTTGGCCTGATTTTTTGTTACGGAGTTATGGGCTTTAATTTGTCAATTTTTATGAATTTTGAGCTCGTTAGCACAATAACTTAAACAAACCTACCCAGATTTCACTAATATTTGCCATACAGGTCAATTGCAATAATTTCTGGAGCAAGATCGAAAGCTGGCTCGGCCCGATTTTTCGTTACAGAGTTACAGTCTTTATGAATATATTTTGCAATAATATCGATTTCTTTACTGAGTTATGGGCCTGAATAAAATAAATTTACGAATTCAGAACTTGTTAGCATTATAACTTGAACAAGGGTTCTAGATTTGACAACCATCATATGATTGATAACCAGGTTATGGACGTGCAACACTACGATTGCCACCACAACTCAATGCCTGCATCTTCAACACACACCTCTTGTTATAGAATTGCTATAGAAATTCTCTGGAACTAGTGAGCCAGGAACAGTCTATCTGAGGTCCTCTACAAACGATCCTCATTTTGTTCCATCGGATGGAAAACATGCTTTGATTCTGATTTGTGGGTTTTGAAAAATCTTCTCCCCTGAAACCACAAGGCCAAATGTTTTGAAACTTCATATGATTAATGACTGTGACACTCTCTACCAACCATCCTCATGTAATATTGATCAGGTTACAACTGTGGCTGCAATTGCAGCTTATAGTTACTACAGAAACCCTATGGTAAATCACAGTTTCATCTTCTTCTCTGGAACTACTGAGCTGATGTGAACCAAACTTGGCAGGAATTGTCTATGTGAGGTCCTCTACAAACGATCCTCATTTTGTTCCCGTCAGATGGAAAACATGGCCGCCAGAGGCATTCTTTGATTCTGATTGGTGGATTTTGAAAAATCTCCTCTGAAACCACAAGGCCAAATGTTTTCAAACTTCACATGATTAATGACTGGGACACCATCTACCAACGATCCTCATTTAATGTTGGTCGGTTTACAAACATGGCCACAATTGCTGCTTGTAGTTACTATAGGAACCCTATGGGAAATCGCATTTTCATTTTCGTCTCTGGAACTACTGAGCTGATGTGAACCAAACTTGGCAGGAATGGTCAATGGGAGGTACTCTACGAATGATCCTCATTTTGTTCCTGTCAGATGGAAAGCGTGGCCACCAGAGGAATTCTTTGATTCTGATTGGTCGATTTTGAAAAATCTTCTCCTCTGAAACTACAAGGCCAAATGTTTTGAAACTGCACAAGCTTGATGACTGGGTCACCCTCTACTAAAGATTCTCATGCAATGCTTATCGGGTTGAAACATGGCCACAGTTGTGGCTTATAGTTACCATCGAAATCCTATGGGAAATCACATTTTCATCTTCTGTTTTGCCAGGTGAGCTCTTTAGAGCCTCTTGTTTGTCATACATCCTTACTCAAGTAAAAAGCAGATCTAGCTCAATTTTTGGTATTTGCACATTTTGTAGTGAAGCTTTTGCCCTTTATTTTTTTCAGGATTTCAGGTTTCTTGATGAAAACTGAAACCAAACTCGACATAGCCCATCCATATTCGTTATATTGTCTTATCCAGAGAAGATACAGATAGAGTTCAAATTTGACATTGTTATTAGTCTGTGTGAAACACACAGACTATTGTTTTTGTACGGTTTCTTTTTCTTTTTTAGACTGTGTGTTTTTGTATGGTTTCTTTTTTTTTTAATCTTCTTCTTTTTCTTATTCTCCTGCCTTCTGTCTTCTAACCACTTTTTTGTCCGCAAGATAACTCGAAAATGAATTGCCCGATCTCGTTGAATTTTGGCATACTGACACAAGTTCTCGGCACCTAATATTTTTCAGATTCCTGGGGCATTAGGGGTCTCCGTGGGGGTGTTTTGAAAGTGGGTCACGCACATATCTCAGGCGTGGTATGACCTACGGACCTGGGACCAACACCAAATGAGTCGACACTCGATGGAGGTTCAAAATATGGGTCAAGATCACAGAGGTCACCCAGGGGTCATTAAGTGCATTTTTCATAATTGCTGGAAATCACATTTTTTGACCCCCTAAAGTATTCCTGACATACACACATGCATTTTGACGTAAAAAAGTGAGCATGGCCAAAATTTTTGAAAGTGGGTCACGTCCATATCTCAGGCATGGTATGACGTATGGACCTGGGACCAGCACCAAATGAGTCGACACTTGATGGAGATTCAAAATATGGGTCAAGGTCACAGAGGTCACCTAGGGGGTCATTGAGTGCATTTTTCAGAATTGCTGGAAATCACATTTTTTTTACCCCCCTAACGTATTCCTGACGTACACACATGCATTTTGACATAAAAAAGTGGCCGTAGCCAAAATTTTTGAAAGTGGGTCACGCCCATATCTCGGGCGTGGTATGGCGTATGGACCTGGGACCAATACCAAGTGAGTCGACACTTGATGGAGATTTAAAACTTGGGTCAAGGTCACTGATGTCATCTAGCGGTCATGGAGTGCATGTTTCATAATTGCTGTAAATCACATTTTTTGAGCCCCAAAGCATTCCTGAGGTCCATACATGTATTTTTAGCTCAACTTTGGCGAAGCCAAATTTGAGCTTTTGTCATGGCCTGTTGTCCGTCTGTCCGCCCGTCTGTCCGTACGTCAACAATTGGAAACGGCTCGGGCTAGAGGCCGTATTTATGAACCGATCTTTACAAAACTTCTTGGGTACCTTTGTTATGACCGTGGGACGAGAACGAGTGTTTTTGGGTGCGGTCTGAAATTCAAGATGGCTGCCAGCTGCCATTTTGTACCGACGATGCAGAAATCTGTTTTTTGTACAGAACTTCCATATGAAAGCTCTGATTTGAATAAATTTTTGTATGAATGTTTAGTACCATGGGATACATGACATATAATATGTTTTTTGTTCTCGTGTGTAAATTGTGCAAATTAGACTAATTTTGATGTTTTTTGGTGTTACTTTCAGCACTGTAAGTGCAAATGCCAATACGGCTTGGGCTAGAGGCCGTATTTATGAACCGACCTTTACGAAACTTCTTGGGTACCTTTGGTATCACCGTGGGACGAGAACAAGTGTTTTGGGGTCCGGTCCGAAATTCAAGATGCACAGAAAATCCATATGAAAGCGTTGATTTGAATAATTTTTTGTGTGAATGTTTAGTACTATGGCATACATCACATATAATACAGGTTGTTTTCTCGTGCAGAAATTATGCAAATTAGATGAACTTTGATTTTTTCAGTGCTACTTACACACAGTAAGTACACATGTCAATACAGCTCGGGCTAGAGGCTGTATTTATCAACCGATCTTCACAAAACTTCTTGGGTACCTCTGTTATCACCTTGGGATGGGAACGAGTGTTTCTGAGTGCTGTCCAAAATTCAAGATGGCTGCCAGTAGCCATTTTGTACCAAAATTCGGTCTAATCAGTTTTTTGTACGCAACTTCTATACAGCTCAGGCTAGAGGCCGTATTTATGAACCGATCTTTACGAAACTTCTTGGGTACCTTTGTTATCACCGTGGGATGAGAACGAGTGTTTTTGGGTGTGGTCCGAAATTCAAGATGGCCACCACAGCCATTTTGTACCAAATTTAGTGCAGTCAGTCTTTTGTACAGAACTTCTGTATGAAAGTTCTGATTTGAATAAATTTTTGTATTAATGTTTAGTAAAATGGAATACATCACATACAGTACATACAGGTTTTTTTCTCATGCAGAAATTGTGCAAATTAGATGAATTTTGATTTATTTAGTGCTTCTTATACACTGTAAGTGCACATGTCAATACGGCTCGGGCTAGAGGCTGTATTTATCAACTGATCTTCACGAAACTTCTTGGGTACCTTTGTTATAACCTTGGGACGAGAACGAGTGTTTCTGAGTGCGGTCCAAAATTCAATATGGCTGCCAGTGGCCATTTTGTACCAAAATTAGGTCCAATCATTGTCACAAGTTCTATACAACTCGTATTTATGAACTGATCTTCACAAAACTTTTTGGCTACCTTTGTTTTCACCTTGGGACAGGAACGAGTGTGTTTTGGGGTGCCTTTGTTATCACTGTGCTATGAGAAATATTTTGGGGTTCAGTCAGACCCACTCTGCGTCTCAAAGATTTTTTTCTAGTTTAGCATCTGACTGTCACCCACCTTTACAATACTTTACCTATACATTTGTTACAGGCAACGGTCAGTATTTATGTACAGACCGTTACAATACTTTTTATGTACCTTTGTTATCAGGCCATTACCTAGATGTTTGTCATTGCTGTGTCACATACTTTACATGTACATGTCTTTGTCTTGACAAGTTGAGATACAGTGTCATTGACACTTTCATTAAGTTAAAAAAGTGGGCATGGCCAAAAATTTTGAAAGTGGGTCACGCCCATATCTCAATCGTGGTATGATCAGTGGACCTGGAACTAACACCAAATGAGTCGACACTTGATGGAGATTCAAAATATGGGTCATGGTCACGGAGGTCACCTAGGGGTCCGCCTGAAAGAGATCACCAAAGTCATCAAGTGCATATTATTCAGAAATAATGGGAAATGCATTTTATTACACCGTAATGCATTTCTAAAGTTTATGAATGTATTTCATCACTCAAATTAGTGGGCAGAGCCAAAAATGTCCATTTCTGATTCGAGTATCGAACCCTTTGAATGCTGGTCACATATATGCCTTTTCTGGTTTCTTATAAATAATTGTTCTGATTCCAGTATGAATATCTGTAAATACTATTAACGAAAATCCATTTCTGATTTGTTTAAAAATATTTTACTCCTGAAAATAAGCCTCCTTAAATTCTCTTTCTGTATAGTTTATTCCTCATACTTTAACCCTTTTCACACAGACTTGAATTTTCTGGGTGCAGTAAATTCTGTTTCTGCAGTTTTAATCTTCTCTTCTTCTTCTTCTTCTCCTGTCTTCTGTCTTCTAACCACTTTTTGTCCGCAAGATAACTCGAAAACGAATTGCCCAATCTTGTTGATTTTTGGCATACTGACAGAGAGTTACAAGTTCTCAGCACTGAATATTTTTCAGATTCCTGGGGCATTAGGAGTCTCCGTGGGGGTGTTTTGAAAGTGGGTCACGCCCATATCTCAGGTGTGGTATGACCTACGGACCTGGGACCAACACCAAATGAGTTGACACTTGATGGAGGTTCAAAATATGGGTCAAGTTCACAGAGGTGATCTAGGGGTCATTGAGTGCATTTTTCAGAATTGCTGGAAATCATATTTTTTGACTCTCTAAAGCATTCCTGAAGTTCTTGCATGCATTTTGACGCAAAAAAGTGGGCGTGGTCAAAATTTTTGAAAGTGCGTCACGCTCATATCTCAGGCATGGTATGATGCATAGACCTGGGACCAACACCAAATGATTCGACACTCGATAGAGGTTCAAAATATAGGTCAAGGTCATGGAGGTCACCTAGGGGTCATTGGGTGCATTTTTCAGAATTGCTGAAAGTCACATTTTTGGACCCCCTAATGCATTCCCAAAGTCCATACATGCATTTTTACGTAAAAAAGTGGGCGTGGCCAAAATGTTTTGAAAGTGGGTCATGCTCATATCTCAAGCATAGTACGACGAATGGACCTAGGTCTAACAACAAAGTCGACCCTCAGTGGGGGGGGGGGGGGGGGGGGGGGGGAGGAGGGGGGAGAGGGTGCAAAATATGGATCAAGGCCGCCGAGGTCACCTAGAGAGCATTCAGTGCATTTTCAGAATTGCAGGAAGCCACATTTTTTGACCCACAAATGCATTCCCGATGTTAATTCATGCATTTTTACACGAAAAAAGTGGATGTCGTCAAAATTTTTGAAAATGTGTCACGCTTCTATCTCAGACATGGTATATGATGTATAGACGTACAGACCTAGGACCAACACCAAATGAGTCAACACTCGATAGAGGTTCACAATATGGGGCATTGGCACTGAGGTCAACGGGGATCATCGAGTGAATTTTTAAAATTGCTGGAAATCACATTGTTGGACCCCTGATGCATTCACTTGACTGAACCCTTTGAATGCTGTGTACATATATGCCTTTCTAGTTTCTTGGAAAAATTGATCTGATTCCTGAATGAATATCTTTGAATACTGTTAATGAAAACATATTTCTGAATTCTCTAAAACTATTTATCTCCAAAAATAAGCTTCCAAAGTATTCCAGTTACATACATAGAAGGGGCGTTGTGGCTCAGTAGGTAGAGGTGAAGGCTGCAAACTGAGAGGTCCTCGGTTCGAATCCCAGCTGCTACAACTGTGCTGTGTCCTTGGGCAATACACTTTACCCCCATTGCCCACAAGTGGGCATGTTGGAATTGTGCACTAACGCGTACTGAAGGAATACTTGTCTTCAGCCAATACTAAGCATGCATGTGTGGAGTCAGCCTGTTGGGGAGCCTGGTAGTTGCCCACCATTGCTTGATGGTTCTCTCAGGGTACTCTGGCTTCCTCCACCAGTAAAACTGTCCAACACAAGGTGACAGTGGCAGTCAAAAGTGTCATTAAACCCTATAAATAAATGAATAACATTCATAGAAGGCATGGCTTGATGGTGTGGTTGTGATATTTCTGCCTTCTATGCTGTTTGTGAACACCGATCATGATAACCTCAATACAATCAATGCTATCTTAATGTTTTTGTTATACTGATGGACTGATCTGGTAAATGAGTCCACAGAAACAAATAGCCATTATTTAAAGATATCAGAGAGAAAGCTGTAACATAGAATAGCATTGTATGTTTACTTAATATCATGTTACATATTTGAATGGTTTGTGTTTAACCCTCTTAATACTTCAGTGTGAATACAAACACATTTCATATAACTCATGGCTACAGAATGTTTTTACGCTTTCCTTTTTATAACATTTAATTAGTCTGTGTGAAACACACCGACTATTGTTGTTGGGGGCGCGGTGGCTCAGTTGGTAGAGGTGCAGGCTGCAAGCCAAGAGGTCCTCGGTTCGAATCCCACCTGTGGCAACCGCGTTGTGTCCTTGGGCAAGACACTTCACCCCCATTGCCCACGTGGGGGCACGGTGACGCTGTGTACTAAGGCGTACTGCACGTCGATGGTGCACCTGTCTTCAACCAATGCTAACCCTGCTTGCGTGGAGTTGGTATGTTGGGGAGCTGACAGTTGCTCGCCGTTGCTCGGTGGTTCTCTCCGGGTACTCCGGCTTCCTCCACCCGTAAAACTGTCACGGTCATGATTAGCCATTGTGCAGAAATATGTGACCTTAAACACCAATAAATAAATAAATATAAATAAATAACCGACTATTGTTTTTTTGGTGTTATTTTGGAATCACTAGGTCAAAGGTCAAGGTCACAGTGACCCTTCACATAGTAAATTGTAAACAATTGGTTTCCGGACGATAAGTTGATAATGATTAAACCGACTTTTGTGCTGTCACAACTCGACATTGGATCGGTGATCCTATCAGCATTTTTTACATTAAAAAAGTGGGCATGGCAAAAATTTTTGAAAGTGGGTCACGCCCATATCTCAGGCGTGGTATGTCATATGAACTTGGGATCAACACCAAATGAGTCGACACTCAGTCGAGATTCAAAATATGGGTCAAGATCACGGAGGTCACCTAGTTGTCATTAAGTGCATTTTTCATAATTGCTGGAAATCACATGTTTTAACCCCCTAAAGTATTCCTGATGTACACACGTGCATTATGACGTAAAAAAAAGTGGGCGTGGGCAAATTTTTTTGTCTGCAAGATAACTCGAAAACGAATTGCCCGATCTTGTTGATTTTTGGTATACTGACAGAGAGTCACAAGTTCTCGGCACTGAATATTTTTCAGATTCCTGGGGAATTAAGAGTCTCCGTGGGGGTGTTTTGAAAGTGGGTCATGCCCATATCCAGATGTGGTATTACGTATGGACCTGGGACCAACACCAAATGAGTCGACACTTGATGGAGATTCCAATTATGGGTCAATGTCATGGAGGTCACCTAGGGGTCATTGAGTGCATTTTTCATAATTGCTGGAAATCACATTTTTTGACCCCCTAAAGCATTCCTGACAAAAACACATGCATTTTTTACATTAGAAAAGTGGGTGTGGCCAAAATTTTGAAAGTGGGTCATGACCATATCTCAGGCGTGGTATGACGTATGAACCTGGGATCAACACCAAATGAGTCGACACTCAGTGGAGATTCAAAATATGGGTCAACATCACGGAGGTCACCTAGGGGTCATTAAGTGACACCCCCAAAGAATTCCTGACAAAAACACATCCATTTTTACATTAAAAAAGTGGGCGTAACCAAAATTTTTGAAAGTGGGTCACGCCCATATCTCATGCATGGTATGATGTATGGATCTGGACCAACCCCAAATGAGTCGACACTCGATGGAGATTCAAAATATGGGTCAAGGTCATGGAGGTCACTTAGGGGTCATTGAGTGCATTTTTCATAATTGCTGAAAATCACATTTTTTTGACCCCCTAAAGCATTCCTGACATAAACACATGCAATTTTTACATTAGAAAAGTGGGCGTGGCCAAAATTTTTGAGAGTAGGTCACGACCATATCTCAGGTGTGGTATGGCGTATGAACCTGGGATCAACACCAAATGAGTCGACACTCGATGGAGATTCAAAATATGGGTCATGGTCACGGAGGTCACCTAGGGGTCATTAAGTGCATTTTTCATAATTGCTGGAAATCACATTTTTTGACCCCCCTAAAGTATTCCTGACGTACACACATGCATTTTGCCATAAAAAGTGGGCGTGGACAACATTTTTGAAAGTGGGTCACGCCCATATCTCAGGTGTGGTATGACATATGGACCTGGGACCAACACCAAATGAGTTGACACTTGATGGAGATTCAAAATATGGGTCAAGGTCACAGAGGTCACCTAGACGTCATTGAGTGCATTTTTCATAATTGCTGGAAATCACATTTTTTGACACCTCCAAAGCATTCCTGACAAAAACACATACATTTTCACTTTAAAAAAGTGGGCGTGGCCAAAATTTTTGAAAATGGGTCATGCCCATATCTAAGGCGTGGTATGATGAATGGACCTGGGACCAACACCAAATGAGTCAACACTTGATGGAGATTCAAAATATGGGTCAAGGTCATGGAGGTCAACTAGGGGTCATTGAGTGCATTTTTCATAATTGCTGGAAATCACATTTTTTCAGCCCCCAAAGCATTCCTGAGTTTCATACATGCATTTTTGCGTTGAAAAAGTTGGCGTGGCCAAAAGATTTTAAAGTGGATCACGCCCATATCTCAGGCGTGGTATGATGTATGGACCTGGGACCAACACCAAATGAGTCGACACTCAATGGAGATTCAAAATAGGGGTCAAGGTCGCGGAGGTTATCTAAGGGTCATTGAGTGCATTTTTCATAATTGCTGGAAATCACATTTTTTGAGCCCCCAAAGCATTCCTGAGGTCCATAATGCATTTTTAGGTTTAAAAAGTGGGCGTGGCCAAAAATTTTGAAAGCAGGTCACACTCATATCTCAATCATGGTATGATGAATGGACCTGGGACTAACACCAAATGAGTCGACACTTGGAGATTCAAAATATGGGTCAAGGTCATGGAGGTCACCTAGGGGTCCGCCTGAAAGAGGTCACCAAAGTCATCAAGTGCATATTATTCAGAAAGACTGGGAAATGCATTTTATTACACATTAATGCATTACTAAAGTTTATGAATGTATTTTATCACTCATATTAGTGGGCAGAGCCAAAAATGTCCATTTCTGATTCGTGTCTCGAACCCTTTGAATGCTGGTCACATATATGCCTTTTCTGGTTTCTTATAAAAACTTGTTCTGATGCCAGTATGGATATCTGTAAATACTATTAACGAAAATCCATTTCTGATTAGTTTAAAAATATTTTACTCCTGAAAATAAGCCTCCATAAATTCTCTTTCTCTATAGTTCATTCCTGATACTTTAAGCCTTTTCGCACAGACTTGAATTTACTGGGTGCAGTAAATTCTGTTTCTCTAGTTATTATTTCCCTTTATCATCTGGAAATTTGAAAAATTTTAGGTTTTTGGATGATCGGCACATTGCAAGACATGCTCTAGCTAGCCCAAGTATACTTATTTAATTTTTCTAAAAACACTGCAAAAAGATAAGATGTTGTACAGTTTGAACAGCCCATGCGGTGCCTGGTATTGCTCATGTTAAATCTGATTATGGAGTTATAACTGAATTGATCAATGGATGTTAAAAAAATTCCACTGTACCTGTGTTTATGATGATCTCTGGTAGTGAAAGAAAATTGGGAAAGTGGTTCACCATTTAGTAATGGAGCCATTTTTAGCAATAATCTGGGTTTTTCTCTTTTTTTTCAGATTCAGTTGTTGATTTTCAGCCAGGCATGGCTGTCGAATTCCGTCCTAACAAAACTTTGAAGTCAATATCAGCTTCTGTCACAGCCAGAGTTGTATGTGGCATGTTAAATTCAGGTGAGGAACATTTATCTGCATTTTCTTTCCAATGGCCTGTTCCTGAACAGGGACAATGTATTGGTGTATTTTCGTTTCTGTCAAGAGGTTAACAAATATACCCCTGATAGCTGCATTGTTGGAAATGGTTTTCACACATCGCATCTTGTCACATTTGTTGAAGTACATGGTCAAAGCTTTTTTATGCATTTATACCATCAGGTCCCAGTTGAGTCAGGAAGGGTGGTCATTTTTAGTTTTGTTGCTCTAGTAGGTGTGGAGCAAAAGGTCAAAGCAGTCCATTCTTAAGGCCAGCTTGTACCCAGTCAAAAAGTATGACATGTACTTGCTGTTCAGTTATTCTTTTTTTTTTTTTTTTTTTTTTTTTTATATATTTTTTATTCAGATATAGTGTTACATTAGAAATGTACAGTGATAATCGATACAATGCACAATTGTGAACATGAAAAAAAGGAAGAAAAAAAACAAAACTCATATTCAATGAAACAGTAGTCACTTCAGGAGTGTTTGTCGTAGGCGGTATTTCTGTCTCAATCTCATGGAAGTAAGGTTTGAAACTGTCTCGTCGATAGTCTGGAAGGAGCGTTACGTGAAAAATACCCTGTCTTAATTAACTTTACATCGGCGTTTTGGCTAAACTTGCTCAAAAACTAATGCAAGGTCAAACAACAGTAGCTAGTGAGTTCCATCTCTCTTGAATGGTAGTTTTCTTTTTGGCGGAATATGCATATAAAGACATTAATTCGATCTGTTTATAATATTTCAGCCGTTCAATATAACTTGAGTAATTAGGGGTACACCCCGTTGTTCTACATGAGAGAATAAACTGTTTAAATAAAAGAATACTGAGATCAATGATCGGAGGCATGGTTTGATTGTTTGAATGTAAAATAATATATTCGGGGGTCATGGGAAAAGTCAGGTTACAACATTCCTCTAATTTTGAAAGCCAGTTCAGTAGAACTGTTTTAGAGAATGGGCAGTCAAAAAATAAATGTTTTATAGTTTCTTTTGTGTTACCGCAGAAGGTACACAGTTCTGTCTCTACAAGTTTCATTTTAAAAAGCATGGAATTTGTACATATAATTCTTTGTAAAATTTTGAACTGCGTGGCTTGCAGCTTTGGATCATCTGTGGTCACAAACGGAGTTTTGTAGATCGCTTCCCAACCTGAAGTTTGCAGAGAAATGTTCAGCACGCTGTTCCATTTAGTTTGAGCTTTTTGGGGATTTTCACTGACTAGCTCAAGGAAAAGTGGGTAGAACGTTCGATTTACTTTTTGTGTGATATTTAATTTCTCGACACGACTGTTTGTAATGTCAGCATATCTTGGAAGGGATTTAATTAGCCTTTTCCAGCTTTTAGGAATGGCGTTTATCACTCCCTGGTAGACAGTGAAGGGTGGTTTTAAATCAAATTTCGCGCAAAACTCGGTGTATAACAGGAAAGAATTTTCGTTATTTAAGAGGTCATTTAGAAAGAAGACGCCGTGGTCACACCAATGTTGATTATAAAATAGTTTGCCCCCAATCTTAATATTGTTGTTGAAGAAAAGTGGTTCCGACAGTATCTCTGGAACATTTGGGGGTCCCGTGCCGCCCATGGCCGACCACCCACTGAACACATTTTTCCAAAAAAGGTTAAGATTTTTTTACTTATCTTTTCCAATCCTTCATTACGAAGGTACCACACTTTATATCCGCCATATTTCTCAAGATCGTCTAATAGAAGTGTCTTCCAGGGGGCAAATACCTGAGGGTCTAATAATTTCTTGATCCACGTTAGTTTTAGTGACCGACTGAAAGTTTGTAGGTGAGGGAATTTAATTCCACCATTTTCAAAAGTTTTTTTCATCATGTTTCGTTTTATTTTGTCTTGTTTTCCAGACCACAGGAATTTAAAAAAAATATTTTGCTTTCGGTGAAGAAATTCTTCTGCCGGGTCAGGAAGAACACTTAGGCAGTGTATTAATATTGGAAGGGCCATGGTCTTTGCTACACAGGTTTTACCTATTACGGATAATTTCCTGAAAGACCAATCATTGAATAGTTTTTCAATTTTTTCCATTTTTTTTCAAATAGTTTTTCTCAATAAATCTGTCACTATATAAATCGTATTCAATACCTAAAATTGTGAATGAACTTTGGTGATTCCAATATACTTTGTAGCGTGTTGGAATTACTTCACCGCATCCCGTCTTTGATCCAATCCAAATCACTTGTGTTTTATCGAAATTCACCTTCAGGCCTGAGTGTTTGGAAAATTCATCCATGATACTTAACACGGCATTGAATGAATGGCCGTCATCGCTTAAGAACAGCGTTGTGTCGTCCGCATATTGTGTTATTAGATATTCGGAGTTATTTATGTTAACTCCATTTATTTCTGGGTTGAATTTTAACGAGGCACTGAGAATCTCAGCGCACAAAATAAACAGATAGGGTGATAAAGGGTCACCTTGCCTCACACCCCTGCCTAGTGCAAATCGATCTGAGCAATGGCCATTGTTCAAAACACAACTATAGATTCCGTTGTAATACGTTCTAAACCATTTTATGATAGATGGTCCAAAGTTGAAAAAATTTAGTGAGCGTTCAATGAAACTCCATTCTAATGAGTCAAAAGCTTTCTCGAAATCTATCATAACTAAGATCGCGGGTATGTTTTTCTGCTCACACTTCTTAATTACATCGAAGCATAACCTAGTAGATTCACCAATATATCTACCTTTCATGAAACCCAATTGGGTTTCTGAAATGATTTTCGGCAGAACTGTTTTTATGCGGTTCGCTATTGCACTTGATCCAATTTTTACATCGACATTTATTAGCGATATTGGCCTCCAATTTTTCATGTACAGTTTTGATTTGTTTTGTTTTGGGATACACGTTATAATGCTTCCTTTTTGGACAATTGAGAGCTCTCCTGATTGATAACCATAGTTTAGGGATTTAACTAGAAAGCTACCAATGTCCTTCCAGAAAAATTTGTAAAACTCGGCAGTGAAGCCGTCAGAACCAGGTGTTTTATTATTTGCCATTTTTTTCAATGCATGGAGGCATTCCGACTCAAGTAAATCGCCCTCTAGAGAAATTTTTTCATCATCATTTAAAAAATTGAGGAAAGGGTTCTTACTGTCAAAAAAAATATTCTCGTTATTCGTCTTATCTGCTCCCGGATTGCTAGATGTATATAGTTTTTCATAAAACTGTTTCTGTTCAGAAAGAATTTCAGTTAAGTTTAGTGTTTCAGAACCATCATCCCTAATTAATTTGCTGATTATTTTTTCAGTGTAGTGTCGTTTTTCAAGGTTACAGAAATATTTTGTAGCTCTTTCCCCTTCAACTTTCCATTTGGCCTTCGATCGTAAAATAGCGCCTTTGATTTTTTTCTCCCTAATTATTTTTAAATCTGATTGTAAAGTTTCCATTTCTTCCCTGACATTTAAATCACCCTCATCTAATCTTCGTTGCAAAGTTTTTATTTTTATTTCTTTTTCTGATTGTTCTTGTTCGGACTTCCGTTTAAGAGATGCACAATAAGGAATTGTTTTGCCCCTTATCATGAGTTTAAGTGTTTCCCAAAATAATTGGTCGCTAATGGAGAATCCATTATTATTATTATTATTATTATTATTATTATTATTATTATTATTATTATAACTGTATTGTAGAACAGTTTCTGCTATTACCTTCTTGACTATACACACATATTCTGCATCATTTAGAAGGCTGTTATTAAATTTCCATATTCCTTTCCCTTTCGATTGATTTACGAAAGAGAGTTTTAGAGTTATTGGGTTATGATCTGACCTATATCTAAATTCTATGTCCGAACTTTTTAAAAACAATTGCAAATTGGAGGTCATCAAAAAGTAATCTAATCTGGCCATTTTATTATCTGGGCCCCTCCATGTGTATCTTTTCGTACTCGGATTTTCCTCCCTCCAAACATCATATAAATCGAATTTTTTAATTAAGGTTTTAATTGTTTCATTTGAGTTTTTATTATTTTTATGTCTGTAATTTATTGCGTCAGCCTCATAAGAAATCGGGACATTCCAGTCGCCTCCAACTAGTATTGCGTCATTACCCATGTCTTCAATTATATCAAACAGATTTGTAAAGTAACGAGGTTTATCGTCGTTGGGACCATACAGAGCCACTAACGTGAGCCTTTGGTCATATATAGTTATGTCCAGTACAATGAAATTACCACCAGGGTCTTTCCTACTATCGTGTATTTTGTAGCTTAAAGTGTTTCGAAATAGAATCGCAGTCCCTCTACTGGAGCTAGTGTAAGAGTTGAAAATTGCCTCGTAACCCCACTCGTTTCTCCATAATTTTTCCACATCACTACAGGAATGAGTGTCTACCAAGAGAGTGATATCAAATGCCTTCCTACACCGTGAGAAGACATCCCTGCATTTTACAGTATCGGAAGACAGACCTCGACAGTTCAAACTACCAAATGTGATGCTCGCCATATTGATTGTTTTGTTTATTGATCGACAAACACCCTGAAGGACAAATTTCTGATGAGTCATCCTCGTTTGTAACAAGATCATGGAGTAATATTTCGCTTGAAAAAAACATCACAACTATTAGAAAATATCTGCACTGTACCTTATAGAACACCCGGTAATACACAACAATTCTTATCTGAGGTTTCAATTTTGGGAAAACAAACAATATTAACAATAGAATTATACAAGAAAAAACAATACATTTCATGGTGCGGTTAAGATGGCGTTTTTTTGTTTTGAAGGCGGTATCATGTAATAATCCGTTTTAAGTTTCTATGGCCGCTTTACTTTGTGGTGAGGTTGAATACGCTAAAATTGTATTCGTAGTGGAGAACGGACGAAACAGGTCAGCCCAATATAAAAAGGAAGGGATCAAATAACAATCACAATCTACAACATATAGCTGTATATTGCGAGTGTTATTGGATCTCTGAAAAGTTCATTATCCTGTCCGTGATACTTCAACAAAAAAAGAGCTTGAAACCTCTGATAAGTCAGCAGAGAAACCATTGATTCAATGACCCACAAAATAGAAAATGGTAGGTTCTATATTTTTCAACCGATCTGTAGGTGTCTGAGGGTAGCCCTGTGACCACCAAGTGCCTTGAGTGCCCCCCCCCCCCCCCCAGTCCCATCGTAAATCAGAGGGGAAAATCAATCCAATATTAAAAAGGAGAGGACCAAATAACATTCGCAAAATACAGCATATAGCTGTATATTGCGAGTGTTATTTGATCTACGAAAAGTTCCATTGACATATTTCTCCTTGTTCGTGAACGCAAAATTAGCCTTCAAGGTTATGGAATTTAAACAATAAGATTCTAAGTATCTTCTTCATATCCTTTCAGTGATAGTTCAATGCGCGGAAAAAAGGCTTGTAACCTCAGATAGTTCAGCAGAAAAACCGTTGATTCAATGACACACAGAATAGAAAATAATAAGTTCTATTTTTTCAACCGATCTGTTGGTGTTGAAGGTAACCCTTTTACCACCCAGCACCTTGAGTCCCCCCCCCCCCCCCCAATCTCATCGTAGATCTGAGGGGAAAATCGGTCCAATATTAAAAAGAAGGGCCCAAATAGCGATCGCAACATACAGCATATAGCTGCATATTATGAGTGTTATTGGATCTCAAAAAAGTTCATGTCCTGTCAGTGGTAATTCAACGCTTCGATTAAAGGCTTGTAACCTCTGATAAGTCAGCAGAGAAACCATTTATTCACTGACACACAAAATAGAAAATAATAGGTACTATTTTTGTTTTTTTTTAACCGATTGTAAGTGTTTGAGCGGAGCCCTGTTACCACCAAGTGCCTTGAGTGCTCCCTCCCACCCCCAGTCTCATTGTGGATCAGAGGGGGAAATCAGTCCAGTATTTAAAAGGAGGGACCAAATAACAATCGCAATGTATAGCATATAGCTGTGCTTTGGGTTCCCCCCCCCCCCCTAATCTCATCGTTGATCAGAGGGAAAAATCAATCCAATATTGAAAAAGGAAGGGACCAGATAACAGTCGCAGTCTACAGCATATAGCTGCGTACTGCGAGTGTCATTTGATCTCTGAAAACTTCATGTCCTGTCAGTGATAGTTCAATGTTTGGAAAAAAAGCTTGTAACCTCTGATAGGTCAGCAGAGAAACCATTGATTCAATGACACACAAAATAGAAAATAATATGTACTGTTTTTTAACCGATCTCTAGGTGTTTGAGAGGAGCCCTTTTACCACCTAGTGCCTTCAGTGCTCCCTCCCACCCCCAATCTCATCGTGGATCAGAGGGGAAATCAATCCAATATTTAAAAGGAGGGACCAAATAAGAATCGCAATGTACAGCATATAGCTGTGCTTTGAGTGCCCCCCCCCCCCCCTCCCCAATCTTATCGTTGATCAGAGTGGGAAATCAATCCAATATTGAAAAAGAAAGAGACCAATTAACAATCGCAGTCTACAGCAGAAAGCTGCGTACTGCGAGTATTATTTGATCTCCGAAAACATCATGTCCTGTCAGTGATAGTTCAACGCTTGGAAAAAAAGGCTTGTAACCTCTGATAGGTCAGCAGAGAAACCACTGATTCAATGACACCAAAAATAGAAAATAATGGGTACTATTTTTTTTAACCGATCTGTATGTGTTTGAGAGGAGATCTTTTACCACCAAGTGCCTTAAGTGCCCACCCCCCACACCCTCACCCCCAATCTCATCGTGGCTCAGAGGGGGAAATCTGTCCAGTATTTAAAAGGAGGGATCAAATAGCAATCGCAATGTACAGCATATAGCTGTGCTTTGAATGCCCCCCGCCCCCAATCTCATCGTTGATCAGAGGGGAAAATCAATCCAATATTGAAAAAACGAAGGGACCAAATAACAATCGCAGTCTACAGCAGAAAGCTGCGTACTGCGAGTGTTATTTGATCTCCGAAAACCTCATGTCCTGTCAGTGATAGTTCAACGCTTGGAAAAAAGGCTTGTAACCTCTGATAGGTCAGCAGATACGCCATTGATTCAGTGACACACGAAATAGAAAATAATAGGTTCTATTTTTTCAACCGATCTGAAAGTGTTTGGGAGTAGCCCTTTTACCATCAAGTACCTTGAGTGCCCCCCCCCCCCCCCAATCTCATCGTAGATCTGACGGGAAAATCAGACCAATATTAAAAAAGAAGGGACCAAATAACAATCGCAATCTACAGCATAGCTGCAAATTGCGAGTGTTATTTGATCTCCGAAAAGTTCATATCTTGTCGATGATAGTTCAACACTTAGATAAAAAGGCTTATTAACTCTGGTAGGTCAGCAGAGACACCATTGATTCAATGACACACAAAATAGAAAATAATAGGTACCATTTTTTAACCAATCTCTAGGTTTTTGAGAGGATCCCTTTTACCACCATGTGCCTTGAGTGCCCCCCCCCCCCACACCCCAGTCTCGTCGTAGATCAGAGGGGGAAATCAATCCAATATTTAAAAGGAGGGACCAAATAACAATCGCAATATACAGCATATAGCTGCATATTACGAGTTTTATTTGGTCTCCGAAAAGTTCATATTCTGTCAGTGATAGTTCAACGTTGCAAAAAGAGGCTTGTAACCTCTGATAGGTCAGCAGAAAAACCATTGGCTCAATGACACACAAAATATAAAATAATAGATTTTATCTTTTAACCGATCTGTAGGTGTTTGAGGGTAGCCCTTTTACCACCAAGTGTCTTGAGTGCCCCCCCCCCCCCCAACCTCATAATGGATCAGAGGGGTAAATCAGCCCAATATTAAAAAAGGAGGGACCAAATAACAATCGCAATATGCAGCATATAGTTGCATATTGCGAGTGTTATATGATCTCCGAAAAGTTCATGTCCTGTCAGTGATAGTTCAACGCTTGGAAAAAAGGCTTGTAACTTCTGATAGGTCAGCAGATAAGCCTTTGATTCAATGACATAAAATAGAAAATAATAGGTTTTATTTTTTCAACCGATCTGAAGGTGTTTGGGGGAAGCTGTTTATCACCGAGTGCCTGAGTACCCCCTCTACCCCAATCTCACCATAGATCAGAGGGGAAAATCAGTTCAATGTTAAAAAGAAGGGACCAAATAACAGTCGCAATCTACAGCATATAGCTGTATATTGCGAATGTTATTTGATCTCCGAAGAGTTCATATCTTGTCAGCCATAATTCAACGCTTGGAAAAAAGGCTTATTACCCCTGACAGGTCAGCAGAGAAACCATTGATTCAGTGACACACAAAATAGACAATAGTAGGTACTATTTTTTAACCGATCTGTAGGTGTTTGAGGGTAGCCCCTTTACCACTTGTGCCATGAGCCCCCCCCCCCCCCCCCCATCTCCACCCCCAATCTCATCGTAGGTCAGAGGGGAAAATCAGTCCAATGTTGAAAAAGGAAGGGACAAAATAGCAATCGCATATTATACTCGTACAGCTGTATATTGTGGGTGTTATTTGATTTGTGGGTGTCATTTGATGTAGGGATACGGTTTGTTACCAGATGATCTGAAGTTTGACCTGATTATTGTCACTGGTGTCCTGTGTGTCAAAAGTTTTGTCGTCGTATCAAATCTATGCTGTGAGAAGTGTTCAAAGCAAGAGATATTTCACACCTCACCGTCTACGTTATACACAAAAGAAACGCTTCGAAAGTTGGCGATTGTTAATTAATTCTCCGAAAGAACATCATCCAGTTTGTCAAACAGACTGATTTTTTTTCTTCTACCATTTTTTAGTTTGGCCCAAATATAACCGTTCTGGTGGTACGCAAACTCCACAAGATCGTGTCGATACAGTTTATTCATGAGGCTTTGGTTTAAAGAAGTCACATCATCTGAAATTTTAATTTTATCCCCTTGTGAAACTGTTGCATTTGAGATAGTTTTTCTGTTGAAAAATATTCTGTTTCGAACTTCACTTCGTTGAAATTTAACAATTAATGGCCTTGGGACATCTTTTTTGTTTGAAGGTAACACCCGGTAATAGTTATTCAGTTATTCTTGTCTTTGGTTTCAGTTTCTGGACCTAATTAGATTTTGGTACCTTTTTAAGAATTCAGCATAAAAGTACAACTAAGAATGCAATGAAAAAAAATGTGAAAAGCTTCCTTTTTCTTGGTAGCTTTGGGTACTTGTTCTTTTTTGTTGCAATAATATTTTCTGTGATATCTCATCAACCATTTTTACAGGGCTTAAAATTCAGGCAAGAACCAGAATCGATTCGCAAATGATTCTTGCAAGGAAAACATTGAGAATCATTTTGATTCTCACAAAATATACATTTGATTCTTGCCATACATTCTGACTGAAAGTATCCTTAAAGGCCCTGACAACTCCACTTATTTTTTTGTTCCCTTATAATAAGGTTACTCTTTGACTTAGCAGTGGTATCTAGTGAAGTCTTGACTGCCTATAAAGGCAGCCAAGACTTCACTAGAAACCACTGCCAAGGTACTGTAAATTCCATCAGCAAGATCATCAACAGCCTATATGTTGGAACATGCGTTCTACATGTACATGTAACACAAGAAACTCACTAAAATTGGAACTCAGGCCTTAAGAGTTAAACTATGGTAAATATATAAATATTAGGTTTGGTTTGTACTATAGAATATGTACTGGTTGTACTCACAAGATGATAATAGTACTTTCAAATTCTAAATTATTTAATGACTGACAATTGATTCCCGCCACAGGTGTTTATGAGAATCCATACCAATTGTTGCAAATCAGTATAAATTTTAAGGCCTGGATCATTATCTGCTTTCATTAAGAAACATGTAGATCCTTTCAACGTAGAATTCTTGAATGAGATAATCAAACTTAATACTGGCTATAGCAATTAGACGAATCGTTTTTGTCTGTAGGGAAGAA
Organism: Pictodentalium vernedei; assembly: GCA_031216915.1. Lineage (NCBI taxonomy): Eukaryota > Metazoa > Mollusca > Scaphopoda > Dentaliida > Dentaliidae > Pictodentalium > Pictodentalium vernedei. The sequence goes on from CM062291.1 coordinate 243,464,760, forward strand.
ATAATTGAATCATATCCCTTGGTGAGTGAGTGAGTGAGTGTGAGTGAGTGAGTGAGTGAGTGAGTGAGTGAGTGAGTGAGTGAGTGAGTGAGTGAGTGAGTGAGTGAGTGAGTGAGTGAGTGAGTGAGTGAGTGAGTTGGTTGGTTGGTTGGTTGGTACCCCCACTTACAAACAGCCAGTTCATACAGATTACTGTTCTGATTAGGTTTCTTTGAATCCTGATAACTACCAATATATTTTCAAACACACTGCAAGACATTTACCACAATAACCAAGCCAGAAAATAAGTCATCTGTCATTTGTAGAATGAGGTCCCCAGAGGGTGAATTTACTGATGCTACTCCATGCAGTGGGCTGGAATCCCCTAATTTATCCTCTGGGTACTTTTTCTGTTTAGGCCTGAGACCTTGATTCAGAGTGAGTTTCACAAAGGGTAAATTTAGTAATGCTACCCTGCTCTGCAGGGTAGCATCACCAAATTCACCCTCTGGTGACTTCATTCTGCAGATGACAGTCTGCTTATTTCCAAGCTTGATAAGACCCATGGTTTGAAACCAACCTGGAAACTTTTCATTGTTTTCGGTTTTCTGGGGGAGCTTGTCCCATCATTCATTGTGCATGGCAGATGATAAGGTATATAAACAGATAAACTGAAATCATTAATAAGAAATATGAGATTTGGTGAGAAGGCGCTGTTATGCCCGTTGTTTCTTCTGCTCTGCTCGTAAAGTTTTTATTTTTTTGGTTACATAGGTAAGGGAGGTCACATCTACTTTGGAATTGGACAGAACAGTGAAGTTGCAGGAGTAGAAGCTAATCGTAATGATCGAGATGAGTTTAGAATAGGACTTGATATAATGATGAATAATCAACTATCACCACCTGTTCTCCATTCATTGTTTCACATTGATTATTTCCCAGTTGTTCGTCGAACAAGAGGTTCAGAACTCATGGAAATGGTGCCTGTCGAGAATTTGCACATTATTGGTAAGTAATACAATGGTTCCAATTACAGTTGGGCCTACTTAATTTTTAGATCTCGCAATTAAATAACCCTGTTAATTGCATATTTTGTCCAAACAAATTGAGAGTAGGAATAAAGAAAAGCATTCTTTATCCCTTCTTACACCAATGAGCATATATTCTTTATGTGTCCCAATTGAGGAAACCTTTTTTGCTCTCTCCTGTCATGTTTGCTGGGATTTATTTTTCTGAAAATCGCTGTTAACCGAGGACCAAATGTTCTAGTGAAAATTATCTGATTCAGAAGATTTGAGCTCTGTCAAACTAGATGTAGTTGTTTAATTGGCAACTGCATTATGAGGAATTTTCTCTGCTGAAACCATTGGTATTTTTATACTAAAACCAATGGTCCAGACTTAGCTGGTGCTAACTGAAAATTATCTAGGGACAAATACAAATTTTGCCCCCCAATCCCCAAAATTTGCATGCAACACCGAAAATTAGAAGTCCTATCTGGCCCTCCATACATTTACTTTCCGCGCATGCGCAGACGCCAGGAAGTCACCGAAACTGGCGCAAACATCATTCTTTGTTTGACCCTTCAGTCAGATAACATCAAACTGACTTATGTGCTTTTAAATCTCAGTTTTCATGATGCCAGACACAAATCAATGGTTAATTTGGAGGATCCAAGGACACAACTGGATGAAGGATGGAAGAAACGGTGGTTTGAAATGTTCAGGGCTGTAATTTTATATATTTATAAAAATTAGTTCATGTTCCCCAATTTTGGGACATGAGCCTGACATCATCATTATTGATAATGATTTTTCTGTTTGTTAAGTATTCCTTCCCTAACCTCCCTTGATTCCCCTCTGACAAACTCCCAATCTTTTTGACTTATTTTATTAAAAATATTTTATAAACTTTCTTGGGAGTTTAACGTTTTTATACAGAAGATTATTCTGTACATCCCCAGGGTTACATCCTCACCCTTGGGGTGTTTAGGCATTTTGGTCATGCATCATACATCTGATGTATCGTTTTTTCTTCTGTTGAAGATCTTGCTTTACATTGGATAGTTTTATTTCTGTTACTGACTTCGGGCCGTGTTACTTGGGGTCTTGTTTCCAGTTTTTATTCTGAAGTTGTTTACATTGGCAATGCTTTATTTATATAGGTAGTTTCCTATTATTTTTAGGGAAACAACGGTTGTAAGTAACATAAAATATTCCGGTAGTGTGGCAATTATTTTTGGGGATATTATTATAATTTTGTCCACACTTAGGCTCTTTTGGGCTCATCGTTCCCTTTGGGAACTTGGGCTCTTATATAAGAAAAAAAATTTCAAAAAATTTTTTTTTTTAAATATTTTTTCTTTTGGGTGTAATTATTTCATCGATTATATATTTTAATGTTATCTTATATTTATCTAGATTTGGTGGTAGTTATATTTATGTAGATTTGGTGGCAGTACAATCGACCTATTTTATCTTTTATGTAACAATATTTCTCAAATAGCAGGACTAATAAGAGGAAACCTTTCCTCTGTTTTCATGGTCGTTGCCTTGCTTATAGTCAATGTACTACCACTAATTCTTGCACAACATGTGTCAGATTTAGTCAACGTTGGAGACGGGTGTCATGGTTTGTTGTTTGAGGTGCCGGTCCTTTCGCAGCGAGGGGACACTGCTGTCCTGCCAAAAAGTCACTCCTAGTTTTTTAGTTTCTATTTACAGAGGAACAAGAACATGGTGAGGTTACGTGACGCCGCCAGAGAGTGTGTTTCCATCATCACAATATACAATTAGAGCTAGCGGCAAAAGTGCTCAATGAAATAAGACAAGGCCCCAGATCACAGATCATGTGATTTTCATCCTTGTCTCCAGCTAGCTCAACCGGTGCTTCTATCACTCGGAACATGGGTGTTATAACGCCGGGTAAGTCCGTAGCAGTTGAGGAAAGGAAAAAGGGTGTAGCGAACACTATAAAATCCAAACATGCTCACTCTGTGACGACGGAAATGAGGAAGCAGACAAGTTCTGCTCGTCCAGGTCTGCCACGACCGCGAGCAAGAGAGAGCCCCTCTCTCTTACAAAAACATCTGGGGTCAGAGGTTGTTGGTAGGAACTTGCGTCAGTTGGAGCTTACGTCCATGCCTTCCTGTCTGGAACGCTCCTTCTAATAGGCTGCCAGGGTCGGCTAGTATTACGGCTTCCTCTACGTCCGAAAAGCACACACGACCGCGGAGAGATGTGACGCCGCTGGACTAGGAATATGCAATTCCGCAGTATACAATTAGAGCTGGCGGCAAAAGTGCTCATTGATATAAGACAAGGGCCTAGATCACAGATCATGTGATTTACGTCCTTGTCACCAGCTAGCTCAACCGGTGCTTCTATCACTCAGAATATGGGTGTTATGACGCCAGGTAGTCCGTGGCGGTCGAGTAGAGAACAAGGGTGGAGCGAGCATTATAATATACAATCATGCTCACCCAGCGACGACGGAAGGAGGAAGCCGGCAAGTTCTGAGGTACGCTTGTCCAGGTTTGCCGGGACCGCGAACAAGAGAGAGGTCTCTCTCTCTTACAGCATCATCTGGGGCCAGATGTTGTTGGTAGGAACTTGCGTCAGTCGGAGTTTACGTCCATGCCTCCTGTTCAGGACATCCCGTCTAATAGGCAGCCGGGGTACGACTTACTCTACATAACGACTAAAGTGCTCTTTATATTGCACTGGTCTATAAACCGCGATGAGTGGTTTCATTTTCCTGTCACCGGTGAAGCGGTTACTCTTGAATATAAGGACCGTGACACCGGGTGTGTCGCAATTACATAGTAAATCGGAGCTAGCGGCAAAAGTTCTCGATGATATAAGGCAAGGGCCTAGACCTTAAAATATAGGGTTTACGACCTTGTCTCCAGTTAGCTCAACCGGCGGATCGTTACTCAGAATATGGGTAGTGTGACGCCGGGTATGTCCGTAGCGGCCGAGGAGAGAAACAAGGGTGTAGCGAGCACTATAAAATCCAATCATGCTCACCCTGCGATGATGGAAAGGAAGAAGCCGGCAAGTTCTGAGGTACGCTCGGCTAGGTCTCCCAGGACCGCGAGCAAGAGGGAGAACCCTCTCTCTTTTAACAACATCTGGGGCCAGATGCTGTTGGTAGGAGCTTGCGTCATTTGGAGCTTACGTACATGCCTATTGTCTGGAACGCTCTGTTTAATTCTCAACCGGGATCGGCTACAATTCGGCTTCTTCAGCATCTACTAAGCACTCACGACCGTACCTTGGCTACATGACTTTGGATATCTAGTCTGCTTCGTCAATAGGTCCACTCTTTGTCAAGGAAGTCGCACCATCTAGTAGCCAAGGAGACGAGGCCTCATTCATCGGGGCGTCCACAGTTAAGAGCCATGTCGGACACACTGTCCCAGGAGCAGCCGGCGGACAAGCAATACATGACTGCTGCTCCTCAGGCCTCCGTAACGGACTTGCTGTAGCAGATTGCGCAGCTCATCGCAATATTCCTGCAAATGCAGAAGTACTCGATGTCAGTCTCAAAATCTTGAGCTATCGGATGGTGCTTGGTCGGTCCAGTCATCTGCGTGTTCAGATGCCTTTGACCATGATTCAAAAACTGATTTTGATGGATGATGAAAGGGATACGGTTTCTTATCATCATCTTCTGTATTTTTAGCCATTTTTTGATTACATTCATTTTAAAAATGATTGGGGAAGATGTGTTGAGAGTTTCTCTGCATTTGAATGAGCAGGCTAAGGTCTTAGTTGTGACCTTACCTTCATCATTTCGCTGTTTGCTCGGACACAGTTGAGAAGATAATTTCTTATTCAGAGTGAATTTAGACTCACAGTCTTGGGTACTCCACATTTTTACACAACGTCTATATGGAAAGGAATTTTGTGGATGTTGGTACCTCCTTAAAATTCTTTCCAGGCCTATTTATCACATATATCTCTGTCTTAACAGTTGTTAAGTGGGAGTTATTCTGATGTGACAAAGCCTTGCATCATCATATTTAATATATGACAAGGTGGAAAACTCGCTACAGGTCGCTTTAGTTTTCCAGTCACTAAGTCTTTGACGGTAAGCTTTCATTAATGTAGGATTAAGCTACAAGAAAGCATCAATACTCTGCTCTTTAAGTTGGGGTCTAATCGACCAACAACAGCAGAAAAGAGTAGGAGAGGTTGCCCAAGACTCAGATTGTCTATAAGGACTCGGCGAAGGTATAGGTATCCCTCCTATAATTAGTTAGGGATCGACTATACAGCCACTTGGATAGGGGGTTTAGGTCTGTTCAAGTTTACTGATCAGTCACCCCTGAGCCGGTGGCTCGAGGCTCTTCTAGAGCTCGGTCTGACCGATAATTAACTGGAACTGGATAACGTGTTTATCATTGCTTTATAAGGTTATTTAGGGTAATCATTCAGTCGAAAAAGCGAGCGTTCGAATGATCGACTGTGCAGCAATTATAATTTTTAAGATCACTTGAAGAATGAACTAGATAATGTCTCATGGGATGAATGATAGGATACACGTATCCTACAATTCATTTTCAACAAGCTGGTTTGTTTGTTGTTTCACAGAGCGAATTAGCCAGTTGTTAGACTCGCTTTTGTCTTCTTTCAGACACATTAACAGAGAACAATTTTATGCATCGGATGGGATTGTGTGGAGTGGCTACGAATGTTACTTCGATGGATCGCTTACACACCTGTCTCCTCCAGTTATTCCTAATTGGAGTGGGAAGACGATTTTCGCTCTAGACCTGTTTTGTTTTAGCAGATCTAGTTATTTTAAGGTCAAGTTTGGGCAGATATTCAATGGTTTTACAGCTGCCAGATTCGGTTTTCTCAATGATGACAGATGTTAGTTCATAATTGTGTTACAACCCTGAGTCTGACGGACTCGATATGCAGGGTTCTTGGAACCCTCAGTTCTTGGAGATCATATATTCATCAAGAAATGATGTCTTATAGTTTACGCTACATCATTGGATTTATATTATTAGCGAACATGCATATGGGTTCGCTCCGGGATAGTTAAGTTTGCGACGCACAGGAACAATAGTTTCCATCATTTGTGTCGCCAGTGTTAGACATTTGAGCGTGTACAGTTGACGCTCAGCTGTATTCATGGGAATGAATGGTAGGATATGCGTATCCTTCAATTCATTTTATTCAGTAGATTACGTTAAGATTTGATAATCTCAGTGTGATTCCTACTAATAACATATCTGTCGTCACAATATCCTTCTATCAGTTTTCTCAAGTGCCTGTTATTGAACATTCGTCAGAAGCTTCCTCCACGAGAGGACCTTCTTCTTCAGGGGAAGTTTTGTTCTTCACGTCATTCTCCGCCCTAAGTGGCATAAGGGAGTCTGTTGGACGTGAGGCAGCCTTTGGGGTTCCTATATTTTTGCTGTCTAGACCAGCAATTATTAAGTAATGAGGATGAGGAGGTTTTGACATCACATCGAATCCCCCCCCCCCCCCTACACACTCTGTCTTGTATATATATCTTAATACATACATACTATGCATTTGGGGTCGTGTTGGATGGCGCCCTCAAAGGCAGTTTTGTTGCATTAGTTTCCGGTGATTATTTTCTGATTTCTGATATACAAGCGCTTTTCAAAATCATCATAATTGCTGCTATTTGAGTTCATAGGTGGCTGCATAACCAGTTAGTGGTTTTTAGATGATTATATACTGGATTTTAATGCACTCACGCAATATTTTATTAGGCTATCGCTTTGGTGGGCCTTGAAATTATTATATATTTCGGGGGTGGTCCGTGTTGGAGCCTGTTAATCATACCTACCTCCATTTCTAGATTCTGGTCTCTATTTTGTCAGTTCTCAAATCGCATATTCTCACGTGTTTATGGTTGTTTATGGTGTTCAGATAGTACATGTTAGAGAGTGTTCTTACTGGATTTTATTGTACAGAGGCCACCTGTGGATGATCTTTGAAGTGTACTTTCTCTGCAGAGATTGTTCTATGTATCTCGATTTAATATGTGTATGTTATATTTTATATCACTTATTTCATCGTACCTGTGTACGCCGTCTGTGGTGCATATTTTGTAGCGGACAGTATTATTTACCAAAATCGTCGCTATAGCCTTGGCTTGTGAAGTAGCGTTAAGCACCATTTATTATTCGTGAATTAATTCCTGAGTGCCTGATCGATATTTATTTGTATTGTTTCTTGGTACCCGCTTTTATTGATTCCAGAGCTCTCAACTTTTTCTTTTGAAGATATGTTAAAAAAAAGGGGGTGGGGGTCATTTTCTCCACTTTTCTGGCTTATTGGGTATGTAACTATGAAGGAAGCTGTTTTATCCGTAACTATATTCGGCATTCAGCTGTAGTGATATTGCATGGCGTAGGTTTATGGGCAATTTTTTCTCATTCTCAAATATGCCATCCTAATTTTTGGGGCTTAGTCCAGACTAGCCTTAAAAATTGGGAACTCGTTACATCCTAATTAGCATGGTTTCATGCTCAGATTTAGGATTTACATAATTGGGATCCATATTAGGATATGTCACCTTTATTATGGTATAGAGAGACATGCATGTAAATTCTAATTATTCTAAATTCCTTAATCATGGATTGAAGGATTTGATCTATGTTGATCAACTATTTTGGAAGTTCTTGGCCCTCCACCTTTTTTATGATTCAGCTAAGTCTGGGCCATTGGTTTCAGTATAAAAATATGAAAAAATTTAAAGTAATTTATATATTTTTTATACTTACCAATGGCCCAGACAGGAATGGCCCTCCCATGAGTGGGCAGTACTGGGCACTCATACCTCCCCGCTGAATTATTATATTATAATCTTTTGTACAAAGAATGATGTTGGCGCCAGTTTTGGTGACTTCCTGGCGTCTGCGCATGCATCGAGAGTAAATGTATGGAGGGCCAGATTTGACTTCTAATTTTCGGTTTTGCATGCAAATTTTGGGGATTGGGGGGCAAAATTTGTATTTGGCCCTAGATAATTTTGAGTTAGCACCAGCTAAGTCTGGGCCATTGGTAAGTATAAAATATATAAATTACTTTAAATTTTTTTATTTTTCCTTGTAATAGTGTAAGGAATTAAATTTTCAATTTTAACTACTTGAAGGACTGTTTTGTGGATTAACAAAAAAAAAGAAAGAAAAGCCTCCTTCCCTCATAAAATTCAGGAAAAATTCCCTGAGAAACAAGAAATGTTTTTTAAAGGCCTTAACTAGGATATTCCATTAACCATTAATGTGCTTGATGGACCTCACTCAACTAAGTTGCATTCTTCTCTCTAAGCAACGGGTACTCACGAAGTGGAGAAATGCTTATTTACTGCTGTAAAAAAGTTCTGTTTTACTGGTACAATTGGACCTGGTTAATAACGTGTGGGATGTGAATCCTCTAAAGTTGGCAGCAAGCCTGGAAATAAGCAATCTGTCATTTCCTGAATGAGGTCCCCAGAGGGTGAATTTGCTCATGCTCTCCCATACAGTGGACTAGAATCCTCCAATTTATCCTGTGGGTACCTCTTTCTGTTCAAGCCAGAGATCTTGATTCAGACTGAGATTCACAGGGGTAAGTTTAGTAATGCTACCCTGCTGTTTAGAGTAGCATCACCAAATTCACCCTCTGGGGACATCATTCTGTAGGTGATGGCCTGCTTATTTCCAGGTTAGGTTGGCAGTCTGAGTACAAATGATTGGGTAAACTTGACTTTTATACTTGTGTTGTGTTTGATCCTGTCCCACGGCATCGGTGCTGTGTCCTTGGTCAAGACACTTAATCCTGATTGCCCATGTTGGCACTGTGTATTAACCTGAACTACACATTGATGGTATACTTGTCTTCAACCGCTGCTAACTCTGCTCATGCCAGGTTAGTAAGTTGGTGAGCCTGATGGTTGCTCCCCATTGCTGTGTTTCTCTCCAGATGCTCAAAGTTTCTCCCTCTGTAAAACTTCCAACATGATATGGCTCTGGTTGTTGAAATTGTGGTTAAACACAATAAACAAACAATACTTGTTTTGAGGTCATCATATAGCCATAGATGCAATTGTGACCTTAAATACATGTACCAATAAAAAGATAAGCAGGACAATAAAATTAAAAATAAATTTGTCTTTGCAAGTGTAATCTTGCCATGTGTACAACAAGTAATCTTTAAAATGAGAGATCTCGGGAAAAGTAACTGGTTGAGTGCTAGAATCCACTGTCGGGCTTTCAAAAAATTGAGGGTACCAGAGCAAAAGTCAATATTTTCCTTGCTCATGTTTCATTTTCAGTCAAATGCAAATAATATTTTAATACAAATTTGTTTTATTACAAATCATTGGAGAGTGTCAGAGGGCACCCTCCAATCATTTGTATTAAAACAAATTTTGAATAACAAATTTAGACTGCCAAAAATAAACTAGCCCTCAACCAGTTAATAGATAGAAGAGATAAATATTATTCCTCCACCCAAAAACAGTTGTACCAATATATCTTTATACTGTACCAATGACCCAGACTTAGCTGGTGCTAACTCATAAATATCCAGGGCCAAACACAAATTTTGCCCCCCAATCCCCAAAATTTGCATCAAAATCCAAAAATCCAATAATCCAATGTCCTATATGGTCCTCCATACTTTTGTCCACTGCGCATGCGCAGTGTCAAGGAAGTACCAAAATTGGCACAAAATCTTCATTCTTTGTTTGGCCCTTCAATCAGTAACATCTCTCTGATATCTGTGCTTATAATCTCAGTTAAAATGATGCCAGACACAAAATCATGAAGGAAATGGTGGATCCAAGGATGAAATAAGAAGATGAGAGGAAGAAACAGTGGAAGGATGTGTTCAGGGCTGTAACTTATTATTTTTATGTAAAATTATTTCATGTTCCCTAATTTCGGGGCATGGACCTGATGTTTTCATTCTTGCTATGAAATCTCCACTGTTTGTTCAGTGTTTCCTCTCTCCCTTTCCTTGATACCCCCCTAGCTAATCTCCCATGCTTTTGGCATAATTTTTGAAATTTTTTTACTGAAATTTCTTGGGAGTTTTTAGCATAGTTACAGAATGTTTATTCTATTTTCCCCATGGTTACTTCCTCACCCTAGTGGTGTTTAGACGTTTTGGTCATGCATCTACCATCCGATGGGCCAAGTTTCTTCTGTGGAAGTTTCTGTTTTACATCAGATAGTGTTTTAAAATTGGTTACTGATTTTGGGCCATATTTTCAGTGCCTGGAGTCTTGTTTCTGGTTTTTATTCACTTTTGTTTACGTTGACAACAGTTACTTCTGACAGTGATTCCTTGTCTTCTCTAAGGTTTTGTTCATAGCCAGATACATTAATATTGTCCGTAAGTGTAACATTAATTTTAGATATGTTTTAAAATTTTTGTCCACGTTAGGCTTTTTTGGGATCCATTTGGGCTCATTGTTCCCTTTGGAAACTTGGGCTCATCTCAAAATTTTTTCTTTTGAATTATTTTTCGAAATTTTTGTAATCGGTTATATTATTATTATGTATCTGTATTTTCAAGGGTTAGTGTGAGTACTATGGCTGTTTAATATTTTTTCAAATATGAAAGAATATTGTTCAAATTGTAAATTGAGGAAGTCTTCCTCTGATTCTCATTCTTGTATTTATTGTAGTCAATGTACTCGCTCATTGTGTGCCAATTGGGATGACAAACGTTGGAGACGTGTGTCATGGTATATTGTTAGTGCTGAGAGGTCCATGCCGGTCCTCTCACCACAGGGTCACTCTAGTTTTTCAGTCTCTTTTTCAGAGGAACAAAAACAGGGTGATGTTTCTGTGATGTCTTCAGGAAGTGTGCTACCGTCGTCGCAATCAAATGAAGAGCTAGCAGCAAAAGTGCTCAACAAAATACGACAAGTGCCTAGATCCTTAGTAGGATTGACGACCTTGTCACCAGCTAGCTCACCCGGTGAAGCTATCACTCGTAAAGTGGGTGATGTGACTCTGGGTTTGTCCGTTGCGGTCCAGGAGAGGGGAAGGGGTGTTGCGAGCACTATAAACTCAGATCACGCACACCCGGCGACACGGATCGGAGGATGAAACGGAGGAAGCCAGACAGTCCACTAGCCAGCTCGTTCAGGTCTACCTGGACCGTGAGCGAGAGAGGTCCCTCTCTCTTACAACATCTGGGCCCGTTCGTCAGTCGGAGCATACGTCCATTCCTCCTGCTCGGGATGCTCTGTCGCATAGACAGCCAGGTGCAGGTAGTCTGCTGGCGACCTCATCCACACGTCAGTACACACGACCGCACCTTGGCTACATGACCACAAATATCCAGCCTGCTTCGCCGACCAGGGATTCCACGTCGACCAGGTCACTCCATCCGGTAGCCAAGGACATGAGGCCTTACCAGTCGGGACGTTCGCATAAAAGAATTATGCAAGAGTTACCATCCCAGGAGCTTCCAGCCACTAAACAGTGTAAGACCGTAGCTCCACAGGCCTCCATGATGGACTTGCTATCGCAGCAACCTTCAGAAACTCTTTCAGATCAGGAACTGTCTGAGGAAGCTGGGTCGGTACGCTCCCCTGCAGTGTCAGAAAGGGATGACCGAGGTTCCCATTTGGTCCTATCGGATGGTGAAAGGGAATCAGCGGCGGAGCTGGAATTTTCCCTTCTAGAACAACATAAGGTGGCCATAGATTTCATCCAGCAACACCTTCCAGAAGTTGTTCCTCCGGACCAGAGAGCTGCGATACCAGATAAGAGACTGATAGTGTCACTGGACACCGACTTTTTCTGTCGGGCTAAGGATGTCGCGCCTGAGTTTCCGGCCCAGTCTAGAAATGTCTCACGGACATTTGAATTGCTGAATGATGCTATTTTCAGGCTAGCCTCCAAGACTGGCAGATCCAGTTTCTTATCGTCTCATGCTCTACATCTGCCATTCATCAACAGTTTGAAATGGCAGGACAGGGCGTTCCGAGAGTTACTCTGCATTTAGACGACCAGGCAGAAGACTTGGAGTTGTCATTGCCGGCGTCTGTGTCGATTCTCCCCAGTACGTTGGAGACGCCAATCTCGTCTAACAGAGCCAGTTTAGATGCCTTATCTTACGCAGATCACCTTACCAGAGCGTTATCACAACGTCTCAATGGAAAAGAATTCCAGGGTATTCAAACTTTCTTGAGAGTTCTTTCAAGGGCTGTAGCATATTCCATGTATAACTCTGCCCTTTCAGTGGCAATATGGAGTTAGTCAGACGTGATGCTGCCCTGGCTTCATCCACAAGAGTGGATTCTAAGGGAAAAACTCTCTTCGAGTCGCTCCAGTTTCAGGAGAGCTTCTCTTTGGTGGTAAGCTTTCGCTAATCAACGATCAGATTACTAAGAAAGCTTCGAGCAGAGAGGAGTAAGGCAGGGACTTCTGGGGCGAGTACATCCAAGGGAATTTCCTATAGAGGTTCTAAGAAAACCTCTACCTCTTACTCTAGATACCGTCAGAGTAGCGACTTAGGTAGGGGGCGTAATACTGGCCGAGACAACCGGTCAGATGCCCCTAGGTCAACTGGTCGAGGTGCAGGTCAGGGAGGATGTAGTTTTTCTCCTCCCGCAAGCCTCGCAGGTCCAGGAGGTGATGGTCAGAACCTCTATTGCGCTCCAGTGGGCGGAAGGCTGTCAAGTTTCTTAACCAATTGGTTGTCAATTATGGACGACCGATTGGTTCAGGGGGTTATTTCAGAAGGTCTAAAACTGTCCTTCAGGGAAAAACCTCCGTTAACACGAAGTCCAAGTTGGACTCAGCTTCCGTCAAACCTTCAGAAGAGAGATTCACTTCTATCAGATGTGCAATCTTTTCTGGAGAAGAACGCAATAGAGGTCGTAGAAAACAAGGAATCTCCCGGTTTCTACAGTCACCTGTTCCTGGTACCAAAACCAGATGGCTCGTTCCGTACAGTTATAGATCTAAGCTGGATAAACAAGCTGATCGTGGCTCCAAAATTTTATATGGAGACCATTCGATCGGTGAGAATGAGCATTCGAGTGAACGATTATGCTGCGAGCATAGATCTCAAGGATGCGTACTTTCACATCATGGTACATCCAGTGTTCAAAAAGTACCTTCACTTCGCTGTCCTAGGAGTCATTTATCACTTCCGAGCAATGTGCTTCGGTCTGAATCTAGCTTCCTGGGCCTTCACTCGAATAATGAACTCGTTAATGACTCATTTCCGAGCTCATTCATCTGCGGTAACGTTGGTCTACTTGGACGACATTCTTCAGAGGTAAGACGACAGATTAATGCTTCAGAACGATGTTCAGAGTCTGCTTCAACTGCTCCGACGTCTCGGTTTCATAGTAAACGAAAAGAAGTCGGATCTAGTTCCGTCCAAGTCTTTCATTCACTTGGGAATGAGCTTCGAGACACACAACAATCTGGTTCATCTGCCGTTACCCAGAGTGAAATTAGTCAGTTGTTACGCTCACTTTTGTCTTCACTCAGATGAAGTAACAGTGAGAGAATTCTTGCGACTGATAGGTTTATGCGGAGCCGCTGCAGATCTTATTCCGATGGGGCGCCTATACACTCGTCCCCTCCAGATATTTTTTACTCAGAATTGGAGTGTGAAGATTCATTCGCTCGAAACGAACATAGTCTTGTCAAACCAAGTAAAACAAGAGATTCAGACTTGGGCAGATATTGAGTGGTTAACTCAGGGAGTGCCACCGCAACTGCCGGATCCAATTTTTACGATTATGACGGATGCGAGTCAAACAGGTTGTCGTGCAACTTTGAGCCCAACAGATTCGAGGTGCCAGGGTTTTTGGAATCCGCAATTCCTAAACAAGCACATAAACATCAAAAAGATGATGTAAATTTGGCTTGCGCTACATCATTGGATGAACATTATTCAGAATTCACATGTTCAAATTCTGTGCGACAATTCAACAGTAGTAGCATATATTCGGAACCAGGGAGGCACTCATTCCATTCTGTTGTTCAACTTAACGGAGAGAATCCTTCTGTTTGTTCTAGAGCATCAGGTTCTTCTGTCGGTCCGTCATTCCGGGTCGTCTGAACGTTCTAGCGGACCCCCTTTCTCGGAAAGGTTGTATGTTGCCGTCAGAATGGACTCTCAACAAATGAGTATTCAATCAGATCTGCTACCAATGGGATCGTCCGATGATAGACTTGTTTGCGACGCATCTCAACAATCAGTTGCAGACGTATGTGTCGCCATGCCCAGATCCTCGAGCGTTCGCAGTAGACGCTTTCTCAATCTCTTGGGATAGAATGATAGGATACACTTATCCTCCAGCTCCGTTGATTCAACAGATATTGCTAAAAATCAAGCAATCTCACTGCAAGATTCTGTTGGTAGCATCTCTGTCACCCCAGAGACCATGGATAAATCTACTCAGTGTCTGTTGTAGGACATTCCTCGGAAGCTTCCTCCATGGGAGGACCTTCTATCGCAGGGGAAATCGCGCACACTGCATTACAACCTTCATGTATTTCTGTTGTGCAGTCCTTCTTGCACGGCAAGCATTTTACAGGACGAGGAGTGGATGCAATTTCTAACTGTAGGAGGACCTCCTCTTCGCAAAATTATGCTGCTGAGTGGAAGGTTTTCTCTCATTGGTGTAGGGATCATTCTATTGATATTTATGATCCCTCCATTCCAGACATTGCTAATTTTTTGGTCTACTTGTTTGATGAGATCAAACTGCAGCCAATAACTATTAAGGGTTATAGGTCTATGCTATCGGATACTTATGCTCAGTTGGTGTTCCCTTATATCACCTGCTTAAAAGTGAAAAGCAAGGGAATACATCCTCTGGAGTCAGTAATTCCGAGTCGGTGCTGGGATGGTTTTAAAGTGTAAAGCTAATGTTTATCTCATTTATGTAATATTTTTAAAGTGTAGCTCGGTGTGAAGCATTTGTATATGTCACGTATCATACAAGCCTTAATATACAATCCTCGGACACTTTTAAATGAGTATAAAGAGTCTCATTCTCTGGACTATCTTTATTTATTGGCTTTCCTTTAAAAAATTAGTATAATGGGTTATACTGGATGTTAATAGAGATCATTGATGTTATTGTGTTCAATTCGATTGGTAATGTGTCTTTCTTATTTTGTATAAACAAGAAAGATACATGTAAATCCTGTTTCTCCTTGAGGGGATAATTCTGTTTTCATGTAATTGAGCCTATTGGATTTTCCTTTATGTCCTAGGCCCTCCAGCCTTTTTCTATTCAGCTAAGTCTGGGTCATTGGTACAGTATAAAAATGTTAAAAAATTTATAGTAATTTATATATTTTTTATACTTACCAATGACCCAGACGGGGATGGCTCTCCCATAAGTTGGGAACTCATACCTCCCCGCTGATTACATAACACTTACCAGGCACTGGTTGTAAGAATGAAGATTTGGCGCCAATTTTGGTACTTCCTTGACACTGCGCATGCGCAGTGGATAAAAGTATGGAGGACCATATAGGACATTGAATTTTTGGATTTTGATACAAATATTGGGGATTGGGGGGCAAAATTTTATGTTTGGCCCTGGAAATTTATGATTTAGCACCAGCTAAGTCTGGGTCATTGGTACAGTATAAAAATATATAAATTACTATAAATTTTTTAACTTTCATTGATAATTTTAGAATTTCAGGTTTTTTCTTTCAAATGATAATCTGTGCTCTGTTTTTTCCAGATATTACTGTGCATCTTTGTAGAGAGTCTATCTTCACTTGTAAAGACAACCTCAGCTACTTCCGATTTGGTCCAAGTACATATCCTCTTTCAGTGCAGGTAATTATAGCCATTAACTGACAGAGTTTGGTGAACATATAACACTGTTCCTACAGAACTTGAAAATTTTAAAAAAAGTTTTTAAAAAGATGGTTTATCAAATAATTAACCCCTAATAATTAACTTCATACTTATCAATAAGAAATGCATATCGTATGATCACGTTCAGTGATGTAATGAGGTTAATTGTAAGCAATATTAAACCATATCAGTGTTTCAGACTTTCTGGCTTGTTTCCCAAAATAGCAGTGCTGACAATAGATTTAAATTCTGAAAAAGATTACAGTGTGAGCTCGATACTGAAAATCGATAACGAATGGCTGGGGAGAATAGAAAGAATCAAACAGTTCACACATGGGCCTGCCTGCTTACATTGTGAAATTAGATGGAATCGACTTCGAAGTAAACTTCACTTGTCACTCTTTTAGATGACATAGATGGATTCATAAGATATGAGCAATGATGATGAAAGATTTGAATTTGTTCCTACACTCGAAATTCAGGACTATGGAGATCTCCAGGCCAACAAGAGCGCATAATAATTTTTATGTCTTTAAACTTTGTCTTGATTTTATGCCAGTTCTTTATCGGGTTTAGAAAGCAAGGCAGAGCAGAGTATGGACTATCAACACTGGGTTTACGACAAACTTTGTCAGGGAGCTTAAAATGTGTGATTATGGGTGCAAAATATCCACTAGCAATAAACTGATGAAAATTAGAGGTTTCGAAAGCCAAAATAAAAGAGGCCCAAAAAGTCAAGGTCCAGGAAATCGTGCCCAAAAAGTGGACCCAATAAACGATGATAAAATTAAAAAGCTGTGGCAGTCTTGTTTTGGTACCACTATCTCAGAGGCCATAATTAATACTCTGTGGTTCTATACAGTGGTACATTTTGGTAAACTTACCACAATAATGAAGAGAATGGGGAAATCAGCTGGTTTGTCATCCAAGAAGAAATTGACAAATCAAAGTGCTCATAAATAATGATGGAAAGTATTGGGAGAAAAAATATTGCAGTATTTCAGTATATTGTAAGGTATTATCTTTCTTGACACTGGAACTTACCAATCAGTCAATGACATTTTGAGTAAAATCGCAATCATCCACCTAACTTGAACAGCGTTCGAAGACACCACTTGACTAATTTTTGTCGGAAACCTTATGGTTAAGCCCCGTCACCAGAAAGAGGTTTCTATGGCAAATATCACTCACAACAGCGAAAAATTCTTTTCAGTTACTGATTTTTAAATGGGTGCTTTAATCTACAAGAAAGTCAAACTCATTGACAAGTCCAGCTATAGTAAGCTCCCTTGATATGCCTACTTTTCTGGTGACCCTTGACAAATCACATGCTCCCATTTTCACCACGATGTGATTACTGAAATAATGAAAAATATATGGATAAAATAAACTAAGATCAGTATTTAGAATGATTTATTAATAAAATAAAATAACAATCTTTTTTATTTGATGATAATAAAACATTCAAAATTAAATTTTATACTGTTCTCAGTTGTTACGGTTGTTCTTGATTTTTAGTATTCCACTAATGTTGAAGTAAGGTGTCTTGTAAAATTTGGGAAAATCGCTAAAGGTTAGTTATATGGAATTAGCTCTTCCAAAAACATCATGCAAGTCACAATTTCTCTCTGTTAAAATGACAAAAGTTTACATTATTTTCAATTTATAATTTGCAAATTGAAGAATGATAGTGTAAAAACCTTGAGAATTGTGACTCATTGGCTTAGGCCTGCAATGGGCTGTTGTCATCAATATCACTGTAATACCATGTTTTTGATAATTATACTGATTAAATAAAGATGTGGAGATATTACTAATGGTATTGAATTTAATACCTGTTATAATCGGTATACCAATTTCCGCCCAGCACTACTCAGAAGCACCTGGTCCAGATACTAAGTGAATTGAAAATTCCTCCAACCCAGATCAAGCGGATTACAGGGCACAAGAATATTTCCTCCATTAATAATTATAATCACATAAATAATGAATAGTAGTGGAACCCTGTTAATTGAATAGGCACTTTCGCAATGAAAATTATTCAAGTAACAGGAGTATTTAATTAACAGGGATTATATCACTTTCCTGTATTCTAGAGATAAAATTAGCATTTATTCTATTATATCTTGTTTGACAGAGCTCCATGAGCTCTGTCAAACAAAATATAATGCATTAAATGCCTGTATTGGATGTACTGAGGCCAAATAGGTCTATAAACAAAGGAAAACTGGGGAGAGTCAGGGTAATTTCTTGACAGGTTACAAGATTTTTTATTCAATTAACAGGAGTTTACTCTATAACCTGTATTCAGTTAACAGGTCAAATTCATACTGGAGGTATGGTAAATGGTTTTGTGTTGGAAAATTATATTCAATTAACAGGGTTATTCAGTTAAGAGATACCCAATTGTAATATATCTGAAATACTGAGCATTGATTCCTCATCTGAAAATTTGAATAGTGATGCAATTTAAATTGGTTTTGACCTGATCACTTAGTTTATGTTAGTAAAAACAAGCCACCAACTCCATCTCAAATGTGCCCTCTCTGTATTAATCAAAACTCTCACAATATTCAGAACTAGAATCTTAAGCAATCTTAAGCAAAACAATTAATATTAACATTATGCAAAAGAGAGAAAGTTCAGCTCTGGAATGTAGAAGAATTCAGATCATTGACAGTGACATAGATAGTGAATGAAGTTCAGATCAAATCAAATTTAGTAAGCTCAGTTCATAAATTAAAGAATTGTGATTCATTACAGAACTTCTGTTTATAACATGACCATTTTTTAAAGTAGCTCATCGAACTGATATCTGTGAGGGTAATGGCCGATGTTTTTCCGGAAAAAAATTTTGTGCATCTTTTGATGTGCAGCTGAGCAAGTTTTGGCATTCTTTTTTGGTAAAAAGTAAGGCCATACAAAGAAGATCTTTTTTCTCAGTCTGTTTTTACCAAAGAGCAAGAAAAAAGTGCATGTGGGCAGACAGTCTTTATTTTGTTGTTCCCCACCAAAATGAAGTTTGCGGGGGATTTCGTAATGCTGTCCATCTTTTCATCTGTTCATCCATCCATCCCCATCCATCCATCCATCCATCCATCCATCCATCCATAACAACTTTAGACCTCTGTTTTCTTTGTCAGTGTATGTCGGATTAGAATGATCTTTGGTATTCTAATGGACCATCATGGGAGGAAAGGATATTCTCAAGTAATGGGTTTTGTCCAATCATTTCTTCTAGAGTTATGGGCCTTTTTCAACTTAGAAAATTCAATTTTTAGCTTAACTTGACATAGTCAAGATAAGCTATTACCATCACACATGCAGAAGTCTTTGAATCTGTTCCCATTTTCTTTAGCACGGGCTACACCCCTTAGTTCTTGTCCAGCCATCACAAAATTTCATATGTAGGTTTGAGATCATGTCTAGATGAAAACGTCCCATTTTGGTCGCGACCGGTCAACTCTGATGGCTGTGCGGGCTTGAAAAGCTTTAGCACAGTCTACAGGTCACATTTATGAAGGGATTTCATTGTAACTCAGTAGGCTGACTCCATATAATGTCTAGATGAGAACGTCCCATTTTGGCTATGTTCGATCAACCATGATAGCCACAGGGGCATGTTACCCAGATTCCTTTAGTACAGTCGACAGGTTACATTTATGAAGGGATTTCATAGTAAATTGGTAGGATGACTTGGTATAATGTCCGGATGAGAACGTCCTATTTTAGTCATGAACGGTCAACCATGACAGCCACATGGATACATGACCTAGATTTGTTTAGCACAGTCTACAGTTCATATTAATGAAGCGATTTCATGGTAGGATAACTCGGTTTGATGTCCCGATGAGAGTGTCCTATTTTGGTCACAATCGGTCAGCCATTACCGCCGCTTGAGCATTTGACCTAGATTCCTTTAGCACTGTCTATGTGTCATTTTTGTGAAGAGATTTCATTGTAACTTGGTAGGATGACTTGGTATGATATCTAGATGAGACTGTCTTATTTTAGTCGTGATCGGTCAATCATGACTGCTGGACTCTGACCTAGATTCCTTCAGCAAAGTCTATGAGTCGTATTTATGAAGGGATTTCATTGTAACTTGGTAGGATGACTCGTAACTTGGTAACATTGGTTGGCATACATTAACTGTGAGGGCCACATCAACCCAAGCCTCAGTTCTTTAATGCAGTCTACACCTCTAATTATTCTTGTTGAAAACATTGCTTTAGGGTACAGAACTTAACATATTCTCAATTATCACAATTGTTGTCTTATTTCTTATTCCTTTCATAAACATTGAACATTATCCTTTCCATCTAACAGGGGGTGCGGTGGCTCAGTTGGTAGAGGTGCAGGCTGCAAGCCGAGAGGTCCTCGGTTCGAATCCCACCTGCGGCAACCGCGTTGTGTCCTTGGGCAAGGCACTTCACCCCCATTGCCCACGTGGGGGCACAGTGACGCTGTGTACTAAGGCGTACTGCACGTCGATGGTGCACCTGTCTTCAACCAATGCTAACCCTGCTTGTGTGGAGTTAATATGTTGGGGAGCGGACAGTTGCTCGCCGTTGCTCGGTGGTTCTCTCCCGGTACTCCGGCTTCCTCCACCCGTAAAACTGTCGTGGTCATGCTTAGCCATTGTGCAGAAATATGTGACCTTAAACACCAATAACTAACTTTCCATCTAACACTAATCAAGTTAAGCTGCAGTGTCATTGACACTTTCATTGATCACATTCACATCCAGTCATGGCTGCTGCAAAGTGGCCATGACTGGATGTGATGAAAAATATTTTTCAAATACTCAGTGGGTTAAGAGTTAAGCTGGTTAACAATAACATGTGCATTCGAGGTGAAAGTGGTGATGTAAACATTGGTGATTGTGTTAGAATACGGTCTGCAACAGGTGAGATATTAGTTGAAATACTCATTGATTGCTCTAAATATGGTACACAAACCCTGCAATATATGCGAAGAGTAGAATCTGCATCATTTATGTTGAGTTACAGTGTGAAACCTGAAATTCATTGCAGCTACTGGAATGGAGATGCGTGTCAATTATCACAGTTGGAAAAGAAACACACATTTAGGGGTTAAAAGGTAGCTTGAAAGGGAGATTGGCACTACAATCGTATTCCGCACATACAAATTGTGTAGAAACAATCACGTTTTCACTTTCCACGTAAAAGCTCCTGGAAGTCATATTTTTGAAAAACACAACCTTACTAAAACAAAGAAGACATCAGAAAGAAAATTGTCCAAGACAAAAAGTGTAGTCAGGAGCTCCTCAAAATCAAATGCAGCTTGGGAAATTATTGATCCAGCAATCTGGCAAATTGTTATGCTGCTTGCTATTAAAGTAATGATTTAAGAAATTATTCTTCCATTCATGGCCTGACCAGCTGTCCCTTGGGTCCTAATTTAAATATTTTTATGCCATTTTTAGCTCACCTGACCGAAGCTCAAGGGGAGCTTTACTAATCACTTTCCGTCCGGCGTTAACTTTATATTATCGACTTCTCACAAACTACCTGACCAAATTGAACCAAATCTGGTGTACATGGTCCCTATCATATGTCATTTCAAGTTTGTTCAAATAAAGTTGTCATGCCCATGGGGGGTGGGGGTGGGGGGGGCACCAAAAGGAGCATAAATCTGAAAGCATCCTTAAATTTGTTTCCAAAAAAATCTTCTTCTGTGGAACCACTAGTCAGAATTGTTTCATATTTGGTATACAACTTCTCTAGGGGGTCAGTTTGGAGTTTGTTCAATTTCGAGTCCCTGGGTTAAGACTTGGGCTCCCTTTTGGAGCCAGAATTTTAACTTAGTGCAATAGGAGGAAATTTCCTTTAAAAATCTTCTTCAGATCCACCAGTCAGAATCCTTTCATATTTTGTAGACAACATCTCTAGTGGGATCAGATTCAAGTGTGTTCCAGTCAGGTCCCTGGGTTAATATTTGGAATCCCTACTGGGACATATTGAAGTTTGTTCAAATCAGATCCCTGGGTTAATATTTGGGCTCTCTTTTGGGAGCCCAAATTTTTACTTAGTGCAATATGAGGAAATGTCTTTGAAAATCTTCTTCTTCAGATACATCAATCAGGATCCTTTCATATTGGGTATACAACATCTCTGGGGGGGGGGGGGGGGGGGGGGGGGGCAGATTCATGTTTGTACAAATAGGGTCCCTGAGTTCAAATTGAGCTCCATTTTGGAGCCCAAATTTTAACTTAGTGCAATATGAGGGATGTTCTTTAAAAGTCTTCTTCTTCAGATCTACCAGTCAGAATCTTTTCGTATTTGGTATACAGCATCCCTTGGGGTCAGGTTTAGGCTGCTTATGAAAGCCCAAATTTTAACTTGGTACAATAAGAGTAAAAGCTTTTGAAAAGCTTTTCCAGTTCGAACAGTCAAAATCCTTGGGTATTTTGTATGCAGCACTTGGGCACCATTAGAGGCCAGAATTCTCTCTAATTAGTTTCTTCAGGTGAACCTGTCAGAATCTTTCGATATTTTGGAATGCAACATCCTCAAGAAGGGGTGGGGAACAGATTCAAGATTTTTTTTTAAATCCATTCCTTCTTAAGGCTCCTTGGGGCCTCTTATTTTGTTTTATGATTGATCCATCCATTGTTTGAATCTTTAATACTGAGGGCACATAGTAAGATATACTAGTAAAAAATTCTGGTAGGTTAGAACATGGAAGTAGAGTTTATGTTAAACAAGGCAAGGCCCCTTATACCCTCAAAGGTGGAAGCCTTCATACATTTTGTACAAAGTTTTGCATCAAACCTCTGCCAAATATGCAGCAGTAATATGTCTTCAGAAATTGATAGATACTTTTAAAGAGTTATATTTTCTTTTACAGGAGGTGAGACAGCTTATAACTGTTGATGAAGAATCAAAATACATAGAGGAAATCTGTAAACTAAGAAGAGAATTGAGCAATCTGAAGTTATCTTCGTGATAACAAGGACTTATTACAACTATTTTTGTTATCATTTGTTCCAAAAGTTAGAGCGGAACGGTATTGAAATTTCAGACTCATACAGAGGGTCCTAGTTAGGACTGGGGGGTGGGGGGGGGGGGGGGGGGGGATGGGGCAAAACCTCACACAACAGCCTTTCAAATATCATCTTTGGCCCCCTGAAAACAGGATAGGGCACCTCCTATTATAGAATCCTGGCTACATGCCTGTATCAGCTTATGAGGAATATAAATTTAATTAACCCTTTACCCAACGCAGATGATATCAAAAATTATTATTTTAAATATCATTTTTTAAATTTTTCAAAAAATTTCAACAAAACCATATCATGTGACCCCTCATTGGAACGATCTCAGTGAGCTCATTCCAATGAGGGGTCACATGATTTGGTTTTGTTAAAATATTTTGAAAAATTAAATTTTTTCAACTGCTCAATTTGCATATTATGCAGGCGTATGTGGGCAATTCATTAGGTAAAGGGTTAATAATGTTGAGGCAGTATAATCGCTCTGTTCACATCAAGCATTCAGCCAGTACTTGGCCTTTCTCAAGATGATAAAGGATATGAAACACATCTACATGACTAATACTTTCAATGTCACTTTAAAATGTCCGCTGTGTAGATCATGTCATATCATGATGTCACTTGGGATATCCTCCTGTATTTGTCTCTCCATCCTATTTCTGCTCAACACTTCCATTATAGCAGCTTTCATGTCAAACCACTGAGCCTTGCCATGCTGAAATAGATGAATATGGGTATGTCTATGAGTAGCCGGATATCTTACCCATGTTCTTTATCCTGCCTCCTAAGTGCCTTCCAGTCTCACATTCATAAACTGCTATATCACATTTTTGTTTAAACCTGGAAGTAGCTGACTGAAATGCATTCTTCATTCTCTGAAACTCAATACAATTACAAATATCACATCCATTTTCACATAACTTTGGAGCAGTTTTGCGATGAACTAGGATATTGCACAGGTTGTTGTTTTGCCTGTGCACAAAAAATGGGGGATCCATGAATACCTCCTTCATTTTTCTCTAACTCATGAAGTTTTTTCATGTCATGTGTTTTCGCGTGATGACCCCTGTGTTTGATAGAACTGACTAGCAGCAAGTTGTCACTGTTGGTTCGCATTCTGTATCTTTCCTTGCTTTGTCACTCTTTTTAAGGGCGAGTAGAGCCTTGTGTTCAAGTCGTTCTACTTTCACGAGTTGTCAGTCAATGAAATGAACCAGCCATTGTATCTCTGTTTCCTCAATGGAATTTCAAGTGTAGTTGAGTTGCCTGATAGTCTTCTCTCACACAGATTCTCCCGATCCTGACTCTCAGTCCATAGACCCTTTTCACATTTGAAGGTTAATCAGATTCATAATGAAGATATAGCATCTTATCTGTTGGCTTAATGTACAGATCTGTGTGTAGATTACCAGATTCATCAATCTTGACCTTTGTGTCCAAAAATTCTACTGATGTACTGCTGCACCTCAGGTCTACATGGATGTTCGGGTGAATATTATTAGCCTAATAAATCTTTTAAAGAAATCCGTCTTTTTTTCATACTTCATCAACTCATCGTCTCACTTCTGCATGAAACAACATGCAAAATATTTTCCCAGGCAACTACATGTACCAATCACTATTCATTGGTTTGATGAAATGAGTTTCTCCTAAACTAAAGTTGTTATTTTCTAGTCATTATCATTTCCATGGCGTGCTCTGTCCGTAAGATGGAGTTGCTCCTCAACTCGAGATCTGTAACCCCTCTGTTCATGGTATCAAAGGATACATCAAAGCAAAAAGCCATGTCGCAGCAGTCACTCGTCCATTTCCTTCAAGTTAGTGATAAAATCACTAGTACAGTGAATCCCACTTAATTGGATATCTCTTAAATGTATATCCCTGTTAATTTAATATAATTTCCCAACACAAAACCATTTACCATACCTCCAGTACAAATTTGACCTGTTAATTGAATATAGGTTATAGAGTAAACTCCTGTTAATTGAATAAAAAATCTTGTAACCTGTCGAGAAATTACCCTGACTCTCTCCAGTTTTCCTTACTTTATAGACCTATTTGGCCTCAGTACATCCAATACAGGCATTTAATGTATTATATTTTGTTTGACAGAGCTCACGGAGCCATTGTGCATGAGTATGTGGCCTTAAACACCAATAAAATAAATAAGTAAGTATTCTCTTGCAACCCAGTTTTGATTGTTGACAAGAAGAAATTCCAATTGCTCAGGGTCAGTCACACTTTTTGGTTATAAAACAGTTTCATTATTAACTCAGTCACTAACCCTATGCACTTTACAGCCTTAGTGTAAATCTCATCTATAGCAACTCTTTACCCGACATAATGGCCAAAAACCAACCAGTAATATTCTCAAAAAGCATTGAAACTCAGGTTATGACCCCTCATTGGAAAGGATTGAGGAAAGGGGTTTTTTTTAAATGAAAATATCATCTATTTTCAATTAATAGCTTATTTAGTTTGAAATACATATATTGGTGGTATCTGGCCCTGTGGGATCTCTGGGAACTAGAACAGTCTTTGTTTACTGCAGTAAACAAGTTCTGCTTTATTGGTAAAATAGGGAGCGCGGTGGCTCAGTGGTAAACTGTTGGACTTCTATGCTAGAGGTCCTGAGCTCTGTCCCCATCGGGGATGACCCGCGTTGGGTCCTTGGGCAAGGCACTTTATCCCGGTTGCCTACATGGGGGCACGATGATGCCATGTACTAAGGGGGCGCGGTGGCTCAGTTGGTAGAGGTGCAGGCTGCAAGCCGAGAGGTCCTCGGTTCGAATCCCACCTGCGGCAACCGCGTTGTGTCCTTGGGCAAGACACTTCACCCCGATTGCCTACATGGGGGCACGATGACGCTGTGTACTGAGGCGTACTGCACGTCGATGGTACGCATGTCTTCAACCAATCTAACCCTGCCTGTGCTGCGGTGCAGAGTTCAGAGTTACGATGTTGGAGAGCTGACAGCTGCTCGTCGTTGCTCGGTGGTTCTCTCCGGGTACTCCGGCTTCCTCCACCCGTAAGACTGTCACGGTCACGATTAGCCATTGTGCATAAGTATGTGACCTTAAACACCAATAAATAATAATAAATAATATGCCATGTACTAAGGCGTACTGAACGTCGATGGTGCACATGTCTTCAACCGCTGTAATCCTGCTTGAACGGAGCTTGAACAGAGTTAGAATGTTGAGGAGCTGACAGTTGCTCATCGTTGCTCAGTGGTTCTCTCCGGGTAATCCGGCTTCATCCACCCGTAATACTGTCATAGTCACGATTAGCCATTCTGCAGAAGTATGTGACCTTAAACCCCAATAAATAAATAAATAAATAATTGGTAAAATAAAACTTCATACCAATGCCTGTCACTGAGGTTTGGTAGTAATCCACACGTGGGCAGTGATTTTACCAGGTAATAAAAATCATTATCAGTAAAATTTTAATTAATGAAGCACCAGGTTGTACCCAGTACTTCATTAATTAAATTTTTTATGATTATTACTATAATTAGTGCATGGAATCTAATATTATTACGGCCGTGGTAATATTGCCCACCCATGGAAAGTGACCAGTCAAATACTGAATGTTGTGGTCATGATATAGCCAGGCAAGCTGAAAGTGACTTTAAGCAGCAATAAATAAGTTTAGGTATCCAAAAACTTTCGAACATCAGGTGTGGTTAAACAAATTGTGGGTGTCCTTTATCTCAGAGATCTCCTTGTATTATATCAATAGCGAAAGGAAATGTGCAAATCACATGCATTGTTTGGTTGTAGGCATTTTGAATTATTCTTTGATCTTGAAAAATCAATAAATAACAGAAATGAAGATATCAGCTGATGAAGTGTTGAATAATGCCTTTGTCATGTGAAGAAAATTGTAGTTGAGAATTGCTTCCAGTTACGTATATAAGAAGGGTATGCAGTAAAGGTTGCATAAATAATCATGAAATTGGAGATTGTTGAACATGCTAATACTGAAGTAAACAAATGTTGGGTGTGTGTGTGTGGAGAGGGGGAGGGGGCAAGGGGTTGCTGGATGTATGCTGGAATGCTTGTATGGGCATCTTCTAAGGTTAAAGTTTGAATTTGATGAAATATTATAATATGTAAGGAACAATATCAAGAGGGTTTGCATTCATGCTTCTGGTGCAGACATCTAAGGTAGTGTGCATTTATTGGTGGTGCGTGTGTGGTGGGGGAGGAGGTTAGTTATTTCAGTGACTTACAAGCGGTGGCTTTGAAGTATGATTGGGTTTGTAATTCCAAGAGGAGGTATAAAATAATATGGAAGGAAGGAAAAAGTGAGACGGGTCTCCCACTCCATTGCCTAGAAGTATGTTCATTAAGAAGAATGTGTTGAAATGTTAAAAAAAAATAATAGTAGAGGAGTTGTTGGGGAGCTAAATTTTCTACTTTGACTGATTGAGTATAAGGTGCCCTTATTTGGGCTTTACTGAAATATGCCAGTACCATGCTTAATCCTTTGAACCCTGATGGTATATTCCATCCCCATTCAGAGCTATCAACTAGTAGTCTATATTCATTAATAGGGGGAAGACCAATCAATAGTTTCAATGTGCAGCTTTGAAGCTGCATGTTGAAAATCTTGATTGATCTACCACACAAAATCACTAAGCAACTGTCTACTTTATGAATCCAGGTTGCATCATGATCCTGAACTGGAGAAGTGGCTTTTTGGTTTTAAAGGGTTAAAGTGCTCTTTATACTGTGGATGTGCTTCAGTTTCATTGAACCCTTTAGCCAACATAACAGCCAAAACTGGCCAGTGCTATTCTCAGAAATCGCCAATTAATTTTCATTATTTTTTAATTTTTTGTCTCAAAAATGTAGGTTGTGACCCCTCGTTCCAATGAGGGGTCATAACCTATGTTTTTGAGACAAAAAATGAAAAAAATTAGTTATTGACGAATTTTTTTTTTGCAAGTGTTGTCTGCTTTTCATGTTAGGTAAAGGGTCAAAAACAAAACTATTTACTCTGAACTAATTCTTCCCTCAATTTATTTGAGAGTGTCTACAGGTTACTTTCCAACAAAATGGAATAACACAAACTCCAAGCCTTGTATATTTAGCTCACATGACTGAAAGTCAGGGGGAGCTTTAGTGATCACTTTCTGTCCGCTAGTCATCATTTGTCCATCCCTCTGGCATGAACTTTACATTATCGACTTCTCCTCATAAACCACTGTGTCGAATTGAACCAAATTTGATATGCATGTTCCTTATCATATGTCAATCATATGTCAATTCAAGTTTGTTCAAATAAAGTTGCCATGCCCACATGGGGCACCAAAAGGTGCATAATTCTGTCAGCACCCCACAAAATTTTTTTTTAAATTAAAAAATCTTCTCAAGAACAACCAATCAGAATATTTTGATACTTGGTATACAGCATCCTTAGAGGGGTCAGATTCAGGTTTGTTCGATACAAGTCCCTGGGTTCATATTTGGGCTCCCTGTGGGAACCCAAATTTTAACATGGTGCAATATTACTGTAGGAGCTCGAAATTTAAATTGGTGTAATATGAGGAATATTCTTTAAAAATCTTTTTCTTCAGATCCAGCAGTCAGAATCTCTTGATATTGGATATGTAACATCCTAAGTGGGAGGAGATTAAAGTTTGTTAAAACCAATTCCCTCCCTACTGGAACCCAAATTTAACAATTTTTTTAAAAATCTTCTTCAGATTTACCTGTCAAAATCTCTTGATATTTGGTATACTGCATCCTTAGGGAGGTCAAATTCACTTTGTTCAAATCAAGTCCTTGGGGTCATATTTGGACTCCCTATGGGATTTCTAACTTTGCAGTATGAGGAATATTCCCTGGAGTGGTATTTGGACTCCCTGTGTGAGCCCTAATTTTAACTTTGTGTAATATGAGAAAAATGTTTTTCAAATCATCTTCTTCGGATCCACCAGTCAGAATCTTTTGAAGATTGGTATGTAGCATCCTGATTCAAGTTTGTTCAAATCAAGTCCCTGGGGTAATATTTGGGCTCCCTTCGGGGACTCAGAACTTCAACTAAGTGCAATATTTTGAATATTCTGTAACAATATTCTTTAAAAACCTTTTTCAGTTCTCCCAGTCAGAATCTTTTGATATTTGGTTTGCAGTATCCTTAGTAACGAAGGGTCCGATTCCAGTTTGTTCCAATCATGTCCCTGGGTTCATATTTGGGCTCTCATTGGCAACTTAAATTTCAACCTAGTGCAATAGGGGGAAATTCCTTCAAAAATCTCTCCCTGTGGGTATCCCTTGAAGTGAAGCAGTGCTTGTTTACTGTGGTAAACAAGCTCTATTTTTCTGGTAAAATAGGACCCTGGTTACCAGTGGGGTGGAAGTCCTCTAAAATGGGCAGCATGGGTATAAACGATTGGCTGGACTTGACTTTATATCCATGTTGTGGTCATGATTAGCCATTGTGCAGAAATAGGTGACCTTAAACACCAATAAATAGATAAATAATCAAAAAATGTTCTTCGGACCCACCAGTCAGAATCGTTTGACATTTGATATGCAGCAACCTTAAGTGGTTCAGATTTCAATTTGTTCAAACCCAGACTTTTTATATTTGGGCTCCCTGTGGTATCCCAACTTTTAACTTAGTGCAATATAAGGATTATTCTTTAAAAAATCTTCTTCACATTCAGGTTTCTTTTGTTATATAGTATTGACACCCTTAGTATGGTGAGATTCAAGTTTGTTCAAATCAAATCCCTGGTCTCATATTTGAGCTCCCTATGGGAGCCTGAATTTTAACTTAGCGCAGCATGAGGAATGTTCATCAAAGATCTTCTTCAGACCCACCAGGTAGATTTTTTTAATATTTGGTATATACCATTATTATTATGCCTAGATTAAAGTGTGTTCATAAAGTGTTACTCTTGACTGATTTTTATGGGTATCCGACGAGTTTGAAATTTAACACAGAACCCAATGAAGAATTTACTATTTGTCTAAATGAACTGTGCCAACAAATGACTGAGCAGGTAAACTGGAGTTAGATGGCAATGTGAGTACATAAGATTAATGTTTGTCCAAATGGGGTTCCACCAATCCATTTGAGGCCTGATGGGAGGGGGAGGAGGGTCTATTGGTCAAAATCTTTTTGCTTGAGAGCAAGATTTGGAGGATTTCGATTGATTTATCTCTCTGCACTCTAATGTCAAAATACCGAAGTTTTCAATAGTGCATTTGTGCTCTTTGAGCTCTGTCAAACAAGATATAATTTGTTAAATTTTTCTTGCTAAATGGGCAATATGGAGTCAATGATAAAAATTCTGAAATACTACCAGAGTGCTAGGAGTTAAAAAAAAAAGCTTTCACCCTTGATGGGGGTAGATCAACTGGGTGATTTTTTTTTATGGGGTACAACCATAATACTTAAAAGAGCCAGGTAATACTTAATTAAAATATCATATTTTGAGTGCAACAAGACACCATCTGCAATGCTTTAGCATTGCAAATGATGCCTTATTACACTCAAAGGATGATACATGGTGAAGTTGTTCTCATTTACAATCAGATTCCACTTGGCACTAAATCTTGCATTTGGTCCCCCAAAAAATTCAGACCACTATGGACATTGGCCAGTAATCATCGTCTTATTTTCAGAAAGTGACTTTAATCACTAATAAATAAATGTTCCTGAATAAATAATAAACAAGTCTATAAGTGATTACAAAACTATTTGTTACAAATTAGTGACATCTAGCTGAGCGTCTATGGTCAACTGTGTGAAAATGTGTGGCTCTTTATCCATGTCTACGTGCAGAAAAAATGGAAACCCTTAGTGATAGTAAGACAAAACACAACAAGGGTGGAGTATAGTGGACTAGAATCAGTGACCCGAGGTGGAGTTTTTGTCTGTATTTCACAAGCTTGACACTGCTTTCTGTCAAGGCATTTCACTCAATCAGATGCATTCTTATATGATGTTCATACAAGTAATCTTGATTCAACGCATGGTGTATCTAGTACATTTCCCAATGTTTTTATTGTGTCGCATAACATTGAATACTACAAAGCATATTTAGCACATGTGTTAAATGTTTTTTAATTCCTTTTAACAACTTAGAAATTTGTTGTAACGACTTAGCCAACCTGTTATGGTGACTTAATTGTTATAATAACTTATGTAACTTGTCATTACAACTTAGAAAGTTAAGACTCAGCTAACTTGTTATAATGACTTAGAAAGTCCCCATAATAACTTATACAACTCATTATAATGACTTAGAGATTCATCATAATGACTTACATAACTCATAACAACTTACTCAGTATAATCACTTATGTAACTCATTATAATGACTTAGTAACTTATAACAACTCAGGAAGTAATTATAATGACTTGCTTAACTCGTTATATCGAGTTACTAAAACATTTTAATGACTTATTAGTCCCCTACGGGAACCGTAAGGGGACTATAGGATTGCACTCCGTCCGTCTGTCTGTCCATCCGTCTGTCCGTCCGTCCATCTGTCTGTCTGTCTGTTTTTTATGTTACCACCTCTCCCTCCAACATGCTTTAAGCTACACCTTTCATATTTGGTACATGGATAGATGGTTCTGAGGGGATGATGTACACTCAAAAATTTTTTTTCAAAATCCAAGATGGCGGAATGGCGACCATTTTTGTTGTGTTTTTTAAGCTTTTTTTCTCTATTTTCATGTTACCACCCCTCCCACCAACATGGTTCAAGTTACACATTGCATATTTGGCACATGGATAGAGGGTTGGGAGGGGATGATGCACGTTCAATATTTTTTCTTCAAAATCCAAGATGGTGGCATGGCGGCCATTTTTGTTGTGTTTTTTAAGCTTTTTTCTCTATTTTATGTTACCACCCCTCACTCCAACATGGTTCAAGCTACACTTTTTATATCTAGCACCTCGATAGAAGGTTGTAATGGGATGTTGCACATTCAATATTTTTTTTCCAAAATTCAAGATGACGCCATGGCAACCATTTCTGTTGTGTTTTTTAAGCTTTTTTTCTCTATTTTATGTTACCACTGCTCCCTCCAACATGGTTCAAGCTGCACTTTTCATATATGGTACATGGATAAAGGGGTTGTGAGGGGATTATGCACGCTCAATATTTTTTTTTCAAAATGTAACATCTGTCTGTTTTTATGTTACCACCTCTCCCTCTAATATGCTTCAAGCTACACCTTTCATATTTGGTACATGGATAAATGGTTCTGAGGGGATGATGCACAGTCAATATTTATTTTTCAAAATCCAAGATGGCAGAATGGCGGCCATTTTTGTTGTGTTTTTTAAGCTTTTTTCTCTATTTTATGTTACCACCCCTCCCTCCAACATGGTTCAAGCTACGCCTTTCATATATGGTACATGGATAAAGGGTTGTGAGGGGATTATGCACGCTCAAT
Source organism: Pictodentalium vernedei (assembly GCA_031216915.1). Classification (NCBI taxonomy): domain Eukaryota; kingdom Metazoa; phylum Mollusca; class Scaphopoda; order Dentaliida; family Dentaliidae; genus Pictodentalium; species Pictodentalium vernedei. The sequence goes on from CM062291.1 coordinate 243,497,025, forward strand.
TTTTTTTTTTCAAAATCCAAGATGCTTATATGCTCTAGTGTCTTCTGTGACAAAAACACCTTATGTCACAAAAGCGCCGTAGGGGACTAATACCACCTCGGTGGTCAAACACTTGTTTAACTTGTTATAATGACTTAGAAACTAATTATAATGTATTACATAACTCATTGTAACAACTTAGTAACTCATTATAATGATTTAGAAAGTTGTTATAACTTCTTAGCTGAGTTGTTATAATGAGTTACAAAAGTCATTATAATGAATTCTTAAGTCATTGTAATAAGTTACATAAGACATTATAATGACTTTCTAAATTATTAGCTCACCTGGCCCAAAAGGTCATGTGAGCTTTTCTCATCACTTGGCGTCCGTCGTTGTCCGGCGTCCGTAAACTTTTCACATTTTCAACTTCTTCTCTTCAACTGCTGAGCCGGTGTGAACCAAACTTGGCAGGAATGGTCTATGGGAGGTCCTCTACAAATGATCCTCATTTTGTTCCCGTCGGATGAAAAACATGGCTTCCAGAGGCATTCTTTGATTCTGGTTGGTGGATTTTCAAAAATCTTCTCCTCTGAAACTGCCAGGCCAAATGTTTTGAAACTTCACATAAATGATGACTGGGACCCCCTCTACCAACGATCGTCATTTAATGTTGATTGGGTTACAAACATGGCCACAATTGCGGCTTATAGTTACTGTAGAAACCCTATGGGAAATCACATTTTCCTCTTCTCTGGAAAAACCGAGGCGACGTGAAAACAAACCTGGCAGGGATAGTCTATGGGCGGTCCTCTACAAATGATCCTCATTTTGTTCCCATGGGTTAAAAAACATGGCTGCCAGAGGCATTCTTTGATTCTGATTGGTAGATTTTCAAAAATCTTCTCCTCTGAAACTGCCAGGCGAAATGTTTTGATACTTCACATAAACGATGACTGGGACCCCCTCTACCAACGATCCTCATTTAATGTTGATTGGGTTGCAAACATGGCCACAATTGCGGCTTATAGTTACTATAGAAACCCTATGGGAAATCACATTTTTATCTTCTTCTCTGGAACTACTGAGCCAACGTGAACCAAACCTGGCAGGGATGGTCTATGGGAGGTCCTCTACAAACGATCTTCATTTTGTTCCCGAGGGTTGAAAAACATGGCCACCAGAGGCATTCTTTGATTCTGATAGGTGGATTTTCAAAAATTTTCTCCTCTGAAACTACCGGGCCAAATGTTTTGATACTTCACATAAGTAATGACTGGGACCCCCTCTACCAACGATCCTCATTTAATGTTGATCAGGTTGTAAACATGGCCACAATTGCAGCTTATAGTTACTATAGAAACCCTATGGGAAATCACATTTTCATCTTCTTCTCTGAAACTACTGAGCCGACATGAACCACTCTTCGCAGGAATGGTCTATGAGAGGATGGAAATATGTGGCTACCAGAGGCTATATTCTAATGCTTAACCCAATGCCCCTCCTGTCTGCACAAAAGATCGGTACTGTCAGCAAAATACTTGTTTAGAGATGCTAATGCCAAATGCTAAAGCATTGCAAAGCCATCTTGCACTCAAGGGACAAATTTATCAATTTTTTTAACTTTGGTAAAATATCAGACATAAACCAATTAATTTTGATTTTTTTTAAAGTTTCCATTGGTTATAGAAAGAGAGCATGCGGCAGCCAAAAGGACCATGCGGGAGGGCCTGAGAAACAGATTTTTAATTTTTTTAGGCCTTACTTTTGTTCATTATCTTGCAATCATGTCGGCTCAGATGACAGTAATTATTGTATATCTTTTAAGATTCCTGTAACCCTTTACCTATCCAAACGCTATTTTGAAAGAGAATACTGTCTGAAAAAATTGTAATTTTCAAAATATTTTAACCCTTTTGTACTGATTTTTTTGGTTGAAACAGAATTCATAAATGTGTGCATTTTCAAGAAAATCTTCTTTGAAACTACAAGGCAAGATGGTTTGAAAAAACTTAATGGTACTGATGACTGTAACCCCCTCTACCAATGATCCTTATTTTAATCTTCATCGGGTTGCAATTATGGCTGCAATTGTGGCTTATAGTTACTATAGAAACCTTATAGGAAATCACATTTTCATCATCTTCACTGAAAGTACTGAGCCAATGTGAACCAGACTTGGCAGGCATTGTCTATGAGAGGTTCTCTACAGCTGTTACTCATTTTATTCCTGTTGGGTGAAAAAACGTGGCCGCCAGAAGCATTCTTTGATTCTGATTGGTCAATTTTGAAAACTCTTCTCCTCTGAAATCACAGGGCCAAATGTTTTGAAACTTTGCATGGTTAATAACTGGGACACCCTCCACCAACATTCCTCATTTTAATGTTGGTCGTTTTGCAAACATGGCCACAATTGCTGTTTATAGTTACTATAGAAAAAACCTATAGGAAATCACATTTTCATCTTCTCTCTGGAACTATTGAGCTGACGTGAACCAAAACTTGGCAAGAATGGTCTATAGGAGGCCCTCTACAAACGATCCTCTTTTTGTTCCCATTGGCTGGAAAATATGGCCACCAGAGACATTCTATGATTCTGTTTGATGGATTCAAATGTTTTGAAACTTCGTGTGATTGAAGACTGGGACACCTACCAATGATCCTCATGTGATTTTGATGTAATGTTGCAAACATGGCCACATTTGCAGCTCATAGTTACCATGGAAAGCCTATGGGAAATCACATTTTTATATGTATTTCCAGGTGAGCGATTACAGGCTCTGTAGAGCCTCTAGTTATAACTAGTTAGCTCAGTCATTATAACAACTTATGTGAGTCATTATAAAGACTTAGTAAGTCATTGTAATGACTTATAAAAGCATTTCACACCAGTCCTAAATAAGCTTCTATAGAATACACACAAAGTAGTTGTGGTATAGTTATAAAAACTGCACCTGTTTTAACTCGGAAGTTTAATGAAGTTTTGCTACATTTGTAAGACAGTGAAAAAAATGTTGAGTCGGACAGAACCTTGAAAAGTGTGTTGACTTTTGAACTGTGAAATGACTAGGGACATTGCGAAGATGAGTGATTGAGGGGCCATAAACCAGATTTTAGGGTCCCAACTGTGATGACTCAAGTCCCGACAGTTAAAGAAAATTCATGACTTCTTGGAAATTTATTAGTGACTAAACATATACATGTAGTAGTTGTCACACAACTTCTCATTTAATTAACATGTATCAGACTATCAGTATTCCAAATTGGTCATGCCCTCAACAGCCTGAATCGGGAACTGCAGATCTCCATTTGCATGGCCAACTGTGTGTGTGAAAGTACATGGTTACAAACAAGAGTGAATTGATATCCATGACACTAATGTTAAACAAAATATCCCGATGGACAAGCCAGAAAATATGTAGACTGTCATCTGCAAAATGAGGTCCCCAGAGGGTGAATTTAGTGATGCTATCCTGCACAGCAGGGTAGCATCACTAAATTTACCCTCTTTGATCCTCAGTCTGAATCAGGGTCTCAAAACTAAACAGAAAGAAGTACCCAGAGGATAAATTGGCCCACTGTATGGGATACCATCATCAAATTCACTCTCTGGGAACCTCATTCTGCAAACGTCGGACTGCTTATTTTCAGGCCTGCCGATGGGAAAAATTATTGGGGGCATGTCATACTTAAACTCCATAGCGATGCCCCTGGAATCGACTAAAACGTGGTTGGTAACATTCTTACAATAATGGCAGCAGCAGCACGACCATGCAGCCACAAAAGGCCTTGTAACCAACCCCTTCATCACATCCCATGTTCAAGCTTGAAATGAACCTTTGTTGTCAATATTCTTCCTAATGGATAGCCTGCTGTCCTTCCCTTGCCTCATAGCCTTGAAAAAGGTATTTCACCATTACTGAGTGCAGAAGGAGTAACTTACTAGAAAATGCCTTTCGGGTGGAGTTTTAAAAAATACAGACCTAATGACAGAAATACAGAATTGTGTTTCCCTGTGGGAACCCTGGGAAGTGAAGCAGTGCTTGTTTACTGTGGTAAACAAGCATTGTTTTACTGGTAAAATAGGTATCCAGTAACCAATGCCTGGAGTGGAAGACTGGGCAACATGGGTATAAAGGATTGGCTGGACTTGACTTTATATCCATGTTGCGATCACAATTAGCTTTAGCTATTGTGCAGAACTATATGATCTTAAACACCAATAAATAAATAATTCAGAATTGTATCTCTGTTTTAAACCCAACAGTTCATTAGCTCAAACACAGTTAATGCTTCTTAAATTGATATAAAACTGCAGTCTTGGTGAAAATTCTCCCTGTGTGTGTGCCTTTAAGATAAATCCCCTCACTGTCTATCAATGTTTTGGAAGATTTCCTCTAAATTATGTACCATACTTTGCAATAGGTTAGGTATGTTGAGTGTTTTGGGTTTTTTCTTTCTCTCTCTCTCTCTCTCTCTCTCTCTCTTTAACAATCAATGGATAGTGAAGAGATCGAATCTACGTTGTTTTGATTTTTTTTTTTGCAATTATGTTTAAATTCACAGAGCATAATATGAATAGGCAGGGATTGAAAAAAAAGCAATTTAACGCATCATTTATGCAGAAAACACTTTTCTCATTCATTAATGTATGTTTGAGAGTAACAAAATTTGTGATGTAATGATTTGATGATTTCAGAAGAGTGATGAACCCACATTAGAATGAACAAATGATCATTTTGAAATTGAGATATGAATGTATATTTTTTATTCCCTCAGAACAGAATATATGACCAATTTAGGTTAGGAGGCATTATGTGTTTGTGTGTGTATGGGGGTGTAGGTGTGTTGGGGGGGCTGTCCAAGCCTATAACTTGAAACCTGTTGGGGGCTACAATCATCAAACTACAGACAATCTTGAATGACAATAGGATGATGTGTCAAACCCACAGCTGAGACTGTAACATCAATGTCAAGGTCACATTTCAAGACCACACTTAAAAGGGTCTTTATACGTGTCTCATCCATAACTTAGAAAAGAATGAAACTACAATTTATCAAATGTAATACAAATGTTAAGGACAGCCCAAAGGTGGGTTGCATATAATAATAGGTTTTACATCTTCATGGTCAAGGTCATACATGGCTTCCATGTGTTCAATGTCACAAATCATGTCTCAGACATAACCTAGACTCTATCTGGCCTATAGTCATCATACTTCACACCATTATAAAGGATAACGGGAGGGTGTGTCTATGCCACAGCTGGGTCTGTAACTTCAATCTGGGTCTGTAATGTCGAGGTCAAGGTCAAATTTCAAGTTCATGCGTAAAATGTGTCGGTATTGGTGACTCAACCATAACTCAGAAACAAATCAAACTGCTATTATCAAACTTCATATACATGTTAAGGGCAGTCAGAAGGTGTGTAGCTTATAATACTTGCTTGAGTATCTTTACAGTCAAGGTCATACTGGAGTATTTATGGAGGTTAAATGTCATGTCTGCCATAACTCAGAAACTTGTTGTTACAATCATCAAACTTCACACAATACTTACGGTCAGTTTCATTTAGGGGGTTGGCAGGGGGAGGGGTGGGGCATGTGTTACTTGGGAGGGGGGCATGTGTTACTTCAGTGGCATTTCTTAGTTTTTTTATTATTTGCGCTACCTATTAAAAAACATTACGTTTTGATCACAACGAAATGTAAAGTCATTGCTTCGAAAGCGACTAGCAGAAGGAGAAATAAAATGGCCTTCTGTCCAGACAAATGTAACCTGTTAAGATTAACCAGAAAACGAATACCATATCTTAGAGACTACACATTACATGGACACATTCTCCAGCCGATAACCTCAGCAAAGTACCTCTGTTGTAGTGTCAGTTCTGACCTAAAATGGAATGACCACATAAATAATATCTGCAACAAAGCCAACAAAACTTTTGGATTTCTCAAAAGGAACTTTAACAGTTCGACCAACCTTAGAATATGCGCGTGCAGTTTGGGACCCTCACCAACATAGCAACAAACACAAACTTGAAATGGTCCAAAGGGGAGCAGCGAGATATGTGATCAACAGACATCACAACACCTCATCTGTCAGATCCAAGATTGAAGATCTTGCATAGAAACATCTCGAAGACCAAAGGAAAATATTTTTACCGAATCTGACTGAATCTGACTTGAAATACCGAATCTGACCCTCCAAAATGTAATTATATATATTTCTCACTTAATTTCTTGCTATAATGAGTGTTCAGTAATGATAAAAAATATTTTAAATGAACAAAGAATGAAAAAGTCACGGAAAATATTTGTTTTTAGGTAATAAGTTCCATTATTGGGGGTCGTTCTAACGTTCATTGTGTGCTCCCAACTGCCTCCCTATTTCCACGCTTCTTCTCTCCCCCAACACCCGGAGACGAACTACTTGGTGACATCCCTTGCCCCATTCTTTTCAATCGCTCCGATTAGCACATTAACCCTCTCCTTTGAATCACTCACTAACCACATGTCCTTCATTCTCCCATCCCACTTCCCCATTACACTGCTAGTGAATCTTGTTCTTTTAGATTGGTATTTTGGGCATTCTAGTACAAAGTGTTCCAGGGTTTCCACCACGCCTAAATTACACATCTGGCACTTCTGTTCACTGTTGTGCCCAATTTTTCCCCTCAGCCCTATGGACTGCGACCTCAGCTTGAACAACAGTGACCCCCAAAAGTGTCATCAAGGTACTCTTCAAAATCAGGCTTCTCTTTATCACGCATGGCACCCCTAGGTCTAGGTTCGTGATCTCCAATGAGGAGTTCACTATTAACTCCTTCACTTGGACCATCCACCCTGTCTTGGTATTTGAGTTGAAAATACTCCGGAACAATAAATGTTATTGTTCCGTAATGCAAACGGCAGCTGTCTGGTCGGAGTCTTTAGCGAGATCCAGGCCTATTTTACGGGACGCATTTCGAAAATTTCACAAACTGTGAACGAGTTGAAGATTTTCGAAATCCATCCATCCATCTACTTCCCCATCCATCCATCCATCCATCCATCCTCTCTCTCTCTCTCTCTCTCTCTCTCTCTCTCTCTCTCTCCTCTCTCTCTCTCTCATTTTCTAAGAAATTTCGAAAATGAACTCGATACTGCTCAGAAAACAGTGAAGTGTACCTGTTAATTGGCACTAATCTTTTCCACAATTATCGTCAAAAAATATGCTTTCACTTTTGATTTGATTGCTCACTGAAACAACTTGATGCAGCCCTGCTGCTGAACAAGCACTAATCTGTGATAATCTGACGTATGTTAAAACAAGTCATATGTCAAAGAGGCTATTTGAACCTGCCCGATAAATTGGATAATGGAACTCATTCACTTACGTCACTTCACTAATGACTCAAAAAACACAAAATTCGCAAAATCTTTACCGTGACTTTTTCATTTAAAATGATTTTTATATTCACTAGATCACAGAATAGTAAGAAAGTAGGTAGAAAGTATCTTTAATTATCTTTTTTGGATCAGATTCGGTATTTCAAGTCAGATTCGGTATTTAGTGACACGGAAGAACAGTTTATTAGAGGCTGCAGAGAGTGGCATGATTCCAAGTCACTATTTGTTGTAAAACCTTAGTATACGTGCAGTTGCTTAGATGTCGATCTTAGTTCCCGGTTCAATTCGAATGTAAAAATTCTTGTCTTTGTATGTTTCTTCCCCTCGAAAACAAATTCCCAATTGGAGCCCCCATGAAGCAAATTTTCTCGGTGGTATGAGCCGAGGACCCTTTCCCGAAGAGTGCAGAAGAACCTTGCATGTGCTAAAGAAGACGATTCAGAATTATTTTTTAACCCATTTCTTTACATATTTGATCTCGGTGTCCAGGATTAGAATTCAATATCTAAATTCGAAAACATCAAGTATTTCTTTAAAAAATGAGATATGTCCAATTTGAAAACCCATTGGTGGTGATCTGTCCCTGATAGGCCTACGTATTTGGTGATTTCCTTGCGACAAAGATGTTGTAATGGTGATACTCGACGACGTTGCTTGTACAAAGAAGTATATAGATCGAATGTCTTGCCTCTTGTCGTCTTGTGAACTGTTACTTTAGAATTTTTCGAAGTGACCGTAACACTAACATTTTCGGGACGTTGCATTTTGAACCCCAGTTCTATTAGTCCCTGTGCTATTTTCAGTCTTGACTTAGAATGAAAGTCATATGGTTCGCTAACAAATTGCAGAAGTTTAGCAAGAGGTGTGTCACCTTCGTTGTTCGTGGCATTGATATTGGCTGCATATCTAGTGAGAAGAATAATATTTTCGTGATTACATCTATTACATGCTATATGGAGTGGTGTGTCTCTGTGTACTGAATCCACAGTATTTACGTCACAACCTTTTCGGATTAACTGTAGCAAAGCCCCAAATGAGGTCGCGGCAGCTACGTGAATTGGTTCTTTTCCAGCGTTATTCCTGTGTCTCATAACTGCACCATTATCGATCAACCAGGTTATTAAGTTATTCTGAAAAATAACAAAAATTGATGAAATAGATTTTGTCAATTCCTGTTTGTCCCAAACTCAGACATAAATATAAGAAAGTGTGTATAATTTTAATCATCACGCGCTCTCAACAATTATAAACGAAGCAGGAGTTACAGAAATGTGCCTGTGATTTTGATTACCAAACAGGCAGGTTCTGCTTTACTTGTTAAATAGGACCTTCAATTCCTGGGGTGGAACACCTCTAAAGTGGGCAGTACAGGTATAAACTATCAGCTAAACTTTACTTCATACCTGTGTTGCGGTCATAGATCACCAGTGACTTTAAACACCATTAAATACATACCAAATGTAACATATCTGACCAGCGCTATTTTTTAAAATCGCCCCGCAAATTTCTTTTTTTTTTTTCAATTTTTGTTCCAGAAGCACAACTTATTATCTCATTTGAATGAGCTCATTCTAAAAAGGTTATTGGCCCAAGAACATTTTGGAGGCGAATAATGCTTTTTTTTTAGTTTTTCGTAATTTTGGGGTAAATTTGAAAGTGTCGTCTTCTAGTCGTGTAAGGTGAAGGGTTGTCTTCATTTAACCATTTACACATTGTAACAGACAAAACCGGCCAACGTTATTCTAAAAAATCGTCAATTAATTTTCATTATTTTTTGTCTCAAAAACATAGGTTATGACCCCTCATTGGAATGAGCTCGTCCCAGCGAGGGGTCATAACCTATGTTTTTGAGAAAATTTTGCAAGTGTCGTTTTCTTTTAATGTTAGGTAAAGGGTTAATGTGTATATTGTTACATCAAATCCCAACACCCGGTACATCGAATATCGGTATTAGGGCATATGGGCATTTTTCACAGTTAATTGGTCATCACATGTGGGTCGTGGCCTATTCCCCAAAATACATTCTCTGGCCCTCAAAGCATTGGCCTAAATGTAACTTTCACATAATATATAGAGCCCTAAAATGGTCTCCAATATTGGGCCTCGGATTCGCTCTTAGAGCACTGAATTTGTCAAAATTTTCTTGAGTTGGGATGATTAACTAGGACCTTGAAAGGCATAGGGTGTGACGACCGGAAGAACCTAGTTAAGACTGGGGGGGGGGGGGGTCCCCCGAACCTCTCGCAACGACCACCCAAATATGATGCCCCCCCCCCCCCCAAAAAAAAAAAAACAAGAGGCCCCACGGGGCCTGAGGGCGCTCACCTGATACTGGCCGAGTCATATCACCAAAATAGCAAGGGATTCTGCCTTGTGGTTATTATCAGTTTTTCAACATAAAAGTGTTTTCTCTACTTAGTAACCCAGAGTGTTCATATGTTAGATCCCCATATTGGGTACTCAATAATTTATCTATTTATTTATTGGAATTTAAGGTCACTTTCTAAGGCTACATCATTACAGAGGCATAATTATAATATCAGGTTTGGTCAATCGTTTATGCCTATTACTGCCCACTTTACAGGGCTTTCAACGCAGGAATTGGTTACTGGGCCCAATTTTATCAATAAACCAGAACTTGAACAAATTTCAATTTGCCGCTTCTAAGAAAACTAAAAATCAAATATCAAAAGATTCTGAGAGGAGTATCAGAAAAAAAAGATTTTTTAAGAATATTTCTCATACTGAATTAAGTTATACATTGGGCTCCCATAGGGAACCCAAAAACAAAAGCTTCTGAAGCAGTGGTTTGGGAGAAGAAGATTATTCAACGTTATTCCCATTACCTACAGTGTTAAAAAATGATGACTCGGCACTTTTAGTCCTGGAAAAGTACTTATGATAAAACCAATGGCATTTTTTTCACCATTCCTTTCTCCCGGCCCTAAGGAAGCTTCACATTGTATAAAAATTCTCAGTGCCATGTAGTTCTGGAAATATGGGCATTCAAAAAAAAAAATTTTTTTCAGCTCCTGTAGTTGCCGTGGGGGACAGGAAAACAATTTATGGCATAAATTAGGTATTTGTGACCCAATAAGCCCTCATATCAAATTTGGTTCAAATCGACTTTTTGGTTTGGAAAATAAAAATTTTGGTATAATTTGGGCCCCCACAGTGAGCCCAAATATGAACCCAGGTACTTGGCTTTACCAAACTTCACTCTCAGCCCCTAAGAATGCTGTACATCAAATATCAAAACATTTTGACTGGTGGATCTGAAAAAAAAATTTTTTTTAAAGAATATTCCTCATATTGAACTAAGTTATAATTTGGGCTCCCACAGGGAGACCAAATATGAGCCGAAGGACTTGACTTGAACAAACTTGAATCTCACCTCCCTAAGCATACTGTATACCAAATATCAAAAGATTCTGACCGGTGGATGCGAAGAAGAAGATTTTAAAAGAATATACCTCGTATTGCACTAAGTTACAATTTGGGTTCCCAAAGGGAGTCCAAATATGAACTCAGGGACTTGGCTTGAACAAACATCAATCTCACCCCCCTAAGGATGATGCATAGCAAATATCAAAAGATTCTGATTTGTGGATCCGAAGAAGAAGATTTTTAAAATATATCCCTCATATTGCACTAATTTGAACATTTGGGTTCCCATAGGGAACCCAAATATGGACCGAGGAATTTGATTTCTACAAATATGTGAATCAATGTTCCAAAGATGTTATATGTAAAATATGAAAGCTTTTAGAGCAGTGGTTTGGAAGAAAACAATTCTTTATTTTTTTCCCATTGCCTACTGTGTTAAAAAATACTGACTCAGCACTTTTTCAGAGTCCCGAAAAAGTACCCTATGATAAAACCGATAGCAATTTTTTTTTACCAATCCTTTCTGTTGGTCCCAAGAAAGCTTCACACCAAATAAAAATTCTCACTGCCGTGCAGTTTTTGAGATATAGGCGTTTTAATTTTTTTCTATTTTTAGCTCCTGTGGTTCCCACGGGGCTACAGGAAAAAAAATTTCTGCATAAATTAGGTACTTATGACCCAATAAGCCCTCACATAAAATTTGGTTCAAATTGGCCTCTCGGTTTAAAAAATAGAAATTTGGGGTGGGGCCAAAATTTTTGCTCCTCCCATAACATCGCCAAGTATAGACCTACAAACTTCTCTTGAACAAACTTGAGTCTACACCTCAAAAGGAAGCTGCATACCAAATATCAAGTCTCTGCTATTGCTGGTTCTTGAGAAGAAGATTTTTTAAGAATTGGAGCATTTTTGCCCCACCCCTCTGCTCAATATGAGCCGAAACCTAATTTGCCCAAAAATCAAAATGCCGCTATATAACCCCTACTCATATGAAATTTCATTAACATGCGGCCAGTGGTTTGGAAGAAAAAGACCCAAACACCACCTTCACGCCGGACGACGGACGACGGACGACGGACGAAAAGTGATCAGAAAAGCTCACCCTGACTTTCAGTCAGGTGAGCTAAAAACTGGTTAGGGTATGCACTATAAGAGAATCCTAGCGTGGAGCTTGCTTGTGGATGGGATTATTATGATACTCGAGTAGGGTGGGTAAATCTCTCCCGATGGGAAAGATATTTTATCCAGATGCGACCCATGTGGGCAGGGTGGCGTTGTGTAATGCGGCGTACTATACGTCGATGGTGCACTTGTCTTCAACCAATGCTAACCCTGCTTGTGTGGAGTTAGTACGTTGGGGAGTCGGACAGTTGCTCGCGGGTTCTCGGTGGTTCTCTTCGGGTACTCCGGCTTCCTCCACCCGTAAAACTGTTCGACACGAGGTGACCATGGCTGTTGAAAGTGCCGTTAAACCCCAATAAATAAATAAATACTACACTTGTTGGACGATTGGGTGAAATATCTTTCCCCAAGGGTGAGATTTACCCAATCCCGCACTACTCGAGAATGATTTTCTTCCTCCTACCACACGGAACATATGACGCCATAGGAGTCAAAATAACTCTCGTGCGGTGAAACTTGACTATTCTACCGATTGATCGAAAAGGAAAATGAATTGCATAATTATTAGGAAAGAGTATTTAAAAAATTCGTATATACCCTTTTATGTACCAAAGTACATACATACACGACGAAAACCTGCTTTAGATTACGGCAGCGACAGGAAAACACAATTAGTCATAAAGTAGTAAAAAATCTGTTTCTCGGGCCTTTCCGCATGGTCCTTTTGGCTGCCGCATGCTCTGTTTTTTTATAACCAATGCAAACTTTTAAAAATAAAAATTTAATGGTTTATGTCTGATATTTTTTACCCAAGTTAATAAAATCGCTAAATTTGTCCCTTGAGTGCATCAAGGCTTTGCAGTGCTTTAGTATTGCAAAGCCTTCTTGCACTCAATGGACGAAATTCACCACCACCCACGCCATTCTGTAGATTATGAGGCCCAAAAACATAAAACAAATCATGAACATGAACTTTTGATGGCAGAGAAATAATTACAACAATAAAAAATAAAATAAATCCGCCCGCCCGCCCACATACAGTTTTACAAAAAATGGCCCGAGAATTTACTTTGTATGGCCTCAGTGAAGCGAGTTTACACAGTTGACATTCCGGTGATGTTACTTTTGAAATTATTGCGAAGTTTTGAGCGAGAGAAAAATCATCCTCGAGTGGTGTGAGGGTGGCCCGGTTGGATGGGATGCTGTGTCAATATAAGCGAAGCAGGAGATAAAACCATGTTTGCCTACACAATTCAGACGACGAATGAAATGTGAAATGAGGATGATCAAATGGGGTGGGTAAGATAGATCTGTCTAACCCAGTTATATCAGCCGGGATACATTTATCTCATTAGGCTGGTGGTGGGAGAAAATGTTAAAACAAAATGAGCTCGGTGCATTTAGAATATAAAAGACTATGACAAGTTTTGAGTCTGTATTCTAAATTTAGACTAGATATAATAATGCAATCTTTTCTCGCAAAATTATTATACGTTTCATATTCATTCAAGTTGGCCTAGGCCTGTTCTAAATATGCACAAAAAATGATTCCCTTTCTCGTTCTTTTTTTCATATTTGTTCACATCAGGCTTTGGCGCTCATTTTTGAGAATCGTGAGAGCAACCTGTCAGAGAAAAGCCAGCCTAAATATAGGGGCAAGGGGCCTCATATATAAAGATATTGTAAGTTCAAAAGATATTCCGCATCAAGGCGAAAAACCTACGTGAATTGCACTTCTCTGTGAAGCTGGACATGGAAAAAACACACGTGGTGTATATCCAGCTTCAGCGCAGGGACCCAGGGGAGAAACGGTATGTTAGATAAGGTCTAATCTCATTTAAGTTTTTCAGTAGTCGCGAGTCTTACGAGACGTAATCGGTTGGTGGCAGGATATCGTCACGGCCAATTGAGAAACGAGATTCTAAAAGATAGAAATGTCTGTCGTGTCGTCACCTGGTCGTTAGTATAGCAATGAGTGGCAGGAACGAATCGGTTCTCTCGACAAGTGAAATCACCGTTAAGTCACGCGCGAGATGACTTGTATTGATTCTGCCTCGATATACGTCATCTCCCACCGTTTTGGCAGATGAACAGATGACCGTCTGTCCACCTGACAGTTTAGGGTAAAAAGTATCTATACCTTGAAGAGCAGAGCATTAGACACACACTTGGGGTCACACACACGTTGGTGAAGTCCAGGGCAGGCGGACTCTGTTTCCTGGCATAGGGGTACACAGGACCCTGAAACGGCTGGAATCGCCAGACAGGGCATTCCACGATTGATTTAGCTTAAGGTTGATAGGCGGCTACGGTGCCAAATTCGTTGAGAAGGAAAGCCCAAGGTGAAACGTTAAAGTTTAGATTGTCGAGTAGCAGGTATCAGCCTGCAATAGTAAGAAGTGTAGGTTAATTGTATTGTGCGAATTAACCCTTCGAAGCGTCAGACTGATTGCGTTGTGAGTAGTTTGTTTTGCTGTCGAAGCATCGTAATACCGACTGGAGATCGGTGTGAGTGACAATTTCGCCCTAGCACAAAAAGGGGCATTTGTGAATCGTGAATTCAACCAGGAACAGTGAACATTTCAATAGGACTTTCACGGAGGACTTTCAAAAGGCACATAAGGTATGAGTAGACAATATCTGACCCAAATCAGAAGTACGGTGGCTTTATAGATGACAAACATTGCTGGTCGGAACCCTCCGACAGCCAGAGGTACAGTTACGCGCAAACGTTGACATTTGAACCTAAGCGGGTAAAGCTCTTCTGGCGAGCTCACGGTAATAACATTTCAGATTTGTGAAGCTCTTATGGCGAGCTCTCCGTAACATAATTTCAGATTTGTGAAGATCTTATGGCGAGCTCACGGTAGTAACATTTCCATTGTGTAGACTGTAGTGCCAGTACAGGGCTATAGAATGACTATATGATTGTTGAGAATTATTTAACCCTAGCAAACCATTTTCTGTGAAAAGAATCGAATTGTTGATTGTTGAAATATTGAAACGGCTTTATTTTTATGTGTAAATAAAAGAATCGTTGTTACTTTAAATCATTCTTTCCATTACGCAGCCTGAAGTGATTAGGAATCACACCTAACGGAAATCGAACATATTTCAGGCCAATTTGGCAGAGAAGGAATCACGGCGTCGGTCTAACTCAGCTCCCAGCGCCGAGTTCGCGACACTTGGATTCCAACCCTCCACGTTGGTCTAAATTTCCCACAATTTCATCAGCGGGACTAAATAACCCCACGTCAGCCCAGGCCTTACGGAGCCTCAGGTGTCCTGACACAACCCAAGGTTCAATATCAGTTGCTGGTACCATCAATGTTGAAAACCTTGCAAAGCACTAGATAAATATTGAACTTATAATAACGTCACCACCGATAGCCCCAATCCTCACCGCCCCCTGAAGAACCTGAATTCTGCTATCTGAATGGGACGTCAACAAGTGAAAATACAGATGACATACCATGTTTGACGTTCTCGCCGCGAACCTGAAAATGTCTTCAAACAAGTATCAGTTGGAACATATTTTTGCAAAATGTCTCCAGGGGAGGCCAAAGCCTGGGCCTCGCCGTGAGAAATTTTTGAACCCCCCCCCCCCCCCACACACACACACACACACACTCACACACACACCTTCTCGGTCTCACTAACGTAAGAGGGATACCGCGTTCATACCTTTCCCTTTTTCGTGGAACGCCCGGAATAAAAATGCTTGAATCCTCAAAACCATCTAGTCTATGTGATTCCACCCCCAAAATAACAATAAATAAATACCCGTCCACACGCCTGGACGTCACAGGTGTCTAATTTGTTGATGTCGGGCCTACCTGGGAAAATGTTCATTTTTATTATCAATTGATGCGATCGTGCGCTTTCATCATCGTAACGTCTCTAACCCTTTGCATGCTGTTGGCAGATATTTCCCGCCAGGACAGCAGTACTCTTATCAATGGAATAGGCAGGCCTATAATCCTACTTCTATCAAATAAAATGTATCCCCGTTAATTAAAGCAATGGTTTTTTGTCTTTCTTTGACTGATTTTTGTCTGTCAAACCATAGGACCCTACCTTGTCTCTTATAAGCCAGGGTTATTTCATTGCTACAGTATACCATTCCCATTTTCAAAGTAGAATGAGTTGTGAAAGAAGTGTCATTGAGATTAGAAAAGCATATACGGGGGAAATCAATACCTTTTTGTTGTTTTCCGAGGTTAATGTTGCGAACTGAGAAATGCAATTATCCCCTCTTCGATCCAGCACGTTAACATCCGCTCCAGCTTTCACAAGAGTCTTCGCACTTTCTTCTAACCCCAGCGAAAGTACTACATGTAGTAATGGTTTTCCGAAATATGGTGTATTGCCGTCCGCTCCCAGTCGGACAAGAATTGGGATGAGATCTGTAGCTCCACTTGTAGCTGCTTTACACAATAGTTTTGTGGCGACATTTTTACCCTGACCTGTTTTCATATTGAATATTGCTTTGTCGATGTGCAAGAGGCATTCGCGAAATAAAGAACTCCGTTCTGGCAACATCAAACTTTCTAAGACTTCAAGGTAGTCGGTTTTCGATTCATCAACAGCGATTTTTTGCGAATGTTTCTTCAGAAGCGCACTCAATATACCCGGTTTCTTGCACTGTATACACCACTTGATTGCTTGTAAAAGACTTGCACCATCTTCAACAAAATCCAGGATGTCAATATCTTTTGTCGCGGGTAGCTCTTCAACGAGTCCCATACTTGAATTGAGACCATCAATACCAGTTACTGAAATATATGGAATGGTCATATAAATAGCGAATTTGGAAGCCTAGTCGCGAAAATATCAGTGGAATCTAGATAGTTCTTATAAACGCACCTGTCTACAAGAAATCTATACAATCGCCAAAATAAGCGACGACAGTCGGGTATGTCGCAGTAAAAATTTCTTGCAATCTCAATACTCCCAAATTCTAAATTATTTTAGAGCTGAAATTGATTCTTCCAGCGTGAACTCGCGAGAATCAAAACCGATTCCCGCAAATCGGGACGAATTTTAAGGCCTGAGGTCTCATGCTAATATAGGAGTCTTCGAATAAGCCAAGCGGACAAGCTGTTGAACAGTTCTGAATAATCTGGACTTTCTAAATGACTCGCGAGGACCATGTATTCTAACTTTGTATATGTGTTCAACTGTTCCGATTAAGATAAGAATGCCGCCTGAGCACAGCAGTGGAGTAGCCATGGGGCGGCTTGGCGGAGCCCGCCGCCTTAAAAAATCCCCACTGACCCCCTTTAAAAACCCACAATTCTACTATCTGCATGGTGCGTGAACTTAGGAAATTACCGATGACCTTCCGTGCTTGACGTTCTTTCGAGCCTCAAAGGTGCTATAAATAACGCTATTTGGGGCATATTATCCCCCCCCCCCCCCAAGTCCACCAACGCGAGAGGGAGACCGCCTTCATACCGTTTCTCAATTCTTAGATCTTTGTGATAATTATGCATACAGCATAGAAATACTCACCCCTTCCCCAGAAAGATTCATATGTCCCCTCCTTTCATAATATAGATACCTGCCTACGCGCTCAGTACTGTCCGTCCCCCCCCCCCCCCCACCCTTAAATTATAATCACATTTAAAAAAAAAAGTTAAAAATATTTTCTCCAAATTTAATATTTTTGGATTTTGGTAAAAATATTGCCCTGGACTTAACTTGGGAGGCTTTCCCATGGCGTAACAGTTGTTATAGTATACGCAAGATGTCATTTTAAACCAAACAGGTCCAAGTGTTTCTTTAAAACAAGTAAGAAAATTGTAGTCATGTCTGCCTATTCTGTACAGTCGGGTATGTCTAAATAAACTCTATAACAGGAAGTAGGAACAGTAGGCCCACGTACTAAGCAGACTTGACTGGAAGCTTTTCTAATTAGCATATATACTACTCAAAGTTTTCTAAGCACCACATATTTCACAGATCATTGTGAAATTTTCTTGTGACACATTTGCGATATTTTGGGTGGATATGATTGAGGAATGTATTGAGATGGTCCCCAGTGTTTACATTAGCTCTCTTGACAGGCAGACTTTTCGTGACAGTCATGGAAAGCATGTACCCCTTGATTCCCATGATGTTTTCGTGTACTGTCAACATGTAAATGAGATGTGTAGGGTATTCAGTCTTCATTTCAACACAAACCCTTGTGGTTTAATGATTGAATATGGCGAATGCAAATTTAAGAAGACATTTGTCTGAAGCAGAAATGTGGTAGGTTGTAGGGACGGTGGAACAAGGGGCTACCCATCGCAGGTTGGTTAAGCCCTTGATGTGCACCACACGGTGATCACCAGAGCCTGGGCAAGATTTCAGCAGTATGGCACACCAGTCAGACGACATGGTGGTAGCAGAGACAGGGCAACATCTGCAGCTGAAGACCGGTTTTTGATCATTCAGGCCCATAGGAACCGCTTTGACACAGCAACCCAGCTTCGCAGTGACCTTCAGAATGCATCCGTGGTAAATGTTTCGACGCAGACTACCCGGGCAAGGTTACACGAAGGTGGTATCCGAGCGAGAAGACCATGTATTCGCATTCAGCTGTCCCAGAACCACGGACAGGCACGATAGGAAGGGGCCATGGATCACGTTGGATGGACTAGAGAAGATTGACGACCTGTCCTTTTTACAGATGAGTCAAGGTACTGCCTAGACAACACAGAGAGGCGTTCTAGGGTATGGAGAAGACCAGGAGAGCAATTCCATGCAGCCAACATTGCTGAGCATGACCGCTGCGGTGGAGGGTCAATAATGGTCTGTGGCGGCATCAGCTGGGATGGACGTACAGAGCTCTGTGTCCTTGACGGTGGTACATTGACTGCACAGCGGTATATTGATGAGATCCTGGATGCCCATGTCAGATTGTATGCAGGTGCAGTGGGTGATAGATTCATTCTGATGGACGATAATGCCCGTCCTCATGTTGCCCGGGAGTACTGACAGAGGGGGAGGATTGAGCGTATGGACTGGCCAGCACGATCCCCTGACCTCAATCCAATCGAACATGTCTGGAATGAATTGCAGCTTGCAATTTCAGTCCGTCCAGTCCAACCAAGAAGTGTCCAAGAATGGAACAACATCCCACAAAGGACCACCTGGACCCTGATTGGGAGCATGAGAAGGCGTTGTCAAGCCGTAATTAACAATAATGGGTCTCATACTCGATATTGAACCCATATCAGTTCGCTTCGTCAATTTTTTGGCAAATTTGAAAAATTTCTTCTTTTACCAATAATATCCATTTTCCATGGTTATCGTATTCAAAAGCTAAAAAGTAATGTGAAACACAAACAAAATCTTAATTTCTGTACTTAAATCATTAAAGATATAATTAAATGAAAAATATATACACTGTTCATAACAATATTTCAACTAAAACGTAAAACAGGTAGTTGGATATACTTGGTGCAAAGCAAACTTTGAGTAGTATATTTACTTGTCGACTATTTATTTGTTAAACGGCTAGCAAGTCTCTTACGAAAAATGAAGGCGTACTGTTTATATAGTGGCATACACACTGGGTATTGGCGTGGCAGACCGTCTCCCCTCCCCTTTCCTGAAAAATGTCAACCGTACATACATTCATGCCCGAAATCCCTAAAGCTGATTCACGTACGCTAACCCTGATATTTCTTGAGTCATTTTGCTTTAGTTGTTCCTTCGCTTTCTGGGTACTCAAGTTTTCAAAAAGTACCCAAGATGCACCAAGTGGCGAGAAAAGTTTTTTCCCCCTGGGGAAGACCTTGGTCCTTAACCTATGGGGGGGGGGGGGGGGGGATACACACTATTGACCTAGCATGAGGAGTGAAATGAAGTGCGCATATTTTTCTGCTACAAATGGTAGCAGAAAATATTTTGTCTCCCCACGTCATTTGGCCTGTTTCTTGGGTTAATGGAGACAATCCAGGAGTGATTTGTGATATTCTAGATCAACCATCGACACAAAACACTTAAACTAGTAACCGTTATCATAAGGAAATATCTTCATATATTTTGTGTTGGAGTACGTTCCTTTAATAATTTATGACAAGGTTAACACCGCACGTTTATGCACCTTGTAAATATGATACGCAGCGGGTCTTTTATTTTCTGGCTGAAGCTCAATGAAGTCTCGTTTACCTCAAAGTCATTTCAATGTTTTAATGTTCTTTGTCTGAAATTACAGTGCATGCAGTGTTTTGTGTCCTGATCAAAAAAAGTACAGAGAGCAACCCTTAGCCAGCAGAAAATGGTGATCAAGTAGGAAAACAGATCTTGGTGCATGTTTCATTGGGTGGCGTGACAACCATTACTTATTCCCAGTCTCTTGTTCGACATTCGTTATCAACCGATGAATCGGTTGATAACGAATGTCGAATAAGGAACTGGGAATGAGTAACGGTTGTCACGTCAGTTGTTTTATTCATGCCCAGCCAGGTAGATCCCCGGTGGTCCTTAACGGCAACTCTCTTGTTGGTTAAAACAATTTGGCTATTACTTCTTAATGAGCTCGCTTTTCCAGGCCTGGTCACGTGTAAGTTTGTTTGTTTTATTGGGGGTTTAACGACACTCTCAACAGCTAGGGCCGTATCATGTCGGACAGTTTTACGGGTTGAGTAAGTCGGAGTACCCAGAGAAAGCAGTGCATGACTGGTAACTGTCGGACTCCTCAACGTACTAACCTGACACGAGCAAAACTTTATCTAATATACATGTGATATTTTTTTCAATTTCACTTCTTGTTACTGTTTTGGTTCAACGATCCTTTGAGGCTAAATTTCAATTCCGGCTCATTACTTTATAGTTGATGCACGTTATTTCTTCTGTGAGAAGTACGATCAATGTAATTATTTAAACAGTATCCACGCCAGCTAGCTTCGTGTTTTATGCATGAAACTTTACCCAGTGCGGTAATACGAACGGTTAAGTCGTAGGATGCCTAATGTGGTGGTGCTTCCCCAACCTTTGTCTGAGTGGGAACACCGTTCCCCTACAACTTTCAAGACCTAAAATAGCTTGAGCTTCACGAATATCCAACACAATGAGACTCACTCGCCTTGCTTACCGCACGAAACCCATTTTAGCTGCGTGGAACTCGCGCCATGCCCAAACAACAATGCCCACTTGTTTTGAATAAGTTTGGGAACTAAATTTTAAAATTTTCCCGTAAGTGGATCCCGTGCTATAGAAGTAAGGACGTCCCCTCTCGGACTCCTTTACCCAACGCAGACGATATCAAAATTTATTATTTTAAATATCATATATTTAAGTTTTTTCAAAAGATTTCAACAAAACCATATCATGTAACCCCTCGTGGCTCGTTCCAACGAGGGGTCACATGATATGGTTTTGTTGAAATTTTTTTGAAAAATACTATTTTTTCAACTGCTGAATTTGCATATTACGCGAGCGGATGTGGCCGATTCGTTGGGTAAAGGGTTAACGACGCATTGCGCGTCGACCATCGCGGCGTGTTGTGCGCTCATTCGGAGCTGGCATTCTACGCACAACTATAGGCGGCGCGGGTCGTTCCGCCTCTCATTAATTTCGGCAACCTCAGTAGTGGAATGTGTGTACCGTAAGAAATGTTCATGAGTTTAAACGGCTGAAGGCACAACTCATCCTCCTGGGAAATGAAGATTGTGTCATTATATAGGCATAATGGGCATTATATATGCATGTGTGAGGAGAAGAGTAATAAAGTCGTTTGATAAAATGCCAGATTATTTCTTTTTTTAATTGTTTTTTTTTTTTTTTTTTTTTTTTTGCTCGTTCGTTAAGCCATTTGATTAGCAATCACTTTCTTTACATTCAGATTGGCATTGCAGAGCAGGATATAGTTCATATACCTAACTCATTACCCAGCACTACCAATTGACGACACTTGCAAAATAAAAGGATTTTTGTTTCAGAAAAATAGTTTATAACCCACCATAGTTACGAGCTCAAAGAGTTCGTTCTGATGACAGGGGCGCCGGAGCCATCCCGACCAATGTCGGGGCAAAAAATTGCCGATCATGATATTTTTGTGATCGACCTTCAGCCGAACGTCATTCATATCAAATAACTAGGCTATGATTTTTTAATTTTGTTCTGGCGGATATCCGAAAATAGTGCGCGCATTGATCGTCTTGTTTCTTTAATATTGGGCACACAGTGGAGGCTATTAATGACGAGTTAACGTAAGATGAGGAGATTTTGGGGTCTACTTCTTTAGTATTCCAACCGCTTCGGAAGCGGTTGGAATACTAAAGAAGTAGCCCCAAAATGGGTCTGAGAGATGTCATTTTTGAAACATTTTCTGGGGACAGGGCCGGATTTACGAATGGGCAGACTGGGCGTACTTCCACAGTGAAGTTCGTTTTTCGAGGAACATAATATGACAAAATTTCCTGCCAAATTGCCTTTGGCAATGAATTTTGTCATATTATGTTCCTCGAAAGACGAACTGCATGCACTGTCATTTTTTTTTCTACCCCACATAATCGATGGCAACAATTCGAAAAAACAGGGATCTGGGTGTTATCATGGTAGGGCCAGTGTTTGGACCGTTCCGGCGCCCCTGGATGAGGCATAATAGGTCATACTTTTGGAGGCATAAATTGAAAAAATATTAAAATTGTATTTATTTATTTATAAAAGGGCTGAAAGTTGAATAAAGCAAAAAATAATATGGACTTACCTGTATGTTATCTTTTGCAAGAGTGGTATCATTCTTTGATTTTTACCCTAGACCAATACCCAGCGAGTGGGTGATTTGTATAGGACTTCTTTGAATGCTTTGCAGGAACCGGTGAATCGATTGGTCAGTTGGACTTGAGTCAGCACGGTGAAAACTTTCGCCTACTCAATTCTACTGAATACGAACAATTCAAATGCACCCAATACACCTACTTGATTGTACTTGCAAATTACCGTACATATTTTATCAATAAAGTCACTCGATATTAAGGTGGATTCGGTGGGAATCTCGTTTTGAGAGATACCAACTAGAACCATGCAACTTTACTTTCTTATGTGTATTTGCTGCTTTTGGATTCAAATGTTACTGTTGAACGAAATTCACTGAGATGTTCACTCTCAGATTATCTGATAGATAAAATAAATAATTAATTAAATAAATTTAAATAACCAAATGACTTGCATGTGTAATATAGCAGTGGTTTCTCCTTCGCTGTGGATTTTATTTATTTAAGGAGTATTAATGACACTTTCATCAGCCGGGTTATATCGTATCGAGCTATTTTGCTGGTGGAGGAGGCTGTAGTTCCTGGAGAGAACGACCAAGTATACAGCAACGAGTGAGTGTCGGGCTCTCCAAATTACTGACCCTGCACATGCAGAGTACTCACCGGCTGAAGGCATGTGTGCCAGCGATGTGCAAGACGCCTCACCACAATGAGCTGTACAGATGTGAATTTATATCAGGGTACTCAAGCAAATGAAAAATTCTTGAATTTTGACCTTTTGACTTACCCCTCCACTTTTTTCGCCAAGCGTAGTAAAAAAATACTATCATTTTAATTTTTGTATTGAACGTTGTGGTGTAATGGTGGGTATGCTTAATTCCATATTCCCAAGTGCACTAAATCAGAGAAGTTTTTAAATTATGTTCGTGTGTACCCCCCCCCCCCCCCTCGCCCCCCCCCCCTCCCCACACACACACATTAACTGCAAACAACAAACAAGAGTCGAGGGCCCAAATTGCAACAAGGCGTGCCGCGTTCAAACGGTCTGAAACATACCGCTTAAGAGTATTCGAGGAATGCTAAAATCGAGAGCGTGCAACGCATCCGTTTGAAGTGCAGCCGACTTTCATTTTCGATTTGAGTGTCGTTTGGTGCTTTGTGCTCGCACTTTACAACAACGTTCTTCCGTTAAAATGTCACCATGTACGACGTTTTCTATAACTGAAAGACCTATCCAATAAGTTTCAAAAGGATAAAACTGTTTTAATTTAATTGTCTGAGAATGCTCCAGAGAATACCATTTACAACGTAAGTTTTAGAAAACTTTCTCAACTTCCCGAGGGGACACCCCTCCCGAAACCCACCCGGCTCGGCAATACGCAACTGTACTCACTCACTTCTGTAAACTCTAGCGCTACCACTGACCCTACTCCGCTATTGATGCCATTAAATTTACAAAGGTTAAGAAACTGAGGCAAGTACAGATTGTCTTAAGAGTTTGTGTTTTCCACTTGCATGTATAAATAGAACATCTGCTTTTTGATGTTTGGTGAATTTAGCCTCCACGCTGGTTAGGTACGATAAACTGTACGATTCAGAGGTACTTCCTCATTTCTGTTCGCGTTCAGTCCGAGTCGTCATTTGTTCCCATACCTCCCAGCAACCGCCAGAATTTTTCTAGACTCTCTTCGCTTCCAGGCACTAAACACCATGCCCTTCACAAAGAGGGGGCGCGGTGGCTCAGTAGGTAGAGGTGCAGGCTGCAAGCCGAGAGGTCCTCGGTTCGAATCCCACCTGCGGCAACCGCGTTGTGTCCTTGGGCAAGACACTTCACCCCATTGCCCATGTGGGGGCACGATGACGCCGTGTACTAAGGCGTACTGCACGTCGATGGTACGCATGTCTTCAACCAATCTAACCCTGCCTGTGCGGCAGTGCGGAGTTACGATGTTGGGGAGCTGGCAGCTGCTCGTCGTTGCTCGGTGGTTCTCTCCGGGTACTCCGACTTCCTCCACCCGTAAAACTGTCACGGTCATGATTAGCCATTGTGCATAAATATGTGACCTTAAACATCAATAAATATAAATAATACCTTCACAAAGAATAAGCCTGTGATCTGTATTTTCAATCTTTAATCCCACCCACACCCATCCACCGTATCAACGAATATTCCGTGTATGTCGTGTATTCCATTTCACAGCACGAATACAAGACGACACTTGTAAAACTAAAAAAAAATCCATTGTTTGCCTTAAAACAAAGCTTTTGCCCTATCAGTGCTACAAGTTTGTTCCAAGGAGAGGTCATACAAAAGCTTTTAAAGCAAAACGAGAAAAAAATCATAAAATTTGAATGGCAATTCTTTGCGAACAACGGGTCAGTTTTTCAGTTACTCTAGGTAAAAGGTTAATGAAAACAAATCTGATAGGATCCACCATATGGGAGAGCTATCTCCATAGAAACAAAAAATAGGTTACCTCTGCATATACTTACACTGTCCTTTCATGATTTCCACACACTTGCCCACCTCCAAGCCCATGTACTCAAGCTCCCATCACATCCCATGCCTTCCATCCACACCCGATAATTCTTTTTAACATCTGGCAATGCCCAGGGGCGTGGCTAGAGGTTTCCGATTGGGGGCGGGGTGTAGGGTAGTGAATTTCCAACTGGGGGGAGGGAGGGGGGTTTCACCCTCCCGGTCCCTCCCCCTAGTTGGAAATTCACTACCGAGAATTTTTTTTAAAATGAAGCCATGGAAGGGGGCATAAAATTGATTCTAGTAACTGAAATGCCAACACATTTATGATAGAATTATCAGGTTGTTATTATTTGGCATTATTCTGGGAAATGAATATGTGCTAAACCCTAGTTCAGCGATCTGAACGTAGTGGCTACCCCTCTACGTTCAGATTCTTCCCATTCAATCCTATAGAAAAAGTTCCCATCAAGTTTTTATGGGAACTCAAAACTCGAAATTAGGAATATATATCAAGCTTTCGCTCTTATTACCGGCTGCAATCGATAGTACACGTATTTCCTTACATTTGGGAAGAGTTTATTAATCCAAACTAGGTTTTATCCTTTAAATGTCGCCATTTGTGTACTCGTGAGGCGGCGACGGAGATTTCAAAATCGGCCATGTTGTTGTTTAAATATAAAACAGTAAAAACGATAACCCGGTAATGGCGCCGAAACGAATAGACCTTTTCATCGATGCGGAATAGGAAATTCGATCGCAATTGTGCAGAATGGGTTTGATAATCTGCTCTGTGCGAATGCGACTGAGTTTGATGGCCTCCTCTGCGCGAATGAGATCGAATTTCCTATTCCGCATCGATGAAAAGGTCTATTCGTTTCGGCGCCACTACCGGGTTATCGTTTTTACTGTTTTATATTTAAACAACAACATGGCCGGTTTTGAAATCTCCGTCGCCGCCACACGAGTACACAAATGACGACATTTAAAGGATAAAACCTAGTTTGGATTAATAAACTCTTCCCAAATGTAAGGAAATACGTGTACTATCGATTGCAGCCGGTAATAAGGGCGAAAGCTTGATATATATTCCTAATTTCGAGTTTTGAGTTCCCATAAAAACTTTTTCTATAGGATTGAATGGGAAGAATCTGAACGTAGAGGGGTAGCCACTACGTTCAGATCGCTGAACTAGCTAAACCCATGCTCAAGCTGAGAACTTTGAGCAATTCACATTCTCCTTACATTAAATTAGATCTTATGTAGGAATGATCAATTTTCGATGTTTCATCATTTTGTAACTGTGAATGATGGAATTAACTCCGAATAACTATTTTATATGATGCGATTTTCTTGAAGTGTATTTCGAGGATTTTTTTAAGTGAACGTACCATAGAAATCTAAACTGACATCATGTACCGATTGAAGCTCGAAATTCCGTACACTGTAGTTGTAAATAATAACAGTTGGAATTTTTGCTGATTGGAATTTTAGGAACAAAAGGAGATATCAGCATCACCAAAGAAGCTGTAAAATCCGGATAGGTGGAATTTCAACTACTCATGACTTGCCCTCCGAATTTTCAACTATAGGAAATTTTGGCCTGGATTGGGGGGGGGGGGGGGCAACAGGAGACATCAGCATCACCAAAGAAGCTGTAAAATCCGGATAGATGGAATTTCAACTACTCATATTACTTGCCCCCCGAATTTCCAACTATAGCAAATTTTGGCCTGGATTGGGGGGGGGGGGGGGGCAACAGGAGACATCAGCATCACCAAAGAAGCTGTAAAATCCGGATAGATGCAATTTCAACTACTCATGACTTGCCCTCCGAATTTCCAACTATAGGAAATTTTGGAATGAATTGGGGGGGGGGGGGGCCTCCCCCACTGTCGCCACGTTCCTGGCAATGCCATAGACATCCTTTTCTCTTCTTGGCTATTACCGATTCTGCCAGTTGACAGAGTGTGTGAGAAGATGAAGGACGCTCCCGTCCTTTCCAGAAACCTTTCAGGATTTTTCACATCAAGCGCCTCTCTTCGATCACACTCATTCGTTCCACCTTAACTTACTTTAAAAAGTAGATAAGCAGGTATACGACGTAATCAAAAGGACTAGTGCACAGTTGAATACTTGTCCATTCATCGATTAGTCAAGAGCAAGAAGTCTTTTAACAATAGAAGAAGTTGATAAGCTTTTCAAAGTGTTTTAAATGAACCGTTTTAACGGATAAGATTACAACGGCTTAATATATTACGGTAGTTGACACTCGACCTGTGACCTAACAGGGCTGAAGTGAGGTGGGGGGATGAGAAGACTGAAAAACAATCATTGCATTCATTAAAAGGAAAATAACATACCAGATTACTTTATGGAAGGTATAGTCGAGTATTGAATTTAGGTGCGTTCACAGGAAATTCAACGATCTGTGTTCATCGGCATTTGGTGTATTTTTTTCAGGATTTGCTCAGATGAGCCTAAAGTATAAACAGATAGGGGCATATAACCCCTAGACCCTATCTAGAAGTTGGTGGTCATTGGAAGTATATCCTGTTGAGAATTTCCCTAGATATATAGGTGGAGCACGAAGTGGCTTCATGCTCCAGGTTTCTTTTGGGTGTCAACACGGGCTGAATATAGGCCCCTTTCCCAATGGCACACGTGGCGTGATTTTTTTCCGATTTCCAACAAATCGCAGTCTCAGTCAATGGCGCTAGGAAGGGGCGGGGTCAGGTGTTGTACCCCCACCCCCTCCGTCGTGGAGGTCTAGCAACCCGACGGGGAAAATGTTCCTTTTATTGTGAACTTGTCGGAGAATACCTGAGCCACCGGTGACGGGGGGCATAAGCGCCCCCCCCCCCCCCCCCCCACCATCAGGAAAATCCTGGCGCCACCACTGGCCTCAGTCTTCACTCGAAAAAAAAATCACAATGGGTGTCTTGAACTGGGTGGCCACATAAGCCCATAGAAAACCAATAATTGCCAACCAGTGAAGCACCGAAGAGTCTTGATTGAAGGGTCAACGGTGTGTTTCTCTTTGACAGTTTCAGAACAAGGAATTCAGAGACTGGATTGAACAAGATTTCACGTGACTGTTATAAAACTAAGGCTACTACTTCTGTAGGGGACCGGGAAGATTCCTCCTTGGGAAGATTCGGCCTTGTCTTTTCTGACCTTCGGAATATTCGACCGGGAAGATTCGGCCCCGGTATTTGATGTCTTAAGGTTATCTGGCAGTGGTTTTAGGGCTTTCGCTTAATAGGGGATTACAGTTCTGTTAGAAATAAATTGCAGTATAACTGAACCAAATTATTCTGAACTTATCGTTCATTGAAAGCGGACTCGATGTCTGCTATCATTAAAGGATAAATATAAAATTTTAAACTCTATTACGCGTATAATGCTGTTTATTCTTGGCAAATATATACAATTTTATTGTCTTGAAGGACAGCTTGTTTCTCGTGGAACAGTATGGGATATACAAATTAAAACAAGATGGTTACATCAATATCACTTTTATTATCTTATCAAAACATCAGTGCATTTGCTTCTGATGTCCGTTTCTAGGTCGCGGGCAGATACACAGAAGTTCTACGTGCCTCGCCTCTTCTTGTAATACTGGCACCAACTTATCAAAGAACAAACGGTAAGTGTCGCCACTTTCGTCGGATGACACTAGGCCCAGAAGAATTGGATGCAAATCTTCTTCTTCGTGGCATCAAAGTTGTTTTTCGATTCCAGTGTGGCGAAGTCGATGTTTCCATCTGTCACAAATATCTCAGTCAATCCCCTGCTGTCGTCGTCTGATATAACAAACATATCTTATAAGCAATACAAACAATATCAGCATAAAAACATTTTACAACATGAAAGTTACATATTAAATATTTAGCATTACCAATAAAACATATTAGAAAAAAAAATATATATTTCCAAATAAAAAAAACATTAAATTTTAACAGAAAAAAATGCTCTGAGGTGAGAAGATTCGGCACCCTAAATGTGCCGAAGTGAGAAGATTCGGCCCTTTTGGGGGCCGAATCTTCCCGAGGTCGAACCTTTGCGTACCCCTATGTAGTATACTTGTAGTTGCTTCTGCATTCGTATTCAATTCGAATGTAAAATTTCTTATTCTTTACCAGTGGCGGAGCTAGGGTTCTCAAATAAGGGTCGGCACGGCATAATGTCATGTTGTAAGCATTTTCCGAGGCCCAAAGAGCCGGGCGGGTGGTGGGTGTGGGAGGGGTTGTCCCCCTCTCTATAATAAGAGTTCCGTGAAAATTTTGAAAAATCTGTGCTCTGAGAGTGAATCCGGGGTAAAATATGTTTCCACCTGGAGGTAATTATCTGTGCTATCAAGACAATAAATTATCTGTGCTATGAAGACAAGGCAATTGTGGTGTGGGCAGATATGCCAATGCCTGTATCGTTTTCACACGAGGAACAGATTCTCAAGCAGTTCTTATGTAGGCAAAATAGTTAGTGATGGTTTGAAGTTTCAAAAATATGCGAAAGCTTTAGAATTTAAGGCCACAAGTTACCCAGGTTCCAAATGTCAGATATGGTGTCAGTCATAGATATCGGATAGAATGTTCTATCCGATATCTAAGGTGTCAGTGACCGTGTCACCGAATATCTGCATGACAGTAAACCTTCTCGGTAACTAGTCGTTTTGTGGCCAGGAAGTTTTGTACCTGGACTTTATGTACCCAGTTGGACGTTTTGTACCCAAACTGCTGATCGTTTTGTTTACATCATTGGACGTTTTGTACCCAACCGGGTATGTTGGTATGGGTTTTGGAGAAATAAGAGTATTGGTGTATAAATATGGTAACTTTATTAAAAGAAATAGATAAGGGCATGTAAAAAAAATACAACTACATCATTTTTATGTGATCTTTCTCTTATTGGTAAGCCCGGGGGGGGGGGGGTCGTGCAAGGGGGGGGGGGGTGGTTCTTTTTTGTTTAATTATTTGAAGTGTTGTTTGGGTTATTCTGTTGATCTGCGGCTTTACTGTTCGCTTGGGACAGATTTCATCTAGTGTACTGTTGATAACTTCGTTAAGGTGTGCGCAGGCTTTTTCTAATTCATGAACATTTAAGGGGTCATTTGTATTTATTTTTACTTCGATAATGTTTCTGAAGAGGTTCCAGTCAATTTTTGATAGAATCCTCCTGTTCATGGGAGGATACCTTGTGGGACCAGTCTTACATTTCAAAGTGGCGTGGACGCCTTGATCTGTGACCTTAACCTCCATCGAACAAAAACAAATTTTGTGTGCGACACATTGTTGCCCCATAAGCAAAATGTATGCCAAGTTTCAACAAAATCCAAAGAAGCATCTCAGAGTTATGGAGCAGACACGAAAATCTTCCAGACGGACAGACAGGCGGGCGGACGGAAATGGCAAACACTATATGCCCCCGAAATATTTTTTTCTTCGAGGGCATAAAAATTCAGGTGGAGAGAAGATACCAAGGGTGAGGGGGGGGGGGGTAGATATCCAGGGGGGGGGGGGGGAGATATCCTGTGAAACTAGTCAGAAATGAAAGAGTCAATGACACTGTAGCTCAGCTTGACAAACTTGAACTTAGTAAGTTATAAATGAAATGGCAAAATTGAAGATCATTGGTACCAATGTTATTTGATGAAATTTCAACATAACAGCATTGTGTGTGCACAACGTCAGAGTAATCCATGCATTTTTAAATGTAAACTGTAAGACTGGCTAAAGGAAGAATGTTGATACACAAATGCAGTATGTTCAGAGGTTATTGTAAATGGCAACTTTTTTTCACAGAAATGAATGCTTATCAACAGCTCGTATCTAAAGTTTTTGCCCAATGAGCACACCAAGTTCAAAAACAATCCTATGATAAATGTGGCCTGTAGGCCATGTCAACGAATGTTGATGCACAAATGCAATAAATTCAAAGATTGTTGCTAACAGCAACAGTTTTTGATGGAAATGAAAAGAAAATCAATAGCTCCTATCTTTGTCACCCTGCAAAAGTTTACAAAGTTTCAAAACAACCTGATAATGAATGTGTCCTCTGAGGAATGCCAAAAGGAAGATGTTAATGTACAAATGCACTAAGTAGAAGGTCATTGCTTGTGGCAATGGGATTTTTTTTATAGAAATTCATAAATATACCCTGCAGAGAGTGCAAAAGGGATAAGTTGATGCACAAATGAAGTAAGTTCAAAGGTTGGTGATAACGACAATAAATTTTTATGGAAATGAAAAAAAAGCAATAGCTCAAATCTAGAGGTCACTCGGAACCCACATACCAAGTTTCAAAGTGATCCGATCATAAATGTGCCCTGAAGGCCGTGTTAAAGGGAAATATTGAGGTCTGACTAAGTTCAAAGGTCAGCGGCAACATTTTTTGACAGAAATGGAAGAAAATCGACAGCTCCCATATAGATGTCACCCCACACAAGCTCACCAAGTTTGCAAGCGATCCAATCATAAATGTGCCCTGCAGGGTGTGTCAAGGGGAAATATTGATGCTTAACTGCACTAAGTTTTTACTAAGTTCATTGAAGGTCATTGCCAGTGGCCTTTGACGGAAATCGAAGAAAATCGATAGCTCCCATCTAGAGGTAACCCCAAACAAGCATGCCAGGTTTCAAAGCAATCCGATCATAAATGTGCCCTGTAGGGTGTGCCAAAGGGAAAAATTGAGATCTGACTAAACTAAGTTCTAAGAACGTTGGCTGCAGCAACATTTTTTGACGGAGATGGAAAAAAATCGATAGCTCCCACCTAGCGGTCTCCCCAAACAAGCATGTCAGGTTTCAAAGCAATCCGATCATAAATGTGCCCTGTAGGGTGTGCCAAAGGGAAATATTGAGGTCTGATTAAACTAAGATCTAAGAACGTTGGCAGTAGCAACATTTTTTGACGGAAATGGAAGACAATCAATAGCTCCCATCTAGAGGTCACCCCAAACAAGCATGCCAGGTTTCAAAGCAATCCGATCATAAATGTGCCCTGTAGGGTGTGCCAAAGGGAAATACTGCGGTCTGACTAAACTAAGTTCTAAGAACGTTGGCCGTGGCTACATTTTTTGACGGGAATGGACGAAAATTGACAGCTCCCATCTAGTGGTCAGCCCAAACAAGCATTCCAGGTTTCAAAGCAATCGGATCATAAATGTGCCCTGTAGGGTGTGCCAAAGGGAAATATTGAGGTCTTCTTACTAAACTTAAGTTCTAAACACTTTGGCCGCGGCAACATTTTTTGACGGAAATGGAAGAAATTCGATAGCTCCCATCTAGAGGTCACCCCAAATAAGCATGCAAGGTTTCAAAGCAATCCGATCATAAATGTGCCCTGTAGGGTGTGCCAAGGGGAAATATTGAGGTCTTCTGACTAAACTAAGTTCTAAGAACGTTGGCCTCGGCAACATGTTTTGACGGAAATAGAAGAAAATCGATGGCACCCATCTAGAGGTCACCCCAAACAAGCATGCCAGGTTTCAAAGCAATCCGACCATAAATGTGCCCTGTAGAGTGTGCCAATGGGGAAATATTGAGGTCTTCTGATTAAACTAAGTTCTAAGAACGTTGGCCTCAGCAACATTTTTTGACAGGAATTGAAGAAAATCGATAGCTCACATCTAGAGGTCTCCCCAAACAAGCATACCAGGTTTCAAAGCAATCCGATCATAAATGTGCCCTGTAGAGTGTGCCAATGGGGAAATATTGAGGTCTTCTGACTAAACTAAGTTCTAAGAACGTTGGCCACGGCAACATTTTTTGACGGGAATTGAAGAAAATCGATAGCTCCCATCTAGAGGTCTCCCCAAACAAGCATACCAGGTTTCAAAGCAATTGGATCATAAATGTGCCCTGCAGGGTGCGCCAAAGGGAAATATTAAGGTCTGACTAAACTAAGTTCTAAGAACGTTGGCCGTGGCAACATTTTTTTACGGAAGTTGAAGAAAATCGATAGCTCCCACCTAGAGGTCGCCATAAACAAGCATACCAGGTTTCAAAGCAATCCAATTATAAATGTGCCCTGTAGGTTGTTTCAAAGGGAAATATTGTGGTCTGACTAAACTAAGTTCTAAGAACATTGGCCGCGGCAATATTTTTTTGACGAAAATTGAGGAAAATCGATAGCTCCCATCTAGAGGTCACCCCAAACAAGCATACCAAGTTTAAAAGTGATCTAATCATAAATGCGATCTGTGAGTTGTGGCAAAGGAAATTGTGGACGTACGTACTAACGTACGTACGCCTACGGACGAGAAGTGATGGCAATAGCTCAGCTTGACTTTGTCAAGTTGAGCTAAAAATGCAACATTGTAAAAAGTGGGGTACCTAGGGCAAAGAAATTTTTTAAAAGTTCAAAAGGCATTTTTGGGGGTTTCCGTCAATGTTGTTTAACCCTTGAATGCTGGTGGTGGATGATCCATGTTCTTATCTTTTGTCAAATAAGCAGAATTTTCAATTTTGGCACATTCAACCAACATTTTCCTTTGTAAATTGAATGTACTTTTTAACCAAGATAAAAACAAATACTCTCCCTCGCCGTTCTTTTGATATTACTAGTTTCATATTATGGACTCGGGTTTGACCGTAATGATTAGTCTCCTACGTGTGTTAAATATACCAAGCGATACACAACAAAACAAGTTAGCTCCCCGTTAGCAGGTAAGATACAAAAGTCGAACGGAATGTCGTCACCGTTCACCTCTCATGTTTATGTTAGCCCCTCTAAAGGCCATCCTGTGCCTCCTCATCTGCACAGCTTGGATAAAACTTCTTATTTACAAAGCAGATGATATTGAAACAAATCCCGGACCAACCAACTCCCACTTCCCAGGCTCGTTTAGCAGCACATCGTCTACGCCTTCACTTTGCTCCACTCGTCCCGGAGGACATGCTGTCTTCCACCTGAATGTACAAAGCATCCCCCCTAAATTTGACTTGCTCTGCTGCGAATCTCTCTCAGACGATGTATGCGCGTTTATTGAAACATGGCTGGATTCCGGTGTCCCCAACGACGACATCCTACTTCCCAACTTCCAAACTCCGTTACGTAAGGACCGAGGCTTAAGAGGCGTCGGCGTGAAAACGGTATGCCATACAAGCCTCGCCCAGACAGTGACATACCCACCTTGGGATGTCTATGGGCACAGATCTATACCCCTTTAGGCCTACTACTTGTCAGGAGTCCTATACAGGCCCCCTAATTCAGATGCCACTCAGTGGGACCTAATCAACATATCAGTAGGTCGTGCTATAGATTCTGGAATAAACAATATCCCTTTAACTGGCGACTTTAACGACGACCAACTGAAAGGGAAGTCAGCCTCCTTTTGGGCGCTTCCTCTCCCAATATAACCTTAAACAACTGTTAAATGAACCAACCTATTATTGCGAAAGCTCCTGTTCACTAATCGACCTGATCCTTGGCAATAACAATCTACCTATCGTCAACTGAAAGCTGAAGTTGCGGATTCCTTCCTTGAAAATAGTGTAAGGTACCACTGCCCTAGCATAGCAACCGTCAACCTCGGATTAGAAAACCCGAAGCAACATAAGCGCCTCGTTTGGTCTTATGACCTGAGGAACTATACCGAAATGAATGGAGAACTTTCAGAGATTAACTGGTCACACTTGCTGACTGATAGCAATACTACGTCCACTGCATCATCACTAACCGATGTGATATTAAACAAAGCCCATAAATTTATACCTAACAAAATTGCTACTATTAGATCTCACCCGCCCAAATGGTTCCACAATTACCTCAAACTTCCAATTCGCCAAAGAAAGCGTGCTCACCGAAAAGCTCAACTCGATGACACGCCCGAATGCTGGGAAAAATACCGGAAGACGCGCAACGAAGTAACGACCGAAATACGCAAGTCAAAAGCTAAATAATTTTCCAAAATCGACACTAAACTAAATCACACTCAGCCACTCAAGCTTGTGCTGTTCAACAAAGAACCTCCTATCCCCAGCTTAATCTCAAATGACCAAGTTTTTTTCCCTGGACAAGGACAAAGCTGAATGTTTAAATAATTATTTTTGCAAAATCTCTACGGTACCCGATCACAATCACTCTCTCCCATCTACTCATTCCAATCCAGCACGCCCGATATGAAGTAGTATTATTCTCAGTGTTGAAGACATAAAGGATTCTTTTGATTCCCTCAACGTATCCAAAGCAAGCGGCCCAGACATTAGTCCAAAAATTCTTAAAATGTGTTCTGTGGGTCTAGCTGGCCCCTTGACAATTGCCTTTAACTTAATGCTCAGGCATTCCTTCTTCCCAAACGAATGGAAAAGTGGAAATGTTATTCCTGTATTCAAAACCGGAGAGCGCCAATATGTTTCGAACAACTGCCCTTTAACTTTACTGAGCTGTATCAGCAAAGTATTTGAGAAATGTAACTACAAATGTATTCTAGCATTCTTGCAAACAACTCTTTGCTAACCCCTCTTCAGTCAGGATTTCTCCCATCCGACTCAACGGTACTACAACTCACTGACATCTACCATACCTTCTGTTCCGCCCTTGACGAAGGAAAAGAAATTCGGGTAGTCTTTTGCGACGTAAGCAAGGCATTTTGACCAGGTTTGGCACAAAGGTTTACTCTAGAAACCTGAACAAATATGCATCACATGCCCTTTACTGGATTAGTTTCGCAGCTGTCTATCTGGCAGAAACCAACGTGTATGTTTAAACTCTGTGTCGTAGTCATGGGGCGAAGTATCTGCGGGTGTCCCACAAGGCTCTATCCTGGGGCCCCTGTTATTCTTGATATATATCAACGATATTGTAAACAATATCACTTTTAACATTAGACTCTTTGCCAATGATACCACTTGTTCCTCGTAGTTGAACAACCCAATATGGCCGCTGGGATAATTAACACGGTAACACGGACATAAAAACAATAGAGGATTGGGCCCAAACATAGTTAGGGAACTTTAACTCCCTAACAACTTGAATGATGATCTCCATAACAACTATTTGTCTGAATCAAATAACTGCAGATGTGGCGAACGAGAAACCGCAGAACATTATTTATTGTTTTGTCCACACTTCGATGGCGTAAGGAACCAAACAATTGGCATACTAGGAATACAGCCCACCATTGACGTCTTGCTATATGGAAGTGAACATTTCTCTCCGACACAGAACCGATCAATCTTCGAAATGGTCCGTAGGTATATTGTCTTATCTAAACGGTTACACGATTAGTAACCCTCAGGTAGCTCATAATTCGCCACTCCTGCTTCCAAACAACTTGTTGCATACTGCTTTTTGCCTATGCTCCTTGTTAATTTTGTAACTGCGGTGAGAATGAGGTGTGCCTGGTCTCAGCAACGTCTGGGCCGTCCTCTAAATAAGCCGCCGCATTTGTCTTTAATAATACCCAGTCGCTGTTGGCACAGGACACATCCTAACAGTGGACATATTACTAAAGTTGACCGAGTTGTCATCTTAACCAATTGCATGCACGAGTGCTCGGCGCGGGCTGGGAGGTCGGGGGGGGCGTGGTATCTGTGACATTTCTGGGTCGGTGCTAGCATACCCCATCGTGGTATATGGATATTAACGTTAATGTTTGGATGCCGCTGTGGGGGCGCGTCGGCGCCAATTCGGGGGTGCTGTTGGATGTCGTTTTTCTTTGGATTTCTTGGCTTGTGCCAAGTGCCTGCGATTGCATTGGGGAAAAAAGAAAACCCAATACACACTTTAGACCTGTTCCAAATATCTACTGATCCCAAAGGTTCATCTAAATAGTGGGATACCTCAAGATATCTCAAGATGTTCCATAATCAGTGAAGCTCCTGACTGTAGGCACTCCTGTTAGGGTACCTTCGCGCTGCATGCAATTGTAGACGCCGGGTGGCAGGCTTGACTGCAAAGTTTTTCCCATGAAAGTAAGTAGGTTCACATGAAGGTGCTCTCTGTTATCCTTGATCATTGCTTTTATCAGTTGACACATTATACAAAGTATCATACTGACTCGATCTGTCCTCCTTTCCGTGTGTTTTTTTTTTTTACATATTCTATATTAATTTTTTCTTCTCTCAGGTATCCAAAGTATGGCACGACTCAGCGGTGGGTTCTAACCTGACGGCGTGTAGACGTCTAACGACCAACAACTCCACTAGAACTTTCGCGGAAAACAGCCACATTCATCCCTCAGTAGATATGGGACGATAGAGAGATCCAACTCAAAATATGAAGAGGTCTACGTGTCACTCGTAACCAGCGGCGTACCGCCGAAGATTGCTAGTGATACTTGGTCCTGACCATGTTCTCTAAAAATACTCTCTTGGTAATTTGGAGCAGTATCGAAGTGTGTTCTGTGCCGGATATCGTGCTTACCGGCACGAATGGATCAAATCAATATTCAAACCGCCAGTACAGAGCCCACCGCTGGCTCAATAATCTCAAACTGGTCACTGCCGCCTAAATCTTTTCCTTGGTGATATTTCGTTCCACTTGGAGACAGCCCAGTATGAGCCTTTGCCTTGTTGCTGAATCCTTTTCCATGTTTGTTAACTTTTTTTGTCGATTTATGCTTGTTACTGTATAATTTAAAAATACGTTGGAAATAAATATTGTTGAAATGGATATTAATTTGTTTGCATGTGGTGTGATCAGATGTGCTGTCATCGCCAAAGAGTTTGGCACATCAACATCAAAAACAATCGGAATAATGGTATACTGCAGAATCACTTTCTGAAAACCGAGATTTTTATTTATCCCAACACTAGTTAAGAACTATGCATTTGAAAAATGTGGAAGAAACTGGAATGATAAGCCCCTACAATGTAGATCTTCTGTTTCTCATGCCATTTTTTTTTTGTAAAAACTGCATGTTGACAGATTATTTTTTATTTTATTTTTAGCTTAACTTGACAAAGTCAAGATACGCTATTGCCATCATGCGTGCGAGTCTGTTAGTCTGCGAGACTGTTCACATTTTCTTTTAGTACAGGCTACACCCCGTAGTTTTTGTCCGATCATCGCGAAATTTCATATGCAGGTTTGAGGTCATGTCTAGATGAGAACGTCCCCTTTTGGTCGCGATCGGTCAACCATGATGGCTGCCCGAGCCCAAACTCGAAACACTTTAGCACAGTCTACAGGTCGTTTTTATGAAGGGATTTCATTGTAGGATGACTCTGTATGTCTAAATGAGAACGTCCCCTTTTGGTCATGATCTGTCAATCGTGATGGCTGCCCAAGCCCGACACCCAAAAACTCTTGGCACAGTCTACAGGTCATATTTAATATGGAGGGATATCATTGTAACTTGGTAGGAAGACTCCATATAATGTGTAGATGAGAACGTCTCCTTTGGTCGCGATCGTTCAACCGTGATGGCTGCTCGAGCCCAAAACCCGAAAAGGTTAATTCTTTTTGCCGGTCAAAAGGACGGTATCCGGTAAAAAGTACGGCAGTGTATAAAAACTACGTTTTAAAGTACTAAATGTACCTCTGAATGTGTGAAAAGTGATTATTTAAGGAAGCTAGCGCAATAATAAATATATATAACGAAGATTAAGTATTGTTTGTTTTTTTGTATACTACTTTTAAGACAAAACAGATCATTTCGCCATCGACACTGATCGACACGCCATTTTGTGCAAGGAAAACGAGTTCGCTGAGGTGCAAGACGGGGTGGATATTATCATACTTGCTAGACGGAGGTGTAGCTAATTTTAGATGTTTCTGTTGAGGGAATTTAATAAAAAGTTTTTTTTGGAGAGAAACCATTTATAATTTGAAAATAGTCTACAATAAAACAAATAATACTTAATCTTCCTTTTATATTGCGTACGCTTCATTAAATTGTCACTTCACACTTTCAGAGGTACATTTAGTACTTTAAAACAGTTTTTATACGCTTACCGTCCTTTTCACCGGCAAAAAGTTGTGTTCAAGCTTTTTTTTTAAACGGGGGTTCATATTTTATTTTCAGTTTCGCCAAACACATCCCGAGGTGATAATAAATATTAAAACAAACCATACATCAGTGGATACTAGTTCTAGATTCCTGTAAGTACTACCTCAGTGATACGCACATGAGCCTCAGTATTAAGACTAGGGCCCCTTGTGCTCACTCCACCAATCCCTATGTGTGAGCTCACAGTGGTGGCCCGAGGGTGGGGGGGGGGGGGGCTGAGGGGCCCCAAATGCAAACTGTAACTTACTGTTTTTAACCCCCACGTTTCCTCAGCATCACCAGAATCGATCTCAGAGCTTCAGAATTTGAAGAAAAAAAATATATCAGGGAAAGGGCCCACAACCGTGAGAGGGAATACGCCCAACTTCATAGTTCAAGCCATTGAAATCCCCCCCCCCCCCCCCAACAACCACCATTTCGAAAATATGGGAAACGGATTATATATTTAGCGGGGCGTAGCCAGGATTCTGTAAAGGGGGAGGGGGGCAATCGTGATATTTGGAAGGTCGTTGTGGGATCCCTCCCAGGCCTAACTACGGCTAGACCTCCCCAGAAACAAATTATCGTAAACAATTCATTAGTTATTAATTCCAATCACCCACTCTACACATTAGTGTGTATCATGCACTATATGTATAGTGGGCGACAGATATTAACAAGCAATAGATTTGGAATGCTTCCAATTACTTGATGCCCAATCCTGGAGTGAAAGTTCAAGATAGCCTAAAGCGCCAGTGTGTCTCAGAGAAAAGCAGTAGGGATTGTGTTAAGATGCCAGTTTCAATGTAATCGTATGTGCTTACTGGGCAGGGGATATAGAGAAGAGAATTAACATGTACAGGGATTGGACACTGGCCTAGTCTTCGATTCTGGTCGCCAAGCTGGCTTACCAAGCAACTTAAAAAAAAACCCTGCTCCAAACAACCTTCAAATGGTACATTTTCATCACCAATGTACTGCACTAAGATGAAACGCCCATTCGGGGCAAGCTGGTACTCCACTTTTATGAACAACGATGAACAACTATGCTTTCCACCAGGCATCTTGGTATGAAAAACAGTTTTTCTTATAATTTGGCTATATGGCGGCACTTTCCTAGACCCAATGTTTTCCCACTTATACGCATCACAACGCCAATCGTGTACCTTGGAGAATGTTGTGAAATCAAACACAAACACGTTACCGCCACTTGGCCTTGTATTTGTCGTCGATATAAGGTCCATATTTGGGGTAATACTTTTTGCCGGTAAAAAGGATGGTATCCGGTAAAAAGGACGGTAAGTGTATAAAAACTATGTTTTAAAGTACTAAATGTACCTCTGAATGTGTGAAAAGTGTTTTTTTTTTTAAGGAAGCTTACGCAATAATAAGTATATAGAAGGAAGATTAAGTATTGTTTGTTTTATTATAGACTATTTTCAAGACAAAATAGATCATTTTTCCATTGACACTGATCGACACGCCATTTCGTGCAAGGAAAACAACGATTTCGCTGAGGTGCACGACGGGGTGAATATTATCATACTTGCTCGATGGAGGTGCAGCTAATTTTAGATGTTTCTGTTCACCACGAGGGAATTAAACAGAAAGTGTTTTTGGAGAGAAACCATTTATAATTTGAAAATAGTCTACAACTAGAGAAACAGAATTTACTGCACCCAGTAAATTCAAGTCTGTGTGAAAAGGGTTAAAGTATCAGGAATAAACTATACAGAAGGAGAATTTATGGAGGCTTATTTTCAGGAGTAAATTATTTTCAAACAAATCAGAAATGGATTTTCGTTAATAGTATTTACAGATATTCATACAGCAATCAGAACATTTTTTATAAGAAACCAGAAAAGGCATATATGTGACCAGCATTCAAAGGGTTCGATACACGAATCAGAAGTGGACATTTTTGGCTCTGCCCATCAAGCTGAGTGATGAAATACGTTCATGAACTTTTGAAATGCATTAAGGTGTAATGAAATGCATTCCCCAGTCTTTCTGAATAATATGCACCGGATGACCTTGGTGACCTCTTTCAGGCGGACCATATATTGAACCTCCAGCAGTTTTTAAATCAGTCGATATAGTCCCATGTATACACCTACTTTAAAGACATGGCTCCACCAACTACAGATCTGTCATTTTTGGGCGATGATAGCAAATATTTATTATGATTTAGAAGCCCCTCTAAGGCAGTCAGCCTACTGTATCACACACAAGGCCTCAAACTAGCTGAAAAAACAAAGATGAGTGCAAACTGGTTGTTGGTAACCAGCATGCCAAAACGAATAGAGATAGGACGATTTGTGTTTGAGTTATCGAACCGACAAAGGGTGCATAGACTCTATATTGGGATAGTACCATAAAAAACTTAAAAGCCCCAAGTGCTCGTTTAAAGGCCTAACCTTAAGAGCATCTAGTGCCCTAAACAAGGCATACATAAAATTAGATGATGGAATCTTGAATCATGGCATTTGCGTAAAGAGTGGCAATATGGCAGGAAGCGTGCAAAGGGTTCTACCGTCATAAGTTAAATGATGTTGTTTGATCTTCGCGGTGAAGTATGAAGAGGGCGGTGAAGTATGAAGAGGGTTAAAGACAGACCATTTAAATATTCCATTTCATTAATTCATAATTGTGATAAGTGTTTCGAGAGAGCCGCTTACCACTCGGCCCGAAACCTGTTGATCTTGAGTTATGATTGAGAATGAAAAAAAATTTTTAAAAAATGCAATGAAATGTGAAGGGTTATTTATTCAACTACAATTAATCAAGTGTTGTAAGATAGCTCTGTATAATAAACAAATTTTCTTGCCACCTAAAGGTTTTTTTTTCAACTTGGTTTGGGGATGGAATTTAATTCTGATCTGACAGCTGATAAGAGTAAATATGTGTCAGGCTGTCATCTATAGCAACTTCTCTCTAATTTGATTGTTTACATTATTCTCTTGTGTATATAAATATAAACAGCTATTTCTTTATGATGCTTTTCTTTTACAAAGAAATTAGGGGGTATAAAAAACTCTGTGGCCCAATGGACCACTCCCAAAGGTTCCCTGATAACATAGCTGGGCCAGTACTTGTGACAGGCTACCAGTATGCCAAACAGCCCCAGGACAGATTATTTATTTATTGGTGTGTAAGGTCACATATTTCTGCATAATGGCTAATCATGACCACGACAGTTTTACGGGTGGAGGAAGCCGAAATACCCGGAGAGAACCACCATGCAACGGCGAGCAGCTGTCAGCTCCCCAACATACTAATTCCACACAAGCAGGGTTAGCATTGGTTGAAGACAGGTGCACCATCGACGTGCAGTACGCCTTAATACACAGCGTCACCGTGCCCCCAGGTGGGCAATGGGGAAGAATTGTCTTGCCCAAGGACACAACGCGGTTGCCGCAGGTGGGATTCGAACTGAGGACCTCTCGGCTTGCAGCCTGCACGTCTACCAATTCAACCACCGCGCCCCTCTGGACAGATGATTTGTTTTTAAGTTATCGTCAAGACAAAAGGAAGGGGATAGAAAATATTCATACAGGAATCAGAACATTTTTATAAGAAACCAGAAATGGCATATATGTGACCAGCATTCAAAGGGTTTGATACACGAATCAGAAATGGATATTTTTGTCTCTGCCCACTAATTTGAATGATGAAATACATTCATAAACTTTAGAGATGCATTAAGGTGTAATAAAATGCATTTCCCAGTCTTTCTGAATAATGCCCCCATATTAAGATCTACAAGGGTTAAAATATTCCCTTTAAATACTCCATTTTAATCCTTTAAATGGGGGCACAGTGGCTCAGTTGGCAGAGGTGCAGGCTGCAAGGCGTGAGGTCCTCACTCTGTCCTTGGGCAAGCCACTTCACCCCATTGCCCACGTGGGTGCATGGTGGCGATGTGTTCTAAAGCGTACTGCACATCGATTGTGCACCCGTCTTCAACCAATGCTAACCCTGCTTGTGTGGAGTTAGTATGTGGGGGATGTGACAGTTGCTCATTGTTGCCCGGTGGTTCTTCCCGGGTACTCCGACTTCCTCCACCTAAAAAACTGTCATGGTCATGATTAGCCACTGTGCAGAAATATGTGACATTAAACGCCAATAAATAAATAATCCTTTAAAAAATGAGCTCAATCCCATAAAGGGTCATAAGCTATGTTTTTTCAAGCAAAAATGAAAAGGTAATTAAAACTGAATAGACGTTTCTGTGAATAATGTTGACCGGTTTTCGCTGTTATGTTCGCTAAAGGGTTAAGAATCCCTTACTTTGGAAGGCACACTGAAAAGGTGTCCCATTCCACATAGAATTAAATGTTATGAAAATAAAGCGAAAAACATTAAGTTTCTCAGCTGACAGTACCTGCTTTTGCACTCTGGAGGGATGGAACGGCACAAATCAGAGACATTCTCTTAATGGCACTTTGACACCAAAGGTTTCTGCACTCTCGGTGAGGCCGAGATGAGTGCAGTGAAGACTATAGAACTCCTCTAACAAATTAGTTTTAAACAGTCATAGCACTAACACAGTTAACAGTACAGTCGACCATGCCAGTATTGCATTGTTACTGGCACCCTGACAGTTTTGTGATAGGTTTCA
Source organism: Pictodentalium vernedei (assembly GCA_031216915.1). Classification (NCBI taxonomy): domain Eukaryota; kingdom Metazoa; phylum Mollusca; class Scaphopoda; order Dentaliida; family Dentaliidae; genus Pictodentalium; species Pictodentalium vernedei. The sequence continues at coordinate 243,540,651 of CM062291.1, forward strand.
ACAATTATTCAGTGCTGTTTTATGGAAAGGGTTAACTTTATTCTGCCTGAAATAAAATATGTGCAATCCACATTGAAGTCTTGAGAGGGGTTAAAAGCATTGAACTGAATAAGATAGGCTTCAACAATTATTCAGTGCAGTTTTATGGAAAGGGTTAACTTTATTCTGCCTGAAATAAAATATGTGCAATCCACATAGAAGTCTGGAGAGGGTTAAAAGCAGTGAACTGAATAATTTACAATTTATTTCCTTGCAAGGCAAAGGGTTTCTCTCAACTTAGTTTCAGGAACTAACGTCCCATTATGATGACAAGGTCAGATTTCATTTTGACAGATTACTCCACTGGTGTTTACATAGTCTCCAGTGTGAACATAACATCGTATTGCTTGGGGAGAATTTACTGTATCAGGAAATTGAAGGCTGTGAAAACCCTGTGGCTTACTGGGCCATACTCAAAAAAAATGTGATTTCCAGCAATTCTGAAAATGCACTCAATGACCCCTAGTTGACCTCCGTGACCTTGACCCATATTTTGAACCTCCATCGAGTATCGACTCATTTGGTGTTGGTCCCAGGTCTGTAGGTCATACCATGCCTGAGATATGGGAGTGACCCACGTTCAAAATTTTGGCCACGCCCACTTTTTTATGTAAAAATGCATGTGTGTATGTCAGGAATACTTTAAGGGTAAAAAAATGTGATTTCCAGCAATTCTGAAAAATGCACTCAATGACCCCTAGGTGACCTCTGTGACCTTGACCCATATTTTGAATCTCCATCGAGAGTCGACTCATTTGGTGTTGGTTCCAGGTCCATATGTCATACCATGCTTGAGATATGAGCGTGACCCACTTTCAAAAATTTTGGCCACGCTCACTATTTTTACGTCAAAATGCATGTGTGTACATCAGGAATGCTTCAAGGGGTCAAGAAATGTGATTTCCAGCAATTATGAAAAATGAACTCAATGACCCCTAGGTGACCTCCGTGACCTTAACCCATATTTTGAATCTCCATCGAGTGTCGACTCATTTGGTGTTGGTCCCATGTCCGTACGTCATACCATGCTTGAGATATGAGCGTGACCCACTTTTAAATATTTTGGGGCCACGCCCACCTTTTTCACGTCAAAATGCATGTGTGTACATCAGAAACGCTTTAGGGGGTCAAAAAATGTGATTTCCAGCAATTATGAAAAATGCACCCAATGACCCCTAGGTGACCTCCGTGACCTTGACCCATATTTTGAACCTCCATCGAGTGTCGACTCATTTGGTGTCGGTCCCAGGTCTGTAGGTCATACCACACCTGAGATATGGGCGTGACCCACTTTCAAAACACCCCTACAGACACCCCCGATACCCCAAGAATCTGAAAAACATAGATGGCCGAGAACTTGTGGCTGTCTATCAGCATGCCAAAAATCAACGAGATGGGGCAATTCCTTTTCGAGTTATCTTGCGGACAAAATAGTGATGAGAAGACAGAAGACAGGAGGAGGAGAAGAAGAAGAAGAAGAAGAAGAAGAAGAAGAATAAGAAGAAGAAGAAAGAAGAAAAAAAAAAGAAAAAGAAACCATGCAAAAAGAATAGTCTGTGTGTTTCACACAGACTAATAAAACAAACAATACTTAATCTTCGTTTTATATTGCGCACGCTTCATTAAATTGTCACTTCATACTTTCAGAGCTACATTTAGTAAAACAGTTTTTATACGCTTACCGTCCTTTTTACCGGCAAAAAGTTGTGTTCAAGCTTTTTTTTTTAAACGGGGGTTCATATTTAGTCTGTGTGAAACACACAGACTATTGTTTTTGCACGGTTTCTTTTTTTTTTCTTTTTTTTCTTTTTTTTTTCTTCTTCTTCTTCTTCTTTTTCTTCTTCTTCTTCTCCTGTCTTCTGTCTTCTCATCACTTTTTTGTCGGCAAGATAACTCGAAAACGAATTGCCCTACCTCGTTGATTTTTGGCATGCTGATAGACAGCCACAAGTTCTCGGCCATCTATGTTTTTCAGATTCCTGGGGTGTCAGAGGTGTCTGTAGGGGTGTTTTGAAAGTGGGTCACGCCCATATCTCAGGCGTGTTATGACATATGGACCTGGGACCAACACCAAATGAGTCGACACTCGATGGAGATTCAAAATATGGGTCAAGGTCATGGAGGTCACCTAGGGGTCATTAAGTGCATTTTTCATAATTGCTGGAAATCACATTTTTTGACCCCCTAAAGCATTCCTGGCATGCACACATGCATTTTGGCGTAAAAAAAAGTGGGCGTGGCCAAAATTTTTGAAAGTGGGTCAAGCTCATATCTCAAGCGTGGCATGAAGTATGGACCTGGGACCAACACCAAATGAGTCAACACTCGATGGAGATTCAAAATATGGGTCAAGGTCACCGAGGTCACCCAGGGGTCAATGAGTGCATTTTTCATAATAGCTGGAAATCACATTTTTTGCCCCCCTAAAGCATTCCTGGCATACACACATGCATTTTGACGTAAAAAAGTGGGCGTGGCCAAAATTTTTGAAAGTGGGTCATGCTCATATCTCAAGCATGGTATGACGTATGGACCTGGGACCAACACCAAATGAGTCGACACTCGATGGAGATTCAAAATATGGGTCAAGGTCACCGAGGTCACCCAGGGGTCAATGAGTGCATTTTTCATAATTGCTGGAAATCACATTTTTTGACCTCCAAATGCTTCCCCAATATTCAGACGTGCATTTTTTCATGAAAAAAGTGGGCGTGGCCAACATTTTTGAAAGTGGGTCACGCTCATATCTCAAGCATGGTGTGACATGGAGCCAACACTAAATGAGTCGACTCTCAATGGAGGTTCAAAAATATGGGTCAAGGTCACGGAGGTCACCTGGGGTCATTGAGTGCATTTTTTCAGAATTGCTGGAAAATCACATTTTTTGACCCCCTGAAGCATTATTGGCATACACACATGCATTTTGACGTAAAAATGTGGGCGTGGCCAAACATTTTTAAAAAGTGGGCGACGCTCATATCTCAAGGATGGTATGACACACAGACATGGGGACCAACACCAAATGAATCAATACTCCATAGAGGTTCACAATATGAACAAGGTCACTGAGGTCGCCCAGGGATAACTGAATGCATTTTTTTAGTATTGCTAGGAATCACATTTTTGGACACCCAATGCATTCTCTTGACAAAACCTTTTGAATGCTGCGCACATATATGCCTTTTCTGGTTTCTTAGAAGAATTGTTCTGATTCCATTATGAATATCTGTAAATACTGTTTAAGAAAATCCATTCCAGATTTGTTTAAAAATATGTTACTCCCGAAAATAACCCTCCATAAATTCTCTTTCTATATAGTTTTTTCCCAATAGATATTTTAACTCTTTTCTTACAAGCTTGAATTTACTGGATGCAGTAAATTCTATTTCTCTAGTATTAACATTATTTTCTATTTCAATGATTTTTGTCTGATGGATTCTTTACTATTCTACTGAAATTTGGCACATATGTAGAGTTTCATTAAAAGTTTCTCGCATTTCTGAAGTTTTTCTTTTTCTGCCAAAACCGTGCAAAATGTTGTCACAATGTTACGTTTTGTCAGAATTCTCAAACAAGACCCAGGACGATTTGGCTGGAGCTGTCATTATATTTGTAGCATGACTTACTACCCATGACTACATAAGCTGTATTACCCACGTTGCTCCCTTTTGACCTCAAAATTCCGAGCAAAGTGCAATTTTGGAAAAACTGGTCAATTTTCACATGCAATTCCTCAGCTCTGCGGCCACATTTTTTTTCAAAGCGTTTCCTATGAGAAGTTTGAGCATTCATCCAAGAATAATTTGGCTGTTATATATTCTATTCAAAGTTTTAACCTTAAACTCGTTTTCGAGCCTTGAATTCGAGTACCCTTAACTCGTTCATAAACATGGCTCACTTTTAGTTCATTTTTCTTCCATTTACGAATGGTATATCGAAAAGTGATGCACATGTTCGTATTCACAATTACCTATCGAGCATATTTTCTGTTGTACGTTTGGTTGTAAAGTTTAACCATATGCCCATTTTATTTGCATAAAGATAGATGCTGTCCAAAAAACTCGCGCTTTTTCAGAATTTGGTACGATTAAGTGACAATTTACTCCATTCCTAATTGATTGAGTGCTGAATGTTTTCAATAGCTGCATGCAGCAGTCATAGTATGAAAACTTTTGTTCTATATGTGAGTATTAAAAGTTTAACCCTTAGCAGATTTGAGACTCCCATATGGGTACTGTCTGAATAATTGTGATTTTCGTAATATCTGAAAATTCTGTTGACATTCAGATTTACAGTTCAAGTCCAAGAAGATTTTCCTTGATAAGGTAGCTGTAAAGTTTAACCCAATCCCTGTTTCGGATGCATAAAGATAGGTGCCGTCGAAAATAACTCCATTTTTCAGAATTTGGTAAGTTTAAGTCGCAATTTACTCCATCCCTAATTGATTGAGTGCTGAATGTTGTCTATGGGTGCATGCGGCTGGCAAAGTATGACAACTTTTGTTTTACATGTTATCATTAAAAGTTTTATCCTTGGCAGATTTGAGAGTTCTCGAGTGCGTCCTGTTGAAATAATTGTTATTTTCGTAAAATCAGTACCTGAATATTGGTAAGCATGCAGTGATTTTTCGGTCCTATATAAAGGTGCAAATAGTTAAAGTTGAACAGTTCATCAGACAGAAATAATGCCAAACTCTACCGTTGACGGGTAAATAATGAATGGAAATTTCATTGCATTGAAAATAAAGTGGCAACGAACCGTCCCCACGGTTTCCACGCGAGGCGTGGTGTTTTCCACGCGGTCAGAACACTCGATTTTACGTCCAAATGTCGGCCAGGCTACGTAGAACAAGTTCTGAAAATTGCAAGTCGCTGCCTTCAGCGGTCTGGACACAGTGAGCGTATGTCCGATAGTGCTATTTTAATGTCTTTTGTGCAAATTCTCATTGATCTTTTCCCGCCAAAACCAACTCACCGCTGTTTCTTTTCACTTTTAACTTCCGACGATTCTCAAAGGCTTCAATGTTGCGATGGGGTCCCTGGGTGCTGTTCTTAAAGAAACTACTTTGATTTACAGCCATCTCTCCGTTAGTCACACTCTATTGTAAGTTTTAAGTGGACCTACCCCAGAGAGGGTGCACCACGAGACATTGTGCCTATTCCCGCCCTCTTCTTTCGCTCCGACTTGAAAAAGACCAAATTCAGAAAATTACCTCCTCTCTTCAAAAACGCTATATGTCAGCGAGTTCTCCGCGGATTTCCACGAAATTTTCACTCAGCATTCACGAATAGATGCTCCATCGGATGCCTGGAAAGGTGACACGAATTGCGTATTTCCTCAAGTCCAATTCGAAAAGAGCGTATGCGCATGCGCGTGAGGCTCCCACGGGCTATGCGCTCGGTTGTTGGATTTTTCAGGCACAGGTCGAGTTGGGCAGATTTTCTAGAACGAACGTTGAAAATTTTGAGTCGCTACTCCAAAAACTCTCTCCACAATCTACTGTAAATGTAATGGAGTGTAAACTTTTTATGTCCTGCCGGCAGTACCAACCACCCTTCTAATTTTATATCTTGTTATTATTAATAAACGTTTAACCCTTGGCAGATTTGAGACTTCCCTTATGGGTACATCCACGGGGGTTTCACCCGATCACAGGACTCAAAAAAGATACTAAACTGTCGAGCGGGGATAGAACACATTCTCAGAATTTCAAGTGGCTACCTTGGACGGTCTGGTTACAATTGACGTATGTCCTTGTTATGCCTACAACGAATAGTCAGGGGCCATATTGTTTTACCTCTGTCTTTCCCTCTATCTTTCTGCATATAGGGTATATTGTTTGTCCGTCTAACCTCTCTTATTGTTTTACCTCTGTCTTTCCCTCTATCTTTCTGCATATAGGGTATATTGTTTGTCCGTCTAACCTCTCTTATTAGCTCATCTTGACAAAGTCAAGCTGAGCTAATTTCATCCCTCTCTGTCCGTCGTCCGCCGTGCGTCAACACCATTTTTTGGTCTTCTCCTCCAAAGCCACTAGGCCAATTCAAGGGAAAGTTTGTGTGAGTGATGATTCCAAAGGGCCATGGCCTTTTTGTTCAACTCAACATGCCCAGACCCATAGGAAGGGAGTGGGGAAAATGCTCAAAAATTTTTTTAAAATCTTCTCAAGAACCAGTGTGTACAATGACTTGACACTTGCTACGGAACTTCCTTTTGGGGAGTAGAATCAACTTTTTTCAAACGAAGTTCGTGAAGCAATATTTGGCTTTGTAATGGGAGGGATAAGATTTTTGACCCCGCCCAAAATTTCTATTTTCTTAACCGATGGTCCGGTATGACCCAAATTTGGTATGTGGTATTATTGGGTCATAAGTACTTGACCCATGCAGAAAAAAAATTCCCGCACCCCCATGGGAACCCTGGGAGCTAAAATTAGAAATATTTTCAAATGTCCATATTTCCCAAACCACACGGAACAGAGAGCTGTTATTTGGTATGAAGTATCCTTAGGACCAGTAGAATTGAATGGTTAAAAATTGCCATCGGTTATGTTAGGGTGTTCTGTAATGGGCATCGAAAAAAGTGCTGAGTCAGCATATTTGCAAAAATTTAAAAAAATCTTTTTCTCCAGAACCAATCATCAGAATCTTTTGATATTTGGTATACCGCATTCATAGGGGGAGGGAGGGGGGGGGGGGGGGTCAGATGCAAGTTTGTTGAAATAAAAAAGCTCATTGGTTCATATTTGGGCTCACTATAGGAGCCCGAATTTTTAACATAGGGTTATATGGGGAATATTCTTTAAAAATCTTCTTCTTCAGAACCACCAGTCAGAATCTCTTTCTCTTAATGTTTGGTATGCATCATGCATCATTGTCACGAGGGCCAGATTCAAGATTGTTCAAACCAAATCCCTAGGTTGATATTTGGGCTTCTTACAGAAGCCCAAATTTTAACTTTGTTCAATATGGGGGGGGGGGGGGGGGCGGTAATTTAAAAAAAATCTTTTTCTTCAGAGCCACCAGTCAGAATGCTTTCATATTTGGTCTGCGATATAGGGGTCAGATTCAAGTTTGTTCAAATCAGATCCATAGGTATATCTGTGGGCTCGCTACGGTAGCCCAATTTTTTTACTTAGTGCAATATGAGGAAATTTCTTTAAAAATCTTTTTCTTCAGATCCACCAGTCGGAATGCTTTCATATTTAGTATACAACATCTCTAGGGGGGGGGGGGGGGGGGGGCAGATTCCAGTTTGTTCAATTCGAGCGCCTGGGTTAATAGTCCGATTCAAGTTTGTTCAAATCGGATCCATAGGTTAATATTTGGGCTCGCTATGGTAGCCCAAATTTTAACTTGATGCAATATGAAGAAATTTCTTTAAAATTTCTCTTCTTCAGATCCAACAGTAAGAATGCTTTCATATTTGATACACAACATCTCTAGGGATGTCAGATTCAACTGTGTTCAAATCGAGAGATTAGGTTAATATTTGGGCTCCCAATGGAGCCGGAATTGGCCATTTTGCTGAAGAATTAAAAATTTTGTATTCAGTACCCTCTAGAGGTGTGTAACTAAGATTAATCCACAAAGGTTGTATCAAGGGGCTTCATTGGAGAGCACAACATTTTACTTTATGATCAACTGAAGAAAAGGCATTATGCCCGTATTATTTTTGTCACTCCTGAGGGACTCAAGAATTGAGAGTGTAGCCTATGGAGATGTCTTGTTTAATGTGCTCATTCTTGGACTATGTTTAAATTGTGTTCTGTTCAAGATGAGCGCTTCAGGCCCCGTGAGGCCTCTTGTAATTTTCAATGTATTACTTTTTTATTTCACAGGATGTTTCTACATTTTCCAGATGTGTGCGTACTGTCAGAATTTTGACTTGCTTCAATATTTTACAAAACTACTGGTTGTTAAACTTAGTCCATTTTAACTCAAGTCTGGTGAAGCCAAATTCGAGGTATTGTCATGGCCCGTCGTCTGTCTGTCCGTCTGTCGTGTTGTACACATGGCTCGGGCTAGAGGCCGTATTTATGAAACAAAACTTCTTGGGTACCTTTGTTGTCACTGTGAAACGAGAACAAGTGTTTTGGAGCCCGGTCCGGAATTCAAGATGGCCACTGGCAGCCATTCTGTACAAAATTAGGTGCAATCAGATTTTTTGGCGCAGAACTTCCATATGAAAGCTCTGATTTGAATAATTTTTGTATGAATGTTTATTACCATGGGATACATCACAAAAAGTACGGGTATGTTTTTCTCGAGCAGAAATTATGCAAATTAGATGAACTTTTGATTTATTCAGTGCTACAAAAACACAGTAAGTGCACGTGTCAATACGACTCGGGCTGGAGGCTGAATTTATGAACCGATCTTCACAAAACTTCTTGGGTACCTTTGTTATCACCTTGGGACGATAACAAGTGTTTCTGGGAGCGGTTCAAAATTCAAGATGGCTGCCAGTGGCCATTTTGTACCGAAATTAGGTCCAATCAGTTTTTTTGGTACACAACTTCTATACGACACAGGCTGGAGGCTGTATTTATGAACCGATCTTTACGAAACTTCTTGTGTAGCTTTTGTTATCACCGTGGTATGAGAACGAGTGTTTTGGGGTGCGGTCCCAAAATTCAATATAGCCGCCAGCAGCCATTTAGTACCAAAGTTAGTGCAATCAGTTTTTTGTACAGAACTTCTGTATGAAAGTTTCTGATTTGAATAAATTTTTGTAGGAATGTTTAGTAACATAGAATACCATCACATATAATACGTTTTTTTTTTCTCGTGTAGAATTATGCAATTAGATGAACTTTGATTTGTTCAGTGTTACTTATACACAGTAAGCGCATATGTTAATACGGCTCGGGCTGGAGTCTGTATTTATGAACCGATCTTCACAAAACTTTTTGGGGTACCTTTGTTATCACCTTGTGACTGGAATGAGTGTATTTGGGTGCCTTTGTTATCACTGTGCTATGAGAACAAATATTTTGGGGTTCAGTCAGACCCACTCTGGGGACACAAAGATTTCTTTTTATGCCCCCCCCCCCCCCCCCCCCGACTAAAGTCGGGTGGCATATAGTGATTGAAGTGTGCTTGTGTCCGTCCGTGTGTGTGTCCCATGTGTGTGTGTGTGCCCGAGCCAATAACTCGAAGACTTGTTTGGGCCACAGTCATCAAACTTCACACAATTAATAAAGGGACCATGGGAGGATGTGCCACACACCATGGCCGATGTTTCTCTAGTTATAAAGTAGCTTTTGCTCATACTTCAGGCTTGGTGTGACCTATAGAAATACTACCTACATCAAATGAGTTGAAACTTGCTGGAGGTTCAAAATGTGGTCCACCTCTATGCGGTCAAGAGGGGTCATTAAATGCATATTTTTTGCGACCTATTAGGAAAGTCACTTTATACCAATTAATTGCCATTCTGAAGATATACGTGTATCTCGTCATTCAAATGGCAAGCGGCAGTAATGTCAATTTCTGATTTTTTGATCGAACCCTATAAATGGTGTGCACATATATGCCTTTTCGGGTTTCTTAGAAAAATTGTTCTGATTCCTGTATGAATATTTTCCCCATGAAAGAATTTCACAAAAAGCAGATAGGGAGTAAGCTATGACTGTCACATACAATAAACTGATCTGTTTATTTAATCTCATTGTACAGAATTAATTCCCAAACCAAGTTAATATAAAAACAAACAACTTGATCATGAAGGAATTCCAGTGTACATGTAATTGTAAAACTACACTGAAGATTTGTTATTGAAACCTATCACAATACTGTCAGGATGCCGGTAAAAGATGCAATACTGACATAGTTGACTGTACTGTTAAACTGTATTAGTGCTACGACTGTTTAAAATTAATTTATTAGAGAAGTTCTAGTTTTATGAATGCCTTGTTTAGGTCACTAGATGCCCTTTTAAGAGGTAGGCCTTCAAATGAGCTCTTGGGGGTTTTAAGTTTTTACGACAATATCTCCAATATAGAGGACTATGCACCGTTTGTCAGCGTGACAACTCAAATACGGATCGTCCCTATCTCTATGCATTTTGGCATGCTGGTTAACAATAACCAGTTTGGCACTCATCTATGTTTTTTTGCACCCGTTCGATCTGAATGACAGATCTGAAGTTGGGTGGAGCCATTATTTCAAAGTGGGTTGCGCTCATTCTTCAATGTAGATGTAGACATGGAACTACACCGACTGAGTTAAAATTGCTGGAGATTCAATATATGGTCCACCTGAATGGGGTCATCAAGAGCATATTATTAAAAATGACTGAGAAATGCATTTACACCTTAATGTATTTCTAAAGTTTATGAATGTATTTCATCACTCAAATTAGCGGGCAGAGCCAAAATTTTTCATTTCTGATTCGTGTATCGAACCCTTTTGATTGCTGGTCACATATATGCCCTTTTCTGGTTTCTTATAAAAATTGTTCTGATTCCTGTATGAATATCTGTAAATACTGTTACGGAAAACCGATTTTCTGATTT